>CM042856.1:15875975-15933475 GCA_023658055.1 Thaleichthys pacificus | reverse complement strand
CCAAAATAAGAAATACCAGTGATATTCGTCTCACACTGGTAAGCCCGGTGCATCGTCTCACACTGGTAAGCCCGGTGCATCGTCTCACACTGGTAAGCCCGGTGCATCGTCTCACACTGGTAAGCCCGGTGCATCGTCTCACACTGGTAAGCCCGGTGCATCGTCTCACACTGGTAAGCCCGGTGCATCGTCTCACACTGGTAAGCCCGGTGCATCGTCTCACACTGGTAAGCCCGGTGCATCGTCTCACACTGGTAAGCCCGGTGCATCGTCTCACACTGGTAAGCCCGGTGCATCGTCTCACACTGGTAAGCCCGGTGCATCGTCTCACACTGGTAAGCCCGGTGCATCGTCTCACACTGGTAAGCCCGGTGCATCGTCTCACACTGGTAAGCCCGGTGCATCGTCTCACACTGGTAAGCCCGGTGCATCCCTGACAGAGATCGGGGGGGGGGAGGTAAAGGGGGCAGGGAAGAGAAGAGGAGAGAAAGGGTATTGAAGGAGAAATGGCAGACAGGAGGATTGATCAGAGAGGAGTCTGTGGTGAGGAAGAAGAAGGGGGGGGGGGGGGAGGGAAGAGAGGCTAGGAGAGAAAGACTTAGAGAAAGAACAAGACAACAGGAAACAGAAGAGGGGAGAGAGGAAAAGAGAATAAGAAAGTGAGCCGTGAGGGTATCAGAAGAGAAGGGGAGACCAGAGGGAGTTTAGCTTGGCGGTGACCTGGTTAAAAATGTCATGCTACATTTGCATACAGACTAGAGCACGTGCAGTGAAGTACAGACACACTTCTCTCTTGGCTGGAGGCTGTACTACCTCCAAGACAGCCTTAAATCACTCATTTATGCACAATGAACATGTGCACACAGTAGTGGTGCTGTGTGCCTGTGTGTGTGCCTGTGTGTGTGTGCCTGTGTGTGTGTGCGCGTGCCTGTGTGTGTGTGTGTGCCTGTGTGTGTGTGTGTGCCTCCTTGTGTGTGCTGCACATGCGTTTTAGACAAATCTTTACCAATCAGAGCAGAGGGGGTCAATAGCTCTGTGAGGAGGAGCGTTCAGGAATGACCTCTGATCACTGTGAGCTACTACCACTGCTGATCGAAAGCCATTTGCATTTTGGCTGATGGAGAACGTTAAATTGTCTCTCGGAGGCTTCCTGAACCTGGCCAGGATCACATCACAAGCTTTGGTGCGGGATTGGAGCGAGTGTGGCAGGATTCAGACGAGAGTTCAAGGGAAGAGAGATGATAACAGAAGAACATGTAGGGGTAAAACAGAGGTTGAGGCTTGAAGTTGGACGGAATGAAAGAATGTGGGCCTGGACGTGGCAGTTAGTCAAGATTCTTGATGCAGTCTCTCCCTCTCTTTCTCTCTTAGGCAAAGACCTGAGCTATTGGAAGGGTTCCAAATCGAACAGCTTTCATTACAAACTGCGAGGAGAACAGAGGGAGAGAGAGAGGGAGCTGAAATCAGCTTAAGGAAGTGAAAATATGCCAGGAATTGCATTGCGTTGAATTAATCATGCTGCTTACACCCGTATGCTGCGAGCAACACTGTCTACTCTGGTAGATATTAGTTGCCCACGATCCCTCTCTCTCTCTCTCTCTCTCCTTTATAACACACCGTACAGCTCGACAAGACAAGTACGTGTAGCAGGACTTGAGTGGAAGGAAGTTACCTTTTCAAGCTTGATTGTGACAAATTTCACTTCAGAAACAGTCAAGTCTCTCTCATCCTGCCTCCATCTCTTTCTCCTTCACTTTCTCTCTCTCTCTGATTCTCTCTCCAACCATTTCAATCTCACTCTAATTCACACTCGCTCACTCCAACAAAAAAAACTACAAATACAGAAGCAAAATCATGCTGCACGATTGCAACAAAATAACGATTCTATTATGCTTGTGTGTGTGTGTGTGTGTGTGTGTGTGTGTGTGTGCAAGACTGTTTACCATTGCATTTCATTGGACGGATTGATCCTGCCTTCGTAGGAATAAAGACTTCTAGTCAATGTGGCCATTATCAACCTGGCAGTCTCTGTGCTCAAGAAGCACAATCAATTCTTTAACCTTTCTGAAAGCTTTCCATGGCACATGGCGCGTAAATCACAATGTAGAGTGTGCACCTGAAAAATGTCTTGTGTCCTTGTGTGTGTTTGTCTGTATGTGTGTGTCTGTCTGTGTGTGTGTCTGTGTGTCTGTGTGTCTGTGTGTGTCTGTGTGTGTGTGTCTGTGTGTGTCTGTGTGTGTGTGTGTCTGTGTGTGTGTCTGTGTGTGTGTCTGTGTGTGTCTGTGTGTGTGTCTGTGTGTGTGTCTGTGTATGTGTCTGTGTTGTGTGTCTGTGTGTGTGTGTGTGTGTGTGTCTGTGTGTCTGTGTTGTGTGTCTGTGTGTTGTGTGTGTGTCTGTGTGTGTGTGTGTTGTGTGTGTGTGTGTGTCTGTGTGTCTGTGTGTGTGTGTGTGTGTCTGTGTGTGTGTGTGTGTGTCCTCCCAGCCACTCACCAGCTCGATAAGCTCCTGGTAGCACACCTGCCCATCCTCGTTGCTGTGGACCAGGGCGAACAGCATGTCCAGCTTGGATGGGTCCAGTTGCAGCTCATGGTGCTCCAACAGGCTGGTGAAGTTCTCCACTGCGATGAAACCGGTGTTCTCTGGGTCCAGCTGACGAAAAACAACAACAACACATAAGCGTATTTTAACACCACAAACGTTTTTCTTTTTCTTTTCATGTTCACAGTCCCAACTACAACATCCTCCCTTCGCCTAGATTCAGCCCCAGGACTACATAGATACCCCCCTCTCTCCACAAACAAGCCCCTAACATCCATTATCTCCACACAGCGCCACAGACGCATGAGGTGAGGGATGTAGCACGGCCCTGCAGAGCAACAGAAAGGCCTTTTCCTAGCGGTGGCTTCAGTACCCAGCCAGCACTCAGAGAGACCGGGAGTCTCTGCCAGCACACGTACACCAGGACACGCTGGGCTGATGAGGACAATGGGGAGAGGCCCAGCCAACGAGAGAGCCAGTCGATCGCTCCAGGATTAATTAAGCAATACTGTCACTGGAACGCCAATGAGAGCACAAAAACCTGCCTTAAAACCATGTGAGAGCAGTAGGTATTGTTAGACCTGAAAGAGAAAACAAAATAGCTACAAAATAGCGACACACTGACCTGTATTAGTCCACTGCACCAAATATGTCAAATAAATTCATAATAAAAGACACAAATAACACAATTACATCAAAATTATTATATTTCTATTGAAAGAAGAAAATGTATTTTCTTCCGTCAATTGTTATGCTAATTTCCAAATCAAAGTCACTGCTTGAGTCCAAGTTCATCACAAACCATATTTTCTGCCCCCAATCACGGCTGTTATTAATCACCACTCTCGCTCTAAACCCCACAGCCTTATGGGTTATTACCGCTGAGGCCTGCATGCCACTGGCTCCCTGTAATTGATTCAAGCAGGGTAGACCATAAAAATGCAGGAGTTTAGCTCTCTGAAATAGTGCTCGTTTAAAAAGGTACCATAAAAGGATAGGGCGTGTGTACCGCATTTGTGTGTGGGTGTGTGTGGGTGTGTGTGGGTGTGTGTGGGTGTGCGTGGGTGTGCGTGGGTGTGTGTCTGTGTGTGCGTGCGTGGTGTCTGAACCATATAGGCCTAATAGAGCGATGCAATTTGAAGGTGGGGAGAGTGTTTATAGTCTATATGTTTTTATTGGGCACCAGCCTATCAAATTTTTTTCCTCTCCTTTCCAGTTTCGTGTATTGATCTCCACATATCTACAAAAAAAACTGAAACTTTTTGCCACAGTGAAAGATGATGAGAGGACTTTTTTCGAAAATATTTTTCTGGGAGAGGAGAACAGAGAAGCCTAAACAGAGTAAATGAAATCAGGGCAGATTAAAATAGAGTACAGTAGGCTAGAGTCCTCATGAAGTACTCAACCCGCAAACTTTTGTTTAGAAACATTCTTTATACATTTTTCTGAAAGGAGAGGACTTAAAAAAAATCTACCTATCTAAACTTTTTATTTTGTATTTTTCTTTCAACCATTCCAAACCTTTTTTCGTTCTAAACTTTTTTCTTCACACAATGAAAGGAAAGGACTGTTTTTCGAAAAAAAACAACCTTTCGAAACCTTTTTCCACAGTGAAAGGAGAGGAGAGGAGGAGAGGGGAGAGGAGGAGAGGGGAAAGGGGAGAGGAGGAGAGGGGAGAGGAGGAGAGGGGAGAGGGGAGAGGGGAGAGGAGGAGAGGGGAGAGGAGAAGAGGGGAGAGGAGAAGAGGGGAGAGGAGAAAAGCAGAGTTCATCCTAAGAGAAACATCATCGTGTTTGTGTGAGACTAGTGCCTGAGGAAAAACTCACAAGGGGAGACTACTCCCTCCCTGGCTCCCTTTACTGTGCTTCTGCTAATGCTAAGGCCAAAGATAATGCTAAGGCTAAAGCTAAAGCTAAGCTAATGCTAATGCTAATGCTAATGCTAAGGCTAAAGCTAAGGGAGAACGTTAAGGCTAATGCTAAGGCTAAAACGAATGTCGTCTAATTAGGACTCTGAGACTAAACCAACATAGGCTTGTCGCTACGGGGACCAGTCTTTCAGCTCTTGCATCACTCTGGAATCACTCAATGACGAGAATTCGAAGAGACCGTTTTTTCTACATTCTAATATGGCAGTGCTTTTCTCATTAATGTAATTTAATTACAGACATGAAATGCACACGCATACTCACACACACTGTGTGTGTGCATCTCAGAGATCTCGCTTTCTTCCTCTCTTTTACCGATTTCAGAAGTGCTTTAATTCAGTTTAATTGAACACAGGCAGAACTTTAATTCCATTTAATCTACTCCTCAATCGTTGGCAGTCTCCTGTTACCTATGTATTAACCTGGGGCATAGAACCAGCCAGTCAGATACTATAGGGTTAGCTTTGATTAGGCTCCCAAATGACAGATAGTCTGGATGCGTTTCCGTTTTTAGAGTCAAAAATCTTTCTACCCAACACATGGTCAATTTATGTAAATTAGTCTTTAGATTCACTCATTTTTATTATCAATTCAGTATTTATCTTTCTTCCTATATTACTGTTGAGCTATGTGGCTGTCGCAGGGCATTGTGTTCTCAATGACTCAGTGGAAACGGATAGTCTTTCTTCCCTGTTCTCTCTTTCTTTTACACACAAACACACACAAACACACTCACAAATCCATAATCTGGACAATCTCTCTCCCTTTTAGTCATCTCTTTCACACACACACACACACACACACACACACACACACACACACACACACACACACACACACACACACACACACACACACACACACACACACAGTAACTGTAATCTCTTCTGAACGTGAGGCCCCTTGCTGGCTTGGCCTTACAGCCTGCAGCTGGAATCAGCTTCCTAAAATGCGACTGGAGCGAATGCGTGTATGAATATGAACCACAGAAAAGAGAGAGACAGAGAGAGAGAGAGAGAGAGAGAGAGAGGGGGACCATATCTATTTTGATTTAATCCCCTTACAGTGTGTTTCCATGGCAGTTTGTTTAAACCCAGCCCAATCTCCCTGAGGCCCTGAAAAAACTGGGTGATGATATGGCCACAGTGATTGCACCTGCAAAGCGCAGGGCCAGGACGATAAGGAGAGGGGGGGGGGGGGGGGGGGGGTGAAATAGCACAAGAAAAGATGCAGAGAGAGGGAATGAGAAGACAATGGAAGAGAGAAATGATGGGACAGTTAAACCGGAATGGGTAGAATGGAGTGACAGAGAGAAAGACAAAGGATTGGAATGAGTTGTGGAATAAATGGGGGACACATAGCTCGAGTGCAAACACACACACACATGTTGTGTACAGCTATCCTTGTGGGGACTCGGAATCCAGTCTCGTCCCCCCAAAAAATCCTAACCCCAAATCGAAACCCTTAAGCCATTTAAATATTTTTAACCCAAAAACCTGAACCCTAAGGGAGTCAGGTGGCTGAGCTGTTAGGGAAGCGGGCTAATCAGAAGGTTGCCAGTTCGATTCCAGGCCGTGCAAAATTACGTTGTGTCCTTGGGAAAGGCACTTCACCCTACTTGCCTCGGGGGAATGTCCCTGTACTTACTATACGTCGCTCTGGATAAGAGCGTCTGCTAAATGACTACATGTACATGTAATGTAAGCCTAACCCTAACCAGGGTGGTTAAACAAAACTGCACACACACACACACACACATAGCAGTTCCTCTCATCTCCAGAGCCACTACTCTGGTCCTTGGTCAGTCAGGAGGCTGTAACTCTGCAACTCTCTCCAGGGCTGTGAGAGGAGATAGATCAGATAGTGAGAGTTGACAGGGGAACACAGGGGTTGGAGAGGGACAGCTGATTACTGTCTGCACCCATATGTCAACACGGTCCTACTGATGCACCAGACATGGGGCTGATAGTCTCTCACACACTCACACTCACACACACACACACACACACACTTGTGCGTTTTCTTCCTTGTACTGAGACGCTTACACACACATACACGCACACACTTGTGCATTTTCTTCCTTGTACTGAGACGCTTACACACACACACGCACACTGGGTCCAATGTACACACTGAGCCACGCATACACAGAAGAATCCATTTGTCTGTTTGCTTAACATTATTAAAAGGTTATTACGCAACGTGACGGGAAAAAAAGGTTTCTGTGAATACGTGACCCGGAGAGCAGTTCCCAGATTATCAATGAAGAAAGACTATGGATGAGACAGCCATGTAAACGTGCGATGCTGGATTAGCCTGATTTCGCTTGGTCAGGGTGATAGGGATCATGACTGTCCGAGAGAGAGAGAGAGAGAGAGAGAGAGAGAGAGAGAGAGAGAGGGAGAGAGGGAGAGAGAGAGAGAGAGAGAGAGAGAGGAGAGAGGGAGAGAGAGAGAGAGAGAGAGAGAGAGAGAGGAGACACAGAGAGAGAGAGAGAGAGAGAGGGTGAGAGAGAGAGGGTGAGGGAGAGAGAGAGAGAGAGAGAGAGACAGAGAGACAGAGAGAGAGAGAGAGGGAGAGAGAGAGGGTGAGAAAAAAGGAGAGGGCCAGAGGAATGGAGAGAGGGACCTGTGATTGAAGTGATCCAACACAGAAAGGAATGGCGATGACGCGTTGACAAGCCGCACCGTTGCCATGGTTACCGGTCGCCCGCTTGAGTGTGTCACAGCCTTTTTTTTTTTTTTTTTTTTTAAGCATTTCCTTTTGACGAGGCCTGGTGCTCAAAAAGAGAGGGAAGGAGACAAAGAAAGGAGAGATGGATGAACGGAAAGGGGGGGAGAGGAAGCTTTCGGGGAGAGAGGAGATGCTGTAAGGAAGGAGCGAGCATGTGTGGGGGGGGGGGAGGGAGGGGAGGCGCAGACACGGATGCAGGGAAGGAGAGAGACCGAGATGAGAAACGAATGAGAGAAGAAAGGGGTATAAACGCCAATAAAAAAGGAAATCAGAGAGAGATGAGACATAATGTCTTGAGCCTCAGGAATGAGCGAGAGGTCGACAGGGTGGGGGAGGGGGAGGAGGGGGAGGATCAGAACAAGAGGGTGGCGGCAGTCATAAACGGAAGGGTTAAACAGCGCAAAGGGAGGAGTAGGGGATGGAGGAAGGAGGGTGGAGGAGGAGGGTGCGGCGATGCTGACTGCAGGGGAATGATCACAACATTAACCCTGAGACCTCCATTACCGTCAGCCACTGAGACTGACCCCAGACCAGGCCTTACAGAGCACAAGCACTGCACCACGATGGGGGTCTGTGACACTGAGACTGACCCCAGACCAGGCCTTACAGAGCACAAAGCACTGCACCACGATGGGGGTCTGTGAGTAGACCCTGACCTGCAGGAAAGCACTTCTGGGCCATACATTCAAAGAAAATGCAGTGTGTTAACACACAGGCAGAGCTGTAGTCCACATGCAGTGCATATTACATTTACATTTAGTCATTCAGCAGACGCTCTTATCCAGAGCGACTTACAGTAAGTACAGGGACATTCCCCCGCAAGTAGGGTGAAGTGCCTTGCCCAAGGACACAACGTCATTTTGCACAGCCGAGAATCGAACCGGCAACCTTCTGATTAATAGCCCGATTCCATAACCGCTCAGCCACCTGACTCACTTCATTAAAATGGATGTGGCAGTTGGTGTTCATGCGCTGCACAGGTGAGGACACACAGGTAGAGAGGACAGCAGAGGACACACAGGTAGAGAGGACAGCAGAGGACACACAGGTAGAGAGGACAGCAGAGGACACACAGGTAGAGAGGACAGCAGAGGACACACAGGTAGAGAGGAGAGCAGAGGACACACAGGTAGAGAGGACAGCAGAGGACACACAGGTAGAGAGGACAGCAGAGGACACACAGGTAGAGAGGACAGCAGAGGACAGCATGGGGCTGTGTTTTGGGGCTGTGTGTCTGAATGGTGCCAACAATGAAGTGTTGATATGCACACTGTGTTCTCTGTAATACATCTGTGGCTATTTGGTATCAAATGTGGGTCAATTTAAGAGTGGTGTGTGTGTGTGTGTGTTTTAGTGTATGATCGTGTTTGTGTGTGTACATGGTTCAGCAGTGTGTGTACGTCTGCGTGAGTGAGTGCAGTATGGTGTGTGTTAGCCAGGAAAGAGCAGGAGGCCCCAGGGGGCCACTGTTGTTCTCTGACAAGCGGGGGGTCCCTCACCAAACTGTGGCCCCTGCAAGCTGCTAGACCACAATACCACAACAACAACAACAACATCTGCATGCAAACAGCTGAGCAGCGCTGAGCAGATCTCATGTGAACTGGCAGACACAGGAGACAGCCTTCCCACATCCCTTTTGATGTTCTGCTAATGTTTGAGGTGGAGTATAACAACAGAGTTACTGGTGTTGTAACAGGTATGGTAGCTGTGTGCCGTGTGATGCAAAACCCCTTGTCGGTTGAGTGCAGTAGTCAGTAGCAGGAATAGTAGTAATGGTTAGTAGTTGTGGTGGTCAGTGGTCCGAACTTCCTTTCATCTTTTCAACACATCACATGAAAAACGACTTGTTTTGTTGTATGTCACACTGCAGGGAGTTTTCATCCAACACTGGTACAGGAAATGCTTGCCGGCGATGGTGTTTGCCAAGCAGAGAAGGGGATTATGGGAAACCTTGACCCATGCCCTGTTTCAAAGAAAACCTCCAGACTGAAAGAAGCACTTATGCGTATGCTTGTGTGTGTTTGCGAGGGTTGATGTGTGTATGTCTGTGTGTGTGTGTGTGTGTGTGTCTGTGTGTGTGTGTGTGTGTGTCTGTGTGTGTGTGTGTGTGCAGCATGCCTGCGTGGGCCATAAATAGCCTGTGCTCAGCACTGCTACCTCCTGCAGACAAAGACTAATAAACTTGCTCTCGTAGCTACTGTAGCATTCTCTCCATCTCTCTCTTCTCCATATCCCTCTCTCTCCCTCTCTCCTTCTCTCTCTCTCTCCCTCACTCTCTCCTCTCTCCCTCTCTCCTCTCTCCTCTCTCCCTCTCTCTCTCTCATCTCTCCCTCTCTCTCCTCTCCTCTCTCTCTCTCTCTCTCCTCTCTCATCTCTCCTCTCTCCTCTCCTCTCCCTCTCTCTCTCTCTCTCTCTGTTCTTTACTCTCCATGTCACTCTCTCTTTCACCCTCATTGTCTTTTCCATTCTTCTACTTTATCTCTGTCCGTTTTGCTTCCTCTCTGTGTTTCTTCTCCTTTTCCTTCCCTCTCTCGCTGGTGCTGCGGCACATCTACAGCATCTGGTCCAATGTGAGACCTACCACTTCATCCATAGGGTAGGGGGGGTTCACAGATGGAGGTATGTGCTGTAGAAACCAATAGCAGTCTACTGACTGCTTCAAAGTGATCTGGGACAATGTAGAAATCTATTTCTGACATTATTGGCATCTACAGAAAGATCTTCTATGACCTTGTTCTAAGAGTGTGACTGAAAAGAGGCAGAAATATCATTTTAGGAGTCATAGACGGTAGACTGCAGCAAGGAGCAAGGATGCTTGGAACTCGTTCAGTCTTTGAGCCCCAGATAGTAGAAGGATTCTGTGTTGGTTGTTTGTACTTAGACAGCCTGGTACATCTAAAAGTGAAGGTTTTTCTACCCTTGCTGTCAAATACGTTCATTCACTGAAAAGCTCATAGAGAATTCACAGAGCTTCACTGGTACTGTGGGAAGTCTAGAAACCACAGCCGTGACCTCAACAGACTGATTCACAACATTGATATTCACACAGAACCCCCAGAGGTATTCTCCCTGTCATTCATGTAACACACACCCCCCCCTCCACACACACACACACACATACACACACACACACACACACACACACACACACACACCCACACACACACACACACACACACACACATCACACCCCCCCCTCCACACACACACACACACACACACACACACACACACACACACACACACACACACACACACACACCCCCCACACACACACACCCACACACACACACACACACACACACACACACACACACACACACACACACCCCCCCCTCCACACACACACACACACACACACACACCTCACACACACACACACACACACACACACACCCCTCCACACACACACACACACATACACCCACACACACACTACTCTACTCTACTGCTTTCCAAAGTGATCAATGTGTTATCAATGGGTCATTGGTGACCCTTAGACCCTGCATCAGATAATCAATTCCACTATCTGGAACAGACAGAATGATTGGCCAATCTATCCTGTCAATCAGCCAATACCTCTGCTGACCAAGGCGTTGTCATGGCAGTGCTAGGGTGCAGTCAGCCAATAAATGGATAGGTACAGTATGAATGATTGATATGTTTAACACACACACCAACATACTCTATACATACTATATATGCATTATGCTCAACATGAAATCACAGATGCAGTGAAAGCATGCTTTTCTCAGCCAATGGTTCAGCAGTGTCAGTGATGGGTTATGGTTTGATCTGGACCAACATGTTCATGTCTGTAAGTCAGGGACCGTCACGGAGAGTGTTTCCTGAGGTCTGCGTTCTCTGCCCTCGTCAGTGAACACAGGAATCAGAGACTGCTGTAAACCCTGACCTGTTGAACCGGAGAGATGCACTGTGATATGACCACACCTATCACAAGCTGACCATAACCTCACAAACCCCTTTTACAAAGACAAACCAGGACCGATTTCATTCATACGATTACCATCGGAAACATAAACACAACAGTTGTTCACAATTCAATTCCACTATATATATATAGATCACCACGTCCCTGTCTAGTACCTGTCTGTGCCCCTTTAACCTCAGTTACACAAACACACACACCTTCCTCCCCCTCCTTCTCCTAGACAACCAAAAAAACCACCGACAAAAGCCGGGTAACCATAGAAACCTGCTCCAGCTGCCGTCGCTGCAGGCTGGGTGGTGTCGTAACTCACCTGCTCTTGTATGAGCTGAAACAGGGAGCTTCTATCCATATACTGGCCAGGGAGGTTAGAGGAGCCACCGAGGACAAGGGCATAGGGAGGAACGAGAGGGGGGGTGTCGGACGAGGAGGGTGGGTAGGTCGGGGGGGGGTGGGGGTGTTCCGGGTAAGGTTGTAGAGCGGGTGCCTAAATCGCAGCGCCGTCAGCCCCCGTGCGTGGCCTCCACGCTGGGCGATCGTTTCCCCTCGTGCTCGGAGGATGGATAAGCCCCTTCGCGGCGTCTGGTTTCCCCCTGTGGCCCGTGTCTCTCCCGGTTGCCGTGACAGCAGTGGCGGCGCAGGGTGAGCTAGCTGGCGGACTGAGGTAACGAGCTAGCGGAGTGTGTGGCAGCGAGGACTCTGCTGTGTGCCAGTGTGGAGGAGGAGAAGGACAAGCTCAGACAAACAACAGACCCAGCAGTAGCTCTCACTCACTGTGCTCCTTGCTATCCTTTTACCCTACAAGACTGACTCCTCCCTCCCTCCTCTCTCTCTCTCTCTCTCTCTCTCTCTCTCTGCTCGCTCTCTCTCTCTCTCTCTCTCTGTGTCGCTCTCTCTCTCTCTCTGTGTCGCTCTCTCTCCGTCTCTCTTTCCTCTCTCCTCCACCTTTCTCTCCAGCTTTCTCTCTTCACTTTCTTCTCTCTTTCCTTCTCCCCCTCTTTCTCCTTTTTCTTCTGTCTTTCCCTCCTCTGTCTGTCTCTATCTCTCCTTCCCTCTCTCCTTTCTCTCTCTCTCTCTCTCTCCCCCCTCACTCGTACTGCGCTGCCTGCATACCAATGAGGTAGGGGAGGGAGGTGGCTGATCTCAGCCAATAGAGGCCTAGGGAGGAGGGGCCAGGGCTGCAGGTCCTCTCATCCCTGAGAGAGAGGCGTCTTGAGGAAGGAGAGGGGATGGGCTCCACTGCGGCTGTCGGCTTACTACAGACGCAAGCACACACGTCTATTACAGAGAAAGAGAGAGAAAGAGAGAGAGAGGGAGGAAGAGAGAGAAAGAGAGGTAGAGAGAGAAAGAGAAAGTGGAAGAGAGAAAGAGAGAGAGGAGGAGCGAGAGAGAACGCTCAAATGAATACCACTGCAATAACACAGGCAGAATTCCCTGGAGTACAATAGATCATTACATGTAATCCCAGCAACAAAAGCCCTTTTATGTAAATCTCATGCATAATGAATGCCTATGGCGAGGAGACGGGTGTTTGGGGAACAGGACATGAGGGTCAGGTCATCAGCCTGATGAATCGTTGTTCATATGGATCTGCTGGTGGTCTAGGGACCAGAAGACACAGTGCTGCTAGAAGGTCCCTGATCAAGAGAGACAGAGAGAGAGAGAGAGAGAGAGAGAGAGAGAGAGAGAGAGAGAGAGAGAGAGAGAGACTGAGAGAGAGAGAGAGAGAGATGACAGAGAGAGAGAGAGGACTGAGAGAGAGAGAGAGACTGAGAGAGAGAGAGAGAGAGAGAGGAGAGAGAGAGAGAGAGAGAAATACAGACAGTAACACAGACGGACAGACGGACAGACGGACAGACAGACAGACAGACAGACAGACAGACAGACAGACAGACAGACAGAGAGAGAGAGAGAGAGAGAGAGAGAGAGAGAGAGAGACAAACAGAGAGACAGAGAGTTCATCCATCTTTCCTGCCTCTCACAATGACAAGGGAGTATTCAGGAGTATTCATTGAGAACTAAACCAAACTTCCTAAAACAATGCGGCCACTATGCGAAGACTGAGCTTGATTTTGCTGTCATGCCCCAACTATGACCCTTATGCCATTAGCAGTCTATCCGGAGGGATGAGGTCATCATTGTGCGACAGACTGGGATCCCCTACTCCACGTCCCTCCAGTTAGGAGACACTCAGTCTGACTGGGTGACAGGCGGAGGCTTGGGGACTGTCCCCTAATTGAGCCACACACTGAGGCTTTCCTGCTCTGGTGAACACGCAGGCTTGAAACACGTCCTCTTAAGACAGCATCGACATCAAAGCCCAGACCTTCTCATTAGAACGCTCCGGCCCATCTCCTACATCATTGGCTTGGCAGATCCCTCTCTGCAGGAAGTGGAATATAATTGGTTGGGTTAGAGAGTGCAGTCTGCAGTGTGCATGGATTCAAATTAGGTTGTTTCGTTCTGAGACCATTTGAATCAAAACAACTTTATTTTTGTTTGCGCTTGATAGTGACGTCTGATGTACGTTCTGAGAGCGCCTGGGAGGGGACGAGGGTTACGCTGTGGGGGGGCGCGCTCACACCACATGCACAGTAAGCACTGGCTGACACTGCGTTATACTAACGAGGAAATGAGCTGAAACTGCCGATTGTCCCTCTGTGACTGACACCAAGCACCCCCTCGCACTCATGGCCGCACACACACACACGTGTGTGCACACACACACACACACATAAAGTACACATACTGCTGTACAGAAGGTCCTCCTAATTCCACTTTACAGGACTCCACAGCCCACATTTCAAATGTTTAAATGACGAATTCCCTGATTGGCCAGCACGTCCTAACCAAGCAGCACTCGACTGTCATTGGAGGACCCAGAGACTAAAAGCAGGGGCACAGTCACGCCCAGTTTCCGTTGAGAGGAAGACCAGATGCGACTATGTGGACAGAAACCTTCTGGTGATGAAGAGCCCTTCAGTGCTGTTGTGCTGTGACCAAAGCACAGACTAAAATAGCCCTCAGAGCTGATGCTGTCCAGAAAACAAAGCGTGAGGGCAAAGTTATTAATGTGCTGCCCAAGACTGACCTTAGAAACATAACACTATCAGCCCTGGGGCGTTACGACTATGTTGATCGGGGTCGTCATGAACATTTCCTGTTGTCTTTCCGCTGCTGAAAACAAATAACTTCCACATCTCAATGCGGAGAAAATAGTTATTATTTCTAGCTCAAAAAGGGAACATTCCTTTTTTTCTTTCTTTCTACATATTTCCCCCTCCAGCTCTTCAGCATGGCCACCCTCAACATCACACACATGGTCAGCGTCTGTGGGACATGTCAGACCTCAAATCTCTATCTCCATATACTTTCTATGAATGCCCCCGGGACAGGCTCTCGAGGCAGCAGCCTGCCTCCGCCGTTCTCTCTCTTCACGTCTCTCTCTACGTCTCTCTCCACGTCTCTCTCTACGTCTCTCTTCACGTCTCTCTCCACGTCTCTCTCTACGTCTCTCTACGTCTCTCTACGTCTCTCTTCACGTCTCTCTCTACGTCTCTCTTCACGTCTCTCTTCACGTCTCTCTCCACGTCTCTCTCTACGTCTCTCTTCACGTCTCTCTCTACGTCTCTCTCCACGTCTCTCTCCATGTCTCTCTCTACGTCTCTCTCTACGTCTCCCTGAAACCCATTTCCATGTTCCATTAAGCACGGCAGGCGGGAGAGAGACAGAAAGAGAGACAGGGAGGAAGGGAGAGAGACATAGAGAGAGAGTAGGGAGGAAGGGAGAGAGAGAGGGTATGGAGAAAGGGAGAGAGAGAAATGAAGAGGGTAGGGAGGAAAGGAGAGAGAGGGACAGAGAGAAATGGAGAAAGAGAGAGAGTGTAGGGACAAAGGGAGCGACGGAGAGAGGAAAAGAGAGAGAGAGAGAGAGAGAGAGAGAGAGAGAGAGCGGGAGCTTAGACAATTGTTCCTAACAAGGTCTGAGAGCATCAGACAAAGCACTGAGGAGCCCCCGTGTGAGATGGAGTGAAGGATAACGAGGTCTTTCAGGAGGAAAGAAACATGCGTTAATTAGACCGTCAGTCTCAGGTTAATGACCCACAGGTCTGAAAGGCATGTGGCTATTTAGCTGTGTGTCAACGCGTGTGTGTGTGTGGATAGGTTTCTGTAAATATATGGGATATTTTAATTCTGTGTGTAGTAAATGTGCAAAGCAAGTATTTGGTCAGTGTAAGTGTATGTGTGTGTGTGTGTGTGTGTGTGTGTGTGTGTGTGTGTGTGTGTGCTGTGTGTGTCGGAATCAAGTGTTTCTGAAGCAGCTGTTGCTTTATTAGCATAACCAAACAGTGGTTTATGTGGGTTGTTAAAAATAAAGGTTTGTTTTAAAGGGAGTTTCTTCTCCAGTGTGTATGTGTCTGTGTGTGTGTGTGTGTGTGTGTGTGTGTGTGTGTGTGTCTGTGTGTGTGTGTGGTCTCATGGTGGATCTCTCTTCATCGTGTGTGCTGGCCTGTGTGTCAGGCCTCCTCTTTCTCACTCTGATCTCCCTAGGAACGGGAGCAGGGATGCAAAGAGACACAACGGCAGTAATTACCTCACATAACATTTGTACACCCTACAAGTGCTGAGGGTCTGATTGAAGAGGATGAGAGATGAGAGCAAAAGAGAAAAAAAGAGTGACAGAGAGAAAGAGAGAGAGAGCGAAATAGACAGAGAGGGAGAGAGACAGTTAAAGTGTAAGGAATGAAGAGACAGAGAGAGATAAAAGGTCTGTGGTTAGATGTGGGTAAATAACTGCCTAGTGGAGCCTGGATTTCCCAGAAAGCCTGTCTCCTGTTTGTAGAGCAGCAGCTTGATGTACAAACATACCTTGACTACAGGCCTGTTGGAAGGTCTGACCCGTATCCTCTGAATGCTGAGCGCCAAGCAGACACACATTACATTTGGGATATTGGGACGGGTATAACTCAGTTGTGAAGCATTTGCCAGCAGATTAAAAAGTCCCAGGTTCACTTCCTCCCTTAGATGTCACTTTGGATTAAAGTGTATGCAGAGTGAATATATTAAATGTGAATTATTCAGTCTTTGGTCGGCTGGGGAGCAATCACATAACTTTTCAATTTTAAAGAAGTTTCACCATGAAACAAGAGCTCTTGTCTTCATCATAGACACAGACACTGATAGCGTGCTGCCCCCAGACATGGTTCAGTCTGCCTGCCCCCAGACATGGTTCAGTCTGCCCTCAGACATGGTTCAGTCAGTCTGCCCCCAGACATGGTTCAGTCTGCCCCCAGACATGGTTCAGTCTGCCCCCAGACATGGTTCAGTCTGCCCTCAGACATGGTTCAGTCTGCCCTCAGACATGGTTCAGTCACGAGACTCTAGCGTACAGACTTCTGCTTCGGTAGGTAGGTAGGTAGGTAGGTAGGTAGGTAGAGAGGGAGGTAGGTAGAGAGGTAGGGAGGGAGGTAGGTAGGTAGAGAGGGAGGTAGGTAGAGAGGTAGGGAGGGAGGTAGAGAGGTAGAGAGGTAGGTAGAGAGGTAGGTCGGTAGAGAGGTAGGGAGGGAGGTAGGTAGGTAGGTAGAGAGGGAGGTAGAGAGGTAGGGAGGGAGGGAGGGAGTTGGTCACTGTATTCTCTGCACTGCAGCAGTATCCCTGGTAATGAGTGAACAAGGCTGCTAAGTCTATTATGGATTACAGTGGTCGAGTGAATGACAGCAATGAAGACAGATGACACCTGACCCTCTGGCCTTCAGAGCTGCTGCAGGAGGGGAGCGCACAAGCGGGGGAACCACTCGTGTGATGAAAACCACAGCAGAATGAATCGGGTCACTGACTGACATAGTTTTAGCCCAAACTGCTCTATTTTATGTTCTGTTTCTCCGGGGAGGGAGGGAGGGAGGGAGGGGGGGAGAGAGGGAGGGAGGGAGGGAGGGAGGGAGGGAGGGAGGGAGGGAGGGAGGGAGGGAGGGAGGGAGGGAGGGAAGAGAGGGAGGGAGGGGAGGGAGGGAGGGGAAGAAAAGATGAAGATGCGTAGAAGAAAGGAAAAGCATTAGAAGAGGGAGAGAGAGAGAGAGAGAGCGAGAGAGCGAGAGAGCGAGAGAGCGAGAGAGCGAGAGAGCGAGAGAGAGAGAGAGAATGGGACAAGCAGATTGTTGTTCTACCATGATTCTCATTGCACCACATGGGATGAGCACATGTCATCCATGTCTCATTATGCACCAGGCCCACAAGGGATTCGATCTCAGCTGTTCAGAACTTCAAGCCAAGCTTTTTGACATTTTGGTGTCACGCTATCTATGTTATTTACACACAGTTAAACGGAGTCTTGCTCCCATAAAGCTACTTCACCCATAGAGTGCCATGTAACGGTATTCAGCCGGAACCCAGTCTGAAAAAAAAAGAAAGTGTGGAGCGCCCTCTAGTGTTGAGGACTGGAGTCGTACGTCCGTCAACAACAGGTCTCTTCCTGGCAACCGGCCATGAAGGGTAACCACAGAACTATGGAGGAATTTTGAACATTCAAACCTACATTACTCTCCATCAACCACCTGAACTAACCACCGCAAAGCAGACTGAAATACATCCATGACACATAGCCGGATGTTTAGACAGTTGTGCCTAAGGGAGTCAGATGGCTGAGCGGTGAGGGAGTCGGACTAGTAATCTGAAGGTTGCCAGTTCGATTCCCAGCTGTGCCAAATGACGTTGTGTCCTTGGGCAAGGCACTTCACCCTACTTGCTTCGGGGGGAATGTCCCTGTACTTACTGTAATCGCTCTGGATAAGACGTCTGCTAAATGACTAAATGTAAATTTGCTGGTGCCTTCACAGATGTTAATATACGACTGTATTTTGTGGTATGAAACATAGTTCAGACATGGATAAATACTGTACTGAACCAGTCAAACATCTTCAGTGCAACCATTGTTTACCTTCTAGGAATTTGGATTAGGTCTGAAGGTCCTTTTGCCCTCTGCTGGTGACTATCACTATAATAACACGAGTTTTAGCAAGTGTCAAATTCTGCAAATACTGTAAAATCTTTTTTTGTATTTCTGAGCGCATCTGCAGAGTAGGCTGTGGTCTCAGAATGACTCGTGTCTAAATTAAGGTTTACTAAAGTAATGTGCTGACGTAACCGAAACCAGAATAACAACCAACATTCCAGAACTCACATGTTAAAGTAATAAAGGAAATATGGAGAGATCATAATCAGAGGGACTATGACCTCTTAGTTAGATACTTTATTCAATCAAGGATTAAAGAGAGCCTAGCTAACAGATTTCATGTTGTGTACATTATCTACAAGGTTCTGACTACGTTACACACATAACACTGTCACATAATAATTCATCAGCCCTTAATTTTGTGTTTTGAGATGTGGTTTAGAGACGATTGGCAGCTCAGTGAGGATAATCTAGTTAGAGGATCATCACAGGAAAGACAAAACAGTTAATTAAAATGTAACTGTTTGTTTTTATAGATTTTCTTCATAAATGTGAAAATTAATGTGCATATAATGCATGACATGTCAAACATTACTGTTGAACTGCACAAATATAAAAAGAGTGGCTCACCCACTAGAGCACGTACCATGCAGGCTGAGGCCTTGTCTCAGAGCACGTACCATGCAGGCTGAGGCCTTGTTACAGAGCACGTACCATGCAGGCTGAGGCCTTGTCTCAGAGCACGTACCATGCAGGCTGAGGCCTTGTCTCAGAGCACCTACCATGCAGGCTGAGGCCTTGTCTCAGAGCACGTACCATGCAGGCTGAGGCCTTGTTACAGAGCACGTACCATGCAGGCTGAGGCCTTGTCTCAGAGCACGTACCATGCAGGCTGAGGCCTTGTCTCAGAGCACGTACCATGCAGGCTGAGGCCTTGTCTCAGAGCACGTACCATGCAGACTGAGGCCTTGTCTCAGAGCACGTACCATGCAGACTGAGGCCTTGTCTCAGAGCACCTACCATGCAGGCTGAGGCCTTGTTACAGAGCACGTACCATGCAGACTGAGGCCTTGTCTCAGAGCACGTACCATGCAGGCTGAGGCCTTGTTACAGAGCACGTACCATGCAGACTGAGGCCTTGTCTCAGAGCACCTACCATGCAGGCTGAGGCCTTGTTACAGAGCACGTACCATGCAGACTGAGGCCTTGTCTCAGAGCACGTACCATGCAGGCTGAGGCCTTGTCTCAGAGCACGTACCATGCAGGCTGAGGCCTTGTCACAGCGGCCTGGGTTGGATTCCGGCTCGAGACCATCTCTGTATGTCTTCCCATCGCTCTCTCCTCCTCATTCCCTGACTCTCTGTCGGAAAAAGGCCAGAAATACATCTTTAGAACAATCTAGAAAGAGTTTTTATGAAGGCAAATCAACTATGATAGCCTGGATGAGATGGCTGTGGGTTTGACTGACAGCACACAGATGCATGTGACACTGTGATGAGCGGGCGGTGTGGGGTGAGGTGACTCGACAGCTGGCACTGTGGCCGTGGTTTACCTGTTCTAAATACTGGGTCTGAGGGGCGCAGAGGGGAGGGGAGGGGAAGGGGGGGGGGGAAGGGGGAAGGGGGGGGGGGAAGGGGGAAGGGGGGGAGAAGGGGGGGAGGTAGGGGGAAGGGGGGGATGGTAGGGGGAAGGGGGGAGGAAGGGGGAAGGTAGGGGGAAGGGGGGGAGAAAGGGGGAAGGGGGGAGGAAGGGGGGGAGGTAGGGGAGGAATGGGGGAGGCAAGACATTCACAAAGAAAGCCTTTAGTGTGTGTGTGTGTGTGTGTGTGTGTGGGGGCTAACCGGTGTGTTTCTGTTGGCAGCCACCCTAACTGCCCACTGTGTGTAGTGTGTGTGTGTAGTGTGTGTGTGTAGTGTGTGTGTGTGTGTGTGTGTAGTGTGTGTAGTGTGTGTGTGTAATGTGTGTGTGTGTGTGTGTGTAGTGTGTGTGTGTGTGTGTGTAGTGTGTGTGTGTAGTGTGTGTGTGTAGTGTGTGTGTAGTGTGTGTAGTGTGTGTAGTGTGTGTGTGTCAGTTTGGTGGTTCAGCAGCAGTCAGCAGAGTACTTGTTTGCCAGCACCTGCTCACACACACACGTGTGTTATTGCAACTGTCCAGCAGAACACACGCTGGAGAACTCGACTGTTGTCGACTGACACAAGAACAGTCAGAGTAATAACTGTAACATGACACAGAGAAGACACACAAAGAAAGAATAATATTTTTGGGGGTAATATTAATACTGCTTAATGTATGTGGTACATGCAGTACACTAATCAATTAATAAAATATAGTATAAGGACGTTGTAAAACAAAATGTCTAAAACTGAACTAGACTGTTTGCTTTGATCTCCAGATCAGATCTTGATTCTATGTATGATGATTGATTGTATGTATGTTTGATTGATTGCATGAACTGCTGGCTGTGCAACAAATTGCCCCTTGAGGACAATATTTCCCTTAGTTACCTTACAAGTATGTAAATAAAACCCTCCTCAGTAACCGTGGAACATAACCAACATTTTTTAACAAAGTCAAGCTCACTCGTAATCTAAGTTAGCTACATTCAGAAAAAACATGAAATCCCAGACATCAGTTGGTTGCCATGGCAAATGGAACCAGACTGTTGAGAGTGGAATGCTAGATTTGCTTTGTACCCCAGAACAACATCTCCACGGCAACACCTAAGGATAAACAGGCAACCATGAAACAGTATGGCGGAGGACATTTCCCATAATGCCTCAGTGGCCAAGGCAGCCAGGACTTGAGAGGGTTTAAAAGGTTAAAATTACAAGTTGGCACGAGATCAGTGTAATCAGGTTGTAACTCTAAGACTGAGTATTCCCGACACTTTGCAGTGTCTCCTCTCAGAGTATGAATTCAAGTACATATGTCTGTAAAACACTTTCCTTCTTGTTAAAAGCTTTATTTTTTAGAACAAGTAGGTAAGTACTGTCATAATAGTATCATACTGATATCTGGTGGGAAATTATGAATAACAAGACAAACATGATAATACTATAAATGTTTATCATAAAGATTATGAAAACAATATAATTAATAATAATCATTCAATAGTCATTCAAAGTATCATGATATAACAAATTTGAATACAATTACCATATTAACCATATCTAGCAATAATGTTTTTGTTCTTAAAATAAATAAATTGGAAGATAAGACATTGTGATAGTGTTATTATTATTATTATTTTCTAGTGATATAATCATCATAAAATGCTAATCCAATGTTTTTCTACAGCTGTACAGTTGGAAAGAAAAAACATATAGGCTACATATAAAATAATGTTATAATAGTATCACATCACGCACCTTACTGACCTTGCAAAAGCCCCAAGAATGACGCTATTATGTAATAACTGCAGTGTCTCCAATGGTTGCATTGCAGGGTTATTAAGGTATGGGATCAGGCACAAGCAGCGCATGAGGCATGGTGAGACAATAAATATAATTCGGATTGTTGCCATAGTGAGTAAACCCAACATTATCAATGCGAGTTAATGTCAGAGTAATAAAAGTTGGACATAATGAAAGACCATGATATTGAGGGGTTGGATTATATTGACCAACAGACGGGCCGCCCATTGATAAAGACACATCACGTCTGTCGGCGGAGCGAGGGAGTGGTCTAACGGGGCGAGAAGTGTCTCGGGGTGCTGTTTTCAGCACCCGGGCACGGCACGGACACTGGCTGAAGAACTGTAGACAGCCTCCCCTTCAGAACACTGACAACAATGAGCCTAGCTGCTCGACACTGAAATACATAGTTTAAATAAACCTTGTAAATCCGAAATAGATTCCGTAAAAAACAATCTCAATTAACGAACAAGCAACGGAAATATTGCCACAGTCAATGTTGGGACGTTGCCAAACGCTAGTGCGCGCGTGCGCGTTCATTTCCTTCAACGCACTTATTCACGCATTCACTCTAACTCACCCACTCATTCATGCGCTTTCGTTCACTCATTTACCGACCCTCCAACTCACCCATACACTGGCACACACACACAACTCACATAGCAAAAGGACTGATGTGAGAGGGTGAGCCTGGAGCTACTCACTTACTTGATGCTAAATGAGGAGCATAGTAACCATGACATGTTCTAACAAAGGAATAATTTGCATTGCAACATGCTACTTGTATTAATTTATGACTTTACTCATGACCAAGTAAAATGTGGTATCACTTGCTACAAGTAGCCAATGTGCGTGGGCAAGACCTGTTAAGAGAGGCGATTTATGATGTTCCATTCGTAAAATACGGAGGGCCAACGCTTTCATAATTTTACATACATTACTTTCCTAATTGAGAAAATGTAACCAAATTAATGTCTTAATTATCACATCTGTCTGATAGCGGGAAACAAGGCAAAAGTAGTGTGACTTTCATATGGGATCCAAGATGGCGTTTGCAGAGAAAATGTATGAAATCAAGATCTGGATAGTGACAAACAATTTGCACTTTTCTTCTTTAATAAGTTATTATCCATAACTGTATAGCAGTATTCATAGTCAATGAAAAATGAGATGAACCGCTCGTAAATTAAACATGCCGCTCAGTCGACTCTGCTCTGGTAGCCACAGAACAAAAGAATGCCATCAATGTGTCCTACATTGGATGTTAGCTATAGTTTTGTATCCACGTATAGTCGCACTTGAACTTGACCGAATGTCCTGTGAAATATAAGATAATTTTGTCTCTCTAATGACATTTTGACAAATTTAATCGGTTATTATCTGAGCTGTACATCTTAGAGGTGTTTGGCAACTTTCCTGACAATGGAGCTCTGGCGCGACTTGCATAGTGCCACTTGTTATTCCTGATTCTGCCTTTAAGCATTAAGGAAAAGAGACTCATATATAGCACTACAACCTACCAAAATCTCCATTAACATTACTTGATTCATCAATATCTCAAATACTGTGACATTTAATTTATAGGAGGTTTAACAGTAAATAATCTCAACCACGTCACTCAAAGTCACTGGCTGGGCTGTGTTAGTTAGGAAAGTATATCGGTGTATTAAAAGCAAAAACGAGGTTTTTGCACCACTCAACCCAAGTGGATTCGTTAGAGTATAGATTAATTTGCAATATGCATTTGACATTTTTCTGCTCGGTTCCGTCTGTTTAGGTCAATTTGACCGGAATTCTGCAAAATTGATCACACCGCGCAGTGCTACGAGTAGGTTTTCGGGAAATAAAAGTTAATCGGTCAGCGAAATATATACGAACCATTATATGTGTGTGAAGCCCTAACTGTCTAGTTTCTAGCTATAAGGTTTTGTGGACCTATGCGACACCGGACTTTTTATATTTGTGGAGATTTCGAGGATGAAGAAACACAAACGGGACCAGGCGAGTTCCATGGAGCCTGCTAGATCAGCTGCTGGCAGTTGGTGTTCTCAATCACGTCCGCACGTAGGCTTCATAGACTCGGAGTAGCGCTTGTGGAATAAGATACATTCATAGGGATTCACATTTGACGCGTCACTGTATGTGGCCAAAAAAAAATACTTTCTGTATTTACGAAAAAGCTAGTTTTAGCCACTCTTTGGAGTTTTAACAACACCATATCAACTATTTTCAAAAATACTGTCGTTTGACAGCTACCTGCGCTCTGTGAAAGACTTTCACCAGGGATATCCTACTTGGTTCCAGAATTTTTTTTTAAAAAATTTTTCCCCAAAGACTTCATAAAAAGTCAACATGGCAGAAACTGCGGGCAGCTCCAGCCCCGAAGGCCAAAAAGACGAAAACTCCAAAGAAGACTGCTTCACATCCTAAGTACTCGGACATGATCAAGGCAGCCATCGTGGCTGACAAGAGTCGTGGAGGCGCATCCCGGCAATCCATCCAGAAGTACATCAAGGGCCATTACAAGGTGGGCGAGAACGCCGACTCTCAGATTAAACTGTCACTGAAGAGGCTAGTGAACTCAGGGGGTCCTGCGCCACACCAAAGGCATTGGTGCGTCAGGTTCCTTCAAACTGGCCAAAGCTGAGGACGCCAAAAAAGGTTTCCAAACCCAAACCAGTTGTGAAAGCAAAGAAGCCTGCCGCCAAACCCAAGAAGGTGGCCAAGCCCAAGAAGGTGGCCAAATCACCAGCAAAAGCCAAGAAAGCAAAGCCAGCGGCGAAAAAAGTGAAGAAGTCTCCAGAGAAGAAGAAAGCAGCACCAAAGCCCAAGAAAGTAGTCAAGAAGGCAAAGCCCACCAAGCCCAAGGCAAGCAAACCCAAGAAGGCCAAAACCGCCAAGCCCAAGCCCAAAACAACAGCCAAGAAAGCAACGAAGAAGAAGTAAAAAAATGACATCAACAGAGAGACTTGAGTCGCTGTAAATAACTTTTGGAGAAAAAAAAATGTTTTTCTTATATGTATTATTTTTGTATGGTCTCATGCGAAACCTAACCTTTTACCAATTGTTTCCCACTCCATTGCACTAGTCTACATGATGCTGAAAAGGAGTCATGGAATGTAAAAAATTGTATGTAGCAGTATTCATCGTTACTATTTATTCCTCCCCGGTCATTGGATACCTGTTGTCTAAGATCTTTTAGAATATTTAGGCCTATGTGAACACCAATTTCGACATTTATTGATCAGAACCAATGGAAGTACTTGTCGGTGCACGAGGTCATTCTGAAAATACAACTGTTTAAATAGCGCGCATTGTTGAGCCTGACTACAATGTAAAACATGAGTGGAAACTGCAAGAATACCAAGTGATGCTAATGGCTCTAAATGTTTAGTCTTATGTTACATCACTGTCAAATAACACTACCATTCTCAATTAATTCAGTCTATTTGTAGGCAAATGAACCACAACGGATCACTTTTGAAACTGTTTATACTGTAATTCAATAAACTTTTATCATCTTTTAAATATTAAGTTTTCCCTCATTCATTCATAGCTTTTTAGGCGTGCGTTATCATGCTATTTCCGCCACTTTATGGTTTGATGGTAACGAAAAAGCAGTTTGTAGAAACAGTCCCTCGATTACCTATGGGTCTTAATTTACCATTTAGGAAAGAGAAAGAAGCTGGGTGGTTTTAAAGCTCTCTAGGTCTACTCAGCGTGTCATGCGCTTTCCTAAAATGTTACGGACCTGTATGTGAGTAGTCTTACGACAGCATGATGCTTGCAATGGCTGAACTGTGGGTTCTAAAAGACCGTACAAGACACACATACACAAAAAATGCATCAACTGCTCTTGCTTAATCACCGGATATCACACCATGTGGCTACTTTGGTATGTTCTACCATGACACTTCAAATATCCTGGTAGTAAAATTAAATCGTATGTTATTACCGTTAAAAAATTAAAAAATTAAAAGCTGGCATACCTACAGAAGAACAACCTCTTAAGTCTCCCTCTCTGGACGGATTTTAAGCCCTGCTATCTGTTCTTACCTTACCGATGCTCTCCAGTCCCATCTAGTGGTCGCTCCGCAGAATATCCTCCAGGATAGAGACCTGTAGTTAAGGCATTACAGCCAGTGAAAGGCCCCGTACATGCTGTACATTTATAAACAGTCACATGAATGGAAATTAAGGAGAATTCGTTGTTCCATTTACAACGAAGTCTATCTGAGCAGCATGTGGATGGGTGGAGGCAGTCCCCGGCTGTTAGAATTTAAAAAAAGTTTTGTTCTAGTAAAATTTGTGGCGCCCTATTAAATTAGACGCCGTCAGTCTGGCTGTCGAACAAAGTAAAATTAACGAATAAAGACCTCTGTCAACACAAGTCTTTCGAAAATAACATAGTTTCCTCAAAACCTACAATGCACAAAATGTTTATAATAAAAGCATAACAACCACGTTTGGCCAAACAAACTAAAGAAGTAACTGATTTGTTTTTATTGAGTAAGCATCTATGTTTCAGCACCTTCAGGTCAACAATGTCCGCAGAGAACAAGTCAGTTATCCTGCAGCAATGGTGGGTAAATCCCAGACTAGTTAACACGAGAAACGATTGTCCAATTTGAAAATAAACCAGTAGGTTTACAAGTCAAATAAACCTGTCACACAATCTTGACACACCCTTGCCATGTGTGTACCACAGTTAGCACACAGACACACTCACTCACACACTCACACTACATATGCAGGGGGGGAGGGGTATGAATTCAAAAATCGGAGGTGAATAGCTGAATTAAAATAAACCTAAGAAAATAAGAATCAGATAAGTTATTTTGCAAAGTACAGAATTGAGTTCCAGTTTCAATGCATTCCAGAGCCATTTTGTTTTTTTCATTCAAACATTCTTTGCTTCATGCACAAAATAAAGATCACTCCCCTTCTAAAATCTGAGAAGCCACCAGAGTTCAGCTGTTGGCCTGAGGAAAAGCCTCTTTAAAATAGACATCTAAAGACACTGGACATACCAGACTGGGCATATTCTATTGCTTTCATTCAATACAGCAGAGCCTATAGGAACAAAATACTATATTTGTCTGTGAATACCTGCAAGGGGGAGTTCTTTATTTGGCAAGTCAGATCAGGTGTCTTAGTGACGGAGAAAGAGTCGTTAGAAGACTCTGTGGGACTTCCAGCGAGCTACCCTGCTGTGGACCAGATGTTGCCCGACCCAGGTGTCTTCTGGTGGGGTTATTGCTCTGCAGCTGGGGGCTCACCTCCACTGGAGCTCTGAGGCTTGGTACTAAACGACACATGCCCAACATAACCAGTCCCAAGTTTGAAACTGTCCATCTGTTCCAACATTTTGGCATTTGTCTTTTTTTTCTCCTTCTTCTTAGGAAAGACTGCATACTTATAAAATAAAGAAAAACCTACCTATATATTCTCCCTGTGAATACCATGTTGGAATAGTGAAGATATGTTCTGGGTCTGAAACGTGACAGGAAGTCACCTACTTGCACTTCCTCCCTCTGATAAAGCACCCATGTGGAAGTGAGGTGTTGGTAGCAGCTCCTGGCGTATCGATGCATTAGGCTAACTCCTGCTTAGCCTGGTTCTGAGAACGCATGGCAGAGCCAGCCAGCGAGCGAGCGAGCGAGGGAGTAAGATATGGCCGCCATCTTTAATTTGTCTTGGATTATAATTAAAGATTTGTTACTAGGTCTGACAAAGTGGAGTGTTCTGGAGAGTAAGTGGTCTGGAGAAGAGCTGGTCTGAAGACGGAGTTGGTCTGGACATCAGGGTAGAGTTGGATCAAGGTGGGCTCAGGGAGGGAGGGGGGGAGGTAGGGGGGGGGGGGGGGGGTCCCCTGGGATCCCGTCATTTCTGTCGGGCGAAAACTCTGTAGAGGGCAAATCCAAGGACCGTGACCACCGCTGCGCCTAGCGTCACCCTCAGCCAGAAGGAGGTGTTGCTTCAAGTCCCAGAACCATTCAGATTGTCTGAGGGAGGAACCAATGCGTCAACAAAGGATCTCACATCAGAGGCGGACAAACACTGAAGACATCACCGGCTGTTTACATCTGAAATCACACGTGTGGTGTGTTGTGAACTCACGGGAACATGCAGCCCAGGCCAGCTTGGTGGTAGATATTCTGGCTGGAGGCGTCCAGGGAGAGGCTGGAGAAGGGCAAGGGCGGGGGCAGGACGGTGTTTGTAGCAGAACTCTGCGGGGGTCATCCCGTGGAACTGCTTGACCTCTGGGAGGTCGGCCTTGGAGGCCACCAACACACAGGGGATGCTGCTGTCCATGTAGTGTTGCTATCACACGAGGTGAGAGAGAGGGACGAGAGAGGTAAGAAACAGATAGTGAGAGAGGGACGAGAGAGGTAAGAAACAGATAGTGAGAGAGGGACGAGAGAGGTAAGAAACAGATAGTGGGAAAGGGTGAGGGAGAGAGAGAGGGAGAGAGGGAGGGAGAAGAGAGGTTAAGAAACAGACTAGTGGGAAAGGGAGAGAGAGAGGGACGAGAGAGGTAAGAAACAGATAGTGGGAAAGGGAGAGAGGGCAAGAGAGGTAAGAAACAGATAGTGGGTGAGGAAGAGAGTGGAGAGAGAGAGAGAGAGAGAGAGAGAGAGAGAGAGAGAGAGAGGGAAAGACTTGGGTCTTGAGTTGCAACATCATGGTAAACAATCAAAGTTCGGTGTGTGCAATAAGGAGATAAAAAAAGAGAGATAAAAAAAGTGAGTGAGGACTGTGTCCTCCCTGGCCCAGCTGAGCGACTGACCTTTGTAGAGGCTGGCACAGTAGTCGAAGGACTGGGGGTCGCTGGTGTCATACATGAGACAGGCCACATCGCAGGCCGCGGTCCGTCGCCTTCAGGAACGCCGTCTCCACGTCAACCTCGTAAAGCTGCCCGGATCGGGGGGGGGAGGGCGTTAGGCCGCGGTCAAAGGTCCAAAGAGTGGAGGTTGCCGGCAGTAATGTACTTACGATAAGATACTCTTTTCCTGGTTGCTGACTTGGACCGTGTTGATGGTGTGGAGGGAGAAGGCCCCGACCTCACGCTCGCCTCTCTGAGAAACAGAAACAGACATCACACTCATGCTGACCCTTTGATCTCCCCTCCACAGGTGGACAGCCACCACTTAAGTGGCATTGCACATGAATAGCCTTTTCTTTATTTAGCATTGATAGGCGCAAGTATTTATTCGTAATACCTAAAATGTGGGGCCACGTTTTACAAAGAATAAAAGGACAGCATGACAAACTAGACTAGTTTTGGGTGAAGGAAAGTCTTCATATGATGGTTTGAGTCTCGCTCGCTCGCTCCTCCCCCACCCACAGTGTTTTGAAAGGGTCGTACCGCGACACCCCTGCCCAGGAAGGCCTGCAGGAAGGCCGTTTTTCCGGTTCCCTCGCGGTCCGATCACCTTACACAGAAACACAGAGCGCTGGGTCTGACCCTTCTCCAGGTCCACATCTTTCTCCCGCGTCACTACGGAGAAACACACACACACACACACATCGGCACATTACATTTAGTCATTTAGCAGACGCTCTTATCCAGAGCGACTTACAGTAAGTACAGGGACATTCCCCCCGAGGCAAGTAGGGTGAAGTGCCTTGCCCAAGGACACAACGTCATTTGACACGGCCGGGAATCGAACTGGCAACCTTCAGATTACTAGCCCGATTCTCTAACCGCTCAGCCACCTGACTCCCAACACAACATATATATGACCATGCTCGTATACACACAAACAGGGGCAAACTGAAGCGAAGCATCATGGGAAGGATCCCGTTCTTCTGTCAGACCCAGTCTGCAACCGGGGCTAGCTGTGGGAGGGGCTAGCTGTGTGGGAGGGGCTAGCTGTGTGGGAGGGGCTAGATGTGTGGGAGGGGCTAGATGTGTGGGAGGGGCTAGCTGTGTGGGAGGGGCTAGCTGCAGGGCTTTGGGCCCTGTCCCCCATTTAGCGCAGGCTCAGGTAAAGAAGCTCACCTCTACACTGAGGGAACGAGGGCATTAGCGCCGGTGAGACCTATTACATCATCGCCCTCGCTAATCCTGTTACTACAGTACGTACTGATGCACCCTGTCTACCCTCGACATGCACTCACAACAACTAGCTAGCCATCAAGGAATCCTGACAGCAGTAGCTGTTATATTAAAAGAACTTAATGGGGCTTCACTGCGTAATCGTACACTTGATTGATGACATTATTAAAAAATAATGACTTTCATTCATGAATCATTTCATATGATTCAAAACATTACCTTAAAATAACAAACACTTTATTTAACAAACAATCAAGTAAGAAAATGTTTTGTGGTGTGTGTGTCCTCATAGGGAACGCTGTATATTTATATGTAGAGCGTACACTCTTCCAGATTAACAGGGTAATCCGTCAAAGGGTTTACTACTGGGACTAGGATTACAGATTCTAGGTAACATATCTGCATTCTTCCAGTCAGGCTTCTGGGTAGGAAAACTGAAGCGCACACCCCTAACCCTCACACACACACAGGCAGACACACACAGGCGCACACACACACACACACACACACACACACACACACACAGGCACACACACACACAGGCAGACACACACAGGCAGACACACACACAGGCAGACACACACACAGGCACACACACACAGGCGCACACACACAGGCACACACACACAGGCAGACACACACACAGGCACACACACACACAGGCACACACACACAGGCGCACACACACAGGCGCACACACAGGCGCACACACACAGGCGCACACACACACAGGCGCACACACACACAGGCGCACACACACACAGGCGCACACACACACAGGCGCACACCACACAGTGCGCACACACACACAGTTGCACAAACACACGAGGCACACACACACACCTGTGACAGCTGCAGTCTGGGAGTCCTGCTCGGTGATGATGGGGTATCCCAGGTATCCCAGGTACTCCAGGCAGCGGTGCACGTCAACGTAAGCAGACAGCCTGTAAGGGGCGGCAGGAGAGGCAGGCAGGACCCTGCTGGTGAGCGTACGGACCCCGGGGGGGTGTGGAGCAGGAACATCCACACACCCCGATTTAGATCCTTCACACGCACGAGCATGCTGGGGAAATGCACCGCGAAAATACACCAGTGATCTAGGCATGCGGGGGCTGCATGTGGGTCGCAGACATGTGCCAGGGTGGAGGCTCTATGCATGTCCACACGCCCCTGACACAGGGGTAAGTGGTGTTGCCAGTCAGCATGCTTCTTCTCGCCATCTTGCCCAGCCAGGGTTCAAAACCCGGGCCCTCTAAGTACGAATGTACCACCACACCACCACTCTGTACACGCTGTGCGTTCACCAGCTACACCGAAAAGCTCTTCGATGCGAAGGCAGGGTGGGTATTTACAGGTTTCACACACAACACACACACACACGGGACAAGGCCATACCAATACTTAATCCACTGACACATGTAGCCGTGCAACGAGACGTAGCCCTCGTCCGTCGTCGACACAGCCGTGTACACGTCCGCGCCCCAAGGCATGTAGGGGAATACGCAGAAGAGATTCTTGAGCTCTGAAGGTGAGAGGGCCAAGTCTTATCCTGCGGCGTGGAAGAGAGATGCCACATTAGCGTTTTGTTTCAACCTAACATCTGTACTGCCAACTACCGTGTTCGAATTGAACATTATTCTAATGCGGAATACAAGTTATGAATAAGAGAAAGCAGAGATTCTTTAAATGTTTCTTGATTAAAAAAAAAAAGATTTAAAATAAAAGTTCTAAAAATAAATAAAAATAAAATAAAAAAGATTAAATTATTATGATTATTTTTTGGAGAAACGTATTTCCTTCTTTCAGGCCACCTGAATTTGATGGTGGGTGGCATCTCCTCACCTCATCATATTTGTCAAACAGCCGCTGGAGAAACTGGTGACCTAGATGGTTGAGCTCGGTGGTGCAACCGACGGGAACCCGTAACCTGGCACGCAAACAACAAACAGCCTATGCATACCTGGGAATACTGTGATCACAGACAAGGGCAGACGCAAACAGGCAGATGGATAAAGGGAAAAGTAGAGAGCACTCCCAATCTCCAGAAACACACTTACAGTGCTACTTGTCTAAATAAAAAAACATAGCATGTAATGTTCCCCATCCCTGACACAAGGAAAAAGTATTTGAAATCATTGATCTTATGGCAGGCCTGGACCTAGACTGCAGAGCCTAGTAATGTACTGCGAGTACTGTGCTGTACATACTGTGGGTACAGATAGTCATCAGTCAGTTTCCAGAGTGTCATCGTAGCCAAACTTCCTCAGGATGGTCCCAGGTGGTTTCGTGACGACCTCTCTGGATGAACAACGTGTTGAGGAACAGGAAACCTGCCAGGTGGATAAACTCATTCAGTCAGAACACCACGGACGTCCATTAAACATGGGAAACTTGAGCCTGGTTGCTTTGAAACGTTCCAAGGCTTCAAACCCGACCGTGAGGGTGAGGCCGTTGTCCTGAACGCCGTCGCTGGTGTTCTTCCAGACCACCGTCTTCACGTCCTCCAGCGCTTGAGGGGCCAGGGGGTTCCCGAACACGATTTCTGAGGAACCGTGTATGTAAACCCAGCCGTTAGGGAGGGAGGAGAGGGGGAGTGGGAGGGGGGGAGAGGAGAGGGAGGGGGGAGGAGGGAGGGAGAGAGAGAGGGGGGGGCGGAGGGAGGGGGGAGGGAGAGAGGGGGGGGAGAGCGGAGGGAGGAGGGGGGAGAGGGAGGAGGGGAGAGGGAGGGGGGAGACGGGAGGGAGGGAGGCATAGGGGGAGGGGAGGGGGGGAGAGGGAGGGAGGGAGGGGGGAGGGAGGGAGGGGGGGAGAGAGGGAGGGAGGGAGGGGGAGAGGGAGGTGGGAAGAGAAGTGGGAGAGGAGGGGGGGGGAGAGGGAGGGGGGTGAGGGAGGGGGTAGGGGAGGAGGGAGGGATATGATAAATGAATGAGTGCCTCTTGAGCCTCACCTGAAACAGGTTGAGTTCAGTGTCCGCTGAGGATGGCGGTCGTGGTCTGGGTCGGAGAAAATGGCAGAAGATTCTGCTGAGAGCTCGAACACACATCGGCTTCAGCTTGCAAACAAGAGCATGGAAATAATACAATAAAAAATAATGCCTTGAAAACACGTAACTGAGCTAGCAATTCACCCAACATAGGATGTCAGCCAAAACATCCTGCTGTGTGGGTTATTTCTTAAATGGCCGACCTTTTTGTCTTCAGGGTCGTAGAGGCGAGCAGTAGGATGGGAGAACTGCCATTCTGGCGTAGTAGAACAGTTCTGAAATGTTCTTCAGGTCTTAGCAGAACACTTCGAAAAAAAAGGGAAGATCACAATATGTTAGCCAGTAAAAGTGATTACTGGTAGTGTTGTGGGAGCCATTGTGACTGAGTGTGTGAGTAAGATAGTATGTAAGTGTATGTGTGGGATGGATAAGCGTGTCAGTGAGTGGGTGATGGTGAGCAGTAAGAGGTAAATACCTCTACACACGTCTCGATCTCAGAGAACTGGTTCATGATTGGTAGAATGGTTTCCATGGAGCTCCCAGAACGCAGGTCCGATTTATTCCCCACCAGGATGATAGGAACTCTATGACATTATTGGCGACAATCAGGACACTCATATCCAGTGTTTCCCATTACATTGATTTATTTGTGGCAGCCCCGCCACAATTCAAAATGAACCGCCACAAATGTATCAACTTTCATTTTTACAGTTTGACATGGCAAAACAACATTTCATTGTAGAGCTGCGCCCAGCTCATTGATTCGCTCAGACACATACTTGTTACCCTTTTCGGCTTCGCCGTTTACCAAAGGGATCCATTTTGTTCGAATCTGAAAGGGCAGAAGTTTGACAGCTCTACTCCATCATACTGTCACAGTTAAAAGTTAAAACCACATATTATGGCATGTAATGTGGCTGAATATGAGCCAGTTTCACATTAAAAACAGCAACTATGAGAGACTGGGTATAGGCCTGTTCAGTATACAAGGTATACCTTATCTATGGTTTCCTCTTTGGTGACGTCATACACCACACACACCACGTTGGCCTGTATGAGGAGGAGATCATGGTTATCTTGGGTGCAATCATCACATGCCACCCCTAACTTCCCCACACCTCAACCCAACCTACTGAGCAATCTGATTGGCTATCATGCCGTCCTAACAGGAAGTACACAGTACGAATAAAGTGACACGTTTACCTTGATAATCTCCTCTCTCAGGACTTCATTTGTCTGCTCACTTTCTGTTGGGCCAGAGCAACAACAAAACAGGCAGAAAATAACAGAAAGACAAGCCTATCTAGCAACACCAACGCAAAATAGGAACTTGTACACAGCAACCTTGTTTTGACTACCTGAGAGGGGTGTGTGTGTGTTGGTCTCTGGACAGCACCTCACCAGAGAGGGGTGTGTATGTGTGTGTTAGGTCTCTGGACAGCACCTCACCAGAGAGGGGTGTGTATGTGTGTTGGGTCTCTGGACAGCACCTCACCAGAGAGGGGTGTGTGTGTGTTGGGTCTCTGGACAGCACCTCACCAGAGAGGGGTGTGTGTGTGTGTTAGGTCTCTGGACAGCACCTCACCAGAGAGGGGTGTGTGTGTGTGTTGGGTCTCTGGACAGCACCTCACCAGAGAGGGGTGTGTGTGTGTTGGGTCTCTGGACAGCACCTCACCAGAGAGGGGTGTGTGTGTGTGTGTTGGGTCTCTGCCTCACCTGAGTAGTCCACTATGTGTGTTGGCACCTTCTCTGGGGTGACGTCAGCAGGGATGGTGATCTCCTCAGCTTTAAGGGGCACCTGTGGGGCAGCACAACACCTAACTCAGGTCTACACGGCCTGACACACTGAGCCGGGAGCCTCCCAGCATCCTTTAATCAGCCTGCCTCCCTCAAATTAGCTTAAACTTTGAATTATCTTAGGAGAGTCAGCAAGGGTAAAATTCTGGCCTTCAAATACATATATATATACCCTATATATATATATAATTAATTTTTTTTACTAGAATTTGACCTACCGGTACATTGTTTTATTTGCCTTAATTAAAGTGATAAGCCCGTTTCACTGTGGCATGGGAATGACTTGGTCTGCTATATATTTTGTCCATGTGTCAATAGAGCAATTCAAAGTAAGATAAGTATACAAGGTATCCATGGTGACATATTTCCATAAACCATCATATATCAACAGTTATAAGTTCGCCACAGAGGAGCCATCGTTGGTGCAGAAAAAAAAGTGAGACATTCCCATTCTTACAAACTTATGAGAACATACAGCCGTGGCCAAAAGTATTGGGAGCGACATACATTTTGTGTTTGCAAAGCTTGCTGGCCTTGGCATAAAATGACGGCTAACATAATTTCAGTAAGTCATATCATCAGCACAGGGGAAAGTGTGAACTAGTTCTAGCCAGGTGAAATCCCTCTATCATTCTTATTGGATTTCAGAGCAGATTGACTGCTGTAAAAGAGTGGACTATTTGCATATATTGAAAATGTTTGCCCCCAAAAAAGCTTTAAAAAATATTAAATGTTCCTTATTGTATTCCAGTATATCCAGACAACATTTGTCATTGCCAAAACTTATGGCCACGACAGGTATGGTCACGACAGGTATGGTCAGTGAGTATGGTCAGTGAAGCGCAATCAATCAGTGTCAAACTTTTTTTGCAGGTCTAAAAGATCGACTGAAGTAGCATTGCTGCGAAGACTCTTACATGTTCTGGAAACTCCTCCCCCACTAAGGACATGATGAGTGAAGTCTTCCCCACCTTGGCTGTGAATGAGTAAAATAAATAGAAATTATAGAGGAGATTTTTTCCACACTGGGGAGCTAATGCAGAACAAAAACACAGCTGAAGATCAAAATGAGAGCTTTCACCTTGAGAGTGGGGTCAGACCTTAATGTAAACAGGCCCTTCTAACACCCCCTCCCCACCACATAAGACAACTGGATTAAACATAGGGGATAATAAACGACTTCAGCTTATCCATGCCTAAACAACACGTATCATTATATACGGTAGGCCTAAGCCTGTAACTTTATGGTTTAGGCCTTTCACACGAAATTAACAAGCCAACTTTCTACAGGACTAGCTAGACCTTACGTCTTTATTTGACCGCTTGACACACCCTGATAAGCCACCTGAGGCCAGCTACGGAAGGTCCTAAATGGGACGTTTGTACACATTCCACCAAATAGGCTACTGCTTGCGAACAGTATCTACAGTAGCTAGACTAGGTCTGTTATTTCATTATTACGCCGGAAAGAGAGAGTACCGCAAAATATTACTACCTAGGAAGTGTATTAAGATTATTATTGGACAACTAGCTAAACTATCTGCCTCACCAACTAATCACCCAACTGTTGGAATGAAAAATATTTGTGCCATCAACTTAAACTTCTATTTGCAGAACAATTAATCCATAATAATTTACAAGCACGTGTCACTGTTGCTATGTGTTATTGACTTAATTTACCAACATGTCACCTCAAACCATTTTGCTAACTCTTTCTGACTCAGAGTTAGCTAGATGGTTTGAGCTTCTATAGGTAGCCCATACTAGTTAACACGCCCATACTATCAGGAATTACGAATTTTCTGACTTTAAATTGTGTGTCGCTATAGCTAGCTAGATACATATGTAGTTAGCTACATGTGTAACCAAATAACGATACACAAGTTAAGCTAACATACGTTAGGCTACAATACTCGCTTGCTATCAACTTGGCTACCGTACTGTACTGTACAAGCTGAAGTTTGATCACTGCACTTTTGTTGTAGTAAGTTTAAGTTAAGTAGACATCAACGAACTGGCCGGCTGACTAGTGTATAGCTAGTGATCCACTACACAGTGTACAGACATGTCAACAATTGTGATATTCTATAGCTAGAGCTAATGTTTCTAGCAATGCTCTCTTCGCTGCATCTCCATTGAGATTAGACTACATTCAACAAACTGTCTGGCTATCTACAGTCTGTAGGCTAGCTAACGCGCCAGTTTGAGTCTGCTACTCTCTGCAGGTTGCTAGCTAGCTAGTTTAGCTAAGAGGATTGACTTACGTTCCCCCAATAACAGTATCCTGACATCTCGTTTCATGTTTTGTCCTGTTATTCCAGCAGCTGGATAGTTAGCTATGTGTACGTAGCTTTATTACGAGCAACTTTTATTAATAAACCTCTAAAGGCGGTACTTGGCTAACAAGCTAACTAACTATTTCTGTGACCCATCCCTCTCCAACGTTAGCTACTGGCTAGCAGCATCCACCCAAGGAGAAAACTCATGTTGCTTCCGAATCCGGTTCATGACAGCCTCTCTGTCGTCAACATAAGGAAAAATAACAGATTTTCCCCTTTTGCCACGAGATTGTTGTATTATTTGTTGTAATAATTGTTGTGTCGACAACTGTAACAGTAATGTACTATGATTGACTGATTAAAATTCACTTTATTTTCATGTGTGTCCTATGGGGGGGAGGCTATAATTATTATTATATCATTATTACATATAAAACAATTAATAACAGAGCTACTAAATACAAAGTCTTCACCTTCATTTACAGATTAACAGATATTTAAGGACAATTCTATAAACCTGTGAGTTGCCTCAGTGCAGCTGTTGCATCAGAGGATGGATTTCTAAATAGAAAAAATAAACATATTTCTGTTCTTCAGGTCGACACACTTGAGAGTTGAACATTCTGTGAACGGTTCCCTCGTGCTTGTTTACGGCTGACAACGCGACACAGCAGGGATGCAACCAGGGAGAAGCCAACACAGATTAAACCCACACATAATGCCACCAACCACACTAATGACGGCTGGTCACTTTCCTGTCAAGGGGAGATAAAAAAATTTTTTTTTTACGTATGTAAGAATTAAGAGTGTCATATCTGTAATACTAAGAGGGTGTTTTCTTTGCCCCTCAGTGTTTGACTCACCTCTCGGGCATGTAAGCTTTCAATGAGAGCGAAACTGCTGAGGTGTTTGCAGGAACATACTGTGTGGGTGGAGTTTGAGAACAGTGATGTGCAGCCTTGCTTCGACCAATTTCCGTCATCCGTTGACCAATACACACAATTGGGTCCAACAACATCAGACTGGGGACAGAAAGCAAATACAATTGCAGAATTGGGGCCTTATGGGATATGATGTTTTTGAAGTGAAACAGCTGGTCAACTTTACTAAAGTTTAAGAAAAACATTTTTTTTAATGTGTTTATCGGCACCCAAGTACTGATAGAAAGGTTTAAGATTACCTGAAGGTGTCGGAATGTGATGTTAACAGCCTCAGGCAATCTGGTTGTGTTGCTGTTGGTAACTGATACTGTGGTAACCGTTGAGATGTTGGTTAGGAAATCCAGACTTTCATAACTTAGCAGAAATACGGATCCAAACCCTGCGCATAGACACACACGCAGCCACACACACATACCGTATAACCAATAGGGTTGGGTATCGTTTGGATTTTTACGATTCCGATGCCGAACCGGTACTTTTAAAACGATTCCGATTCCTAAACCGATTCTTGAAAAACTGAAAAATGACATCAAAGAAAGGCTCTTTTATAGAGTTTTTTTTTTAAATAAATTGACAATTATTTAAATGTAACAATATATTAACATTTTAAAGCACTTAAATATATAATAAGTAAACCTAAGTCACCTAACACAAAATTGCTAGCAGTCGGACTTGGACCAGGGACTGATGTCCGCAAGCTGTCGAACACGGTGCATCCCTCTGCTTTAAGAAATATTCCGTGTCGCCACATGTTTCAATAAATTCGACTTGCTTCCCCCTTCACACGTAATCGTTTTGAAATAATTGTTGCATTTTGCGATGTCGGAATCCTTGGCTGTGCAATACAGCCACACTTTGTCGAGTCGCTTGGAGCATTTTAAATGCACTAAAAGCTAGCTAGCTAACGGTAGACTACAGAAAAAGTGTGATATTTTAAAATCAGTTTTGGAGCGACAGAGGGAAAATATTTCAGTCGACACATTAAGTGGAACCGAAATGAGGAACCGAAATTTGCGTTCTAATCCGGTCCGATTCCTACCGGTTGCGTAGGAACCGGTTCCATAGGGGAACCGGGTTTCGGTACCCAACCCTAATAACCAATTCCTTAACTTTAAGCCAATCAAAATTAAATATCGACAATTAGTGGTGGAGTACAGTACCAGTGTAGTTCTTGTCATGACCAATTACAGTCTCCCAAGTGGTGTCAAGCAGACTGTTCTGATTGGTCAGGCGGACTGGTCCTGTGGGTGGATCCTTGTCCCTTGTCACCACTATCTCCAACTCTGGTAGATCAAGACACAACTGATCGTTAACCACTTTACTGCTGGACCCCTCCTCAAGACAATTCATGCTTATTTACATTTATACCTCGACAAGTCCATGTGTGTCAATTAATTTAAACCAGTGTGGTGGACATTTTTATCCAATCCAAGATAAAGGTGACTTGTGTCTGTGTGTGAAGCGTTTGGTGAGGTACAGTGCAAACAGTTCGAGGCATCGAGGAATGTGCTGTACTGTTTGTCATGTGGCCAGTGTGTGTTACCAGTGTTGTCTGTCTGTATGCGGGTCACGTTGTTCTGCAACTGGGATGCAATCAGTCTGACAATGTTTTCAACAACACTCAGTAACGCGGTGACTTCACTGTTGTTTCCCCTGTCAGTTTTCCTTGTAAGACCCAGTTGGAAAACATCAGTAATGTTGAGTAGTTCCTTAAGAAGAAAGAGAGAGAGTAAATGCTAAATGACTAAATGTAAATGCAAGATGGGAGTACATTCATTGTTGGAGTTTTAGTAGACTGAAGGCTTGGGTAAGTGGACTTACTTGCAAATGTTTTTCACCAGTCAACTGCTTTGTTACTTCCCTACCCAAAGAATAACTCAAACAACTGTCTTTCACCAGAGACAAGATATTTCCAAAATCTTTTGGAAGAGTCTGCATGTGGAAAGGAGTGCAAGGCAGAGCAAGATAAATTGTGAGTGAAACAGAATGGTGGCAATCTAGTGCAAAATATACTTCCTTAACAACTCACCTGTACACGTGAAGCCGTTGTATTATGCAAGTCACAGTTTAGCTCTAAAAACAAACAGAAATGTCAGAAACTTGTTTAAGTACATCACACAGCTGCAGTTAGACAATTTAGAAAATCATAAGAAGACAAGTGTCAGGAGGAGTCAGGTGGCTGAGCGGTGAGGGAATCGGGCTAGTAATCTGAAGGTCGCCAGTTCGATTCCCCGGCCGTGCCAAATGACGTTATGCACTTCACCCTACTTGCCTCGGGGGGGGAATGTCCCTGTACTTACTGTAAGTAGCTCTGGATAAGAGCGTCTGCTAAATGACTAAATGTAAGTGTGGAAGCAGTTCATCATGGAAGACAGTTGGGTTAGGGTTAACCCTAACCCTGTAATTGGGTTAGGTTTGTTCTCTTACTCTCACACTTAGTTTTGTTTCTTTTGATGGTGGGAAATTTTTGTGAACCAACCAAGTGAGCTATAGAACTTGAGTTTGAAGTGTTGAGTTTGAAAAAGAAGTAATGGAAAATAAAGTTTCGAAAGGTTCAAATATTATTTTGGAAAAAAAGGGTTTTACCCCCCCAAAAAGCGTAGAAAACATAATTTTGAAAAAAGTTTCGAAAGGTTGAAAAAATTAAATATATATAAAAAATAAAATAACAAATAGTAAAAAAAAAAATTTTGACAACTATCGGTCATTCTACTTGAGTGACGGATGTGTACTTTTGCAATCTCTGAATAATACACATACTCACCCACACATTTTGTAGTTGCACCACTGAAATTCTTGGGTACTGAATGGAACCCAGCTTCACACTTGCATGAAAAGGAAGCGCCTGTGGCAACACACATTGAATGCTCTCCACAGATGGTGGGATCGTCATCGCACTCAATAATATCTGTCAAAGGAAATACAGGTTGTCCAATAGGATGGAAGGTCTAATTAAAATCATTTTGAGTATTCAATAATATCGCAAAACACTATGACTGAAAATAACTTTATTTCTAAATCAATACAGGACCAATTATCTTTATACAGACATGAAACATTCTTGGAGTGTGGCTGAACACGAATATAATCTGGCAAAACTAGCTGGTGTTGGATTCAAACTCTTGCGTGAAAATGTATTTATCATCAGCCTAGGCTACAGTTCCGGGTTCTGGGTATTACAGTTTTTTTTATTCGCTTTGGTACTATTTTCACAAGTTAGCTACTGGACCTAAATCCAAAACTGTGTAATCTGTCTTTTACATAGTACTGTAGCATATTAATTTCAGCACTTCTAAGGCCGATTTGAAACATGTATCTTGCATTGTTTGCTGTTGGATGAACTGATTGTTAAAAGTACTAAACTGAAAGAAGATCATACTGTTGTGTTTCGGTGATTAAACCAAATCTTCCCATTACATATTACAATAATCTTGTGTTTGAAACAATGATTATGTGGACTGGAAAACATGTGCAACTGACTGAAAGCATTCCATCAGGTTTTGAAAGAATGACTAGCTGCGTTACAAGTGTGATCAGTTTGGATTTTTGTACTAAGAGTTTTGAAAATGTACACCTTACTTGTGAAAATAGTACCAAAGCGATAAAAAAAAACTGTAAGAGTTATTCAGGACATCGATCACTTTAAGCGCTGTCAAAAACGCTACATTTGACCAAGATTTAACACAAAAACACAATCACCCACTTACCAATGCATGTAATGCCGAAAAAGGGTCTTAAACGGCAGAGTCGTCTAGCAAGGGAAAACTGAAGGACTGAACACACACAGAAGAATTTGGGTGACTGGGTTGTCAATTATCTTACTGAAATTGTCTCAGTGAAAAACAATCAAGGTAAGTTATTTGAACGTGTATGTGTTGAAAACATTCTTTAAGAAAGTTAAGTCTCTTAATGACTATCTCTACAGCACTTGAAGCACAGTTAAGAATAAAATAGCTCACCAACAATCCAGAAGTACAAAATCGTCTTCATAGTAGAAACTGGAAAGTGAAGTGACCGTCAGCCCCAACTATGACAAACGCATTTGACTTTTTCCAAATTCCTTGTGTAATATTTCACTTTTAAACTTATTGGCCTGTGGTCATGACTTCCACTTTATAAAAGCAGAATTGAGAAGTACAAAGTTAAAAGTCATGACAAACGTCACTACAACCAATAGATTAAGAGATTAACCAAGAGATTAAATTCAGTGAAAGTGATCTTACTTTTGCCAATGCATGAAAATGATGACTACATCAATATTGTCTTACAACTATTTATTTAAAAGAAGTTACGAAAATAAATAAATGTTGATTTGAACTGTAACATTTAGTGCATAATTTACAGTTTGAATTGAACAAACATGTTAAAAAAACAGATTCATATAAACTAAACTAAACAAATCCCAAGTCAAATAAAAACCACCGACTTACAATCACGCGTGTAAACAATATCTTTGCAAATTCACTCTCCATGTTTTTGAATTAAATCCTACCATCAACAGATCAATATTGGAGTGGTGTTTAGCTAACCTACAAGGTAGCCATCACCAACACAGTAAAATTCTATTAAATCGACTTCAGTTCCAGGTGAGGTTTAACATTTAGCATTTCAAATATTTCCCAACACCACCCATATCATTAATTTCAATTAAATCGACTTTGGCCCAACTATAAAAACCAAGCTTTTGAAAACCTTAACAGTATGCACACAGACAGACAGACAGGCAGAGATGGGACAGACAGGCAGAGCCAGAGACAAGTCTGAGGGTGTCAGGATGTTGTCGGCATGGCGATCTGCGCCTCTCTCCAGATCTACAGGCCCTGGACGTCCCAGAGCAGGATCTCGTTGTAGGCTGAGCTGAACAGCAGCTCCCCCGAGGGGGAGAAACGACATGTCTGGAGAGAGTCACTGTGGTGGAGGAAGTCCTGGAACCTGCCGCTGGAAGACTGGATCAGCTTCAGCACCCTCTCTGCCGGACAGAGACACACACAGCAGGCTAGTACAGGCCATTCATCTGACGTAAGCACTTACGGGATACCGTGCAGAGAATTACCGTCTGTGAAAACTCTGATTACTCCCATCAAGGAAGTGTACCGCTTGGCATTTACAGTATCTCAAAGACCACCGTGGTATACAGGTTAGCACAAGGTTGATGCGTTTACATTTGTTTAAAAAAATTTTTTTTTTTTAAATACACAACAACATCCCCCTTTCTCCCAGCACCCCCTGGTGTGTACAGTAGTCAGGTACCTTGGGAGCCCACAGCAACCAGACGTCCCTCGGAGGAGAGACTGAGGCTTGTGGCCCAGTGAGACAGGGCGATCTTCTTAACAACCTGAGGCACGGGAGAACGACATCCGAGGTTCAGCAAGAAAGCTTTGGAGAGAGGAGGCACGAGCATGTGAATATAGACGGAGAGTCGTTGGTACCTGTTTTTTAGACAGGCTGTAGAAGGACAGCTCTTTCTCCACCCCAAAGCCTGTGTAGATGACCAGGCCAGGGTCTGCAGGGCTGAAAGCAGCCAGGCTGGGGGGCAGGCTGTCTGGGTCCTGATGTGTGTGTGTGTGTAAGAGAGAGACATGATTAAATTAGTGAGGCAACATGACATTTGGAGTAATAGTCTAATTTCATCAGTAAATAGAACCTGCTAGAAAGCCATTCTACCGTAAGCAATGTCTTTTGTCAGTTTCACTGCATACGGTGTGAGAAACGTTACCTTGGGGTGGGCGGGAGCAGGAAACGTGAGCCAATCAAGCAGCTCACACTTGTCCTTCGTCCAATCAGACGCCCAAATGCTGACACGTCGGTCTGCACTGGCAGCCAACCACATCTCGTTTCCTTCGAGTCCAAACTCTTTGTACTGAGGGATAGAACGCATTCATGGTACTCCACATTTTCTTTTTCGACAGTGGGGGTGGTCCTGCATGTTAAACACCCAGGGCTGTGTTTCCCGAAAACGATGGATCGTAGCAACGATCGAGCAAAATAATGAAACCATCGATATTTCTTACGTGCGTTTCCCAAACATGCTCGTCAGGAGTAGGCTAATCTATGCGCTTTCAAGAGCTACGAATTTTCAAGAGACACTTTAGCTACGGTGTCTTTGGGAACGGCCCGTAAAACTAAGATTCGTCATACGATGGATTCTACGATCAATTTAGGCTTACGACGCTTTCGGGAAACGCAGCCCAGGTCTGCAGGTGTCTAGGTATAAGCTGCAGCGCTGTTCATGAACACAGACCTGTTTTTTCACACACTGGATGGTGGTTATGAGTGCCCCCTTGTGGTCACCAAGGATGCGGACGACCTTTCCGGTCACCGGGCTGCTCACCGCTATCAGCCCATCTTTCCCCGCCGACAGAAGCACGAGACCTGAGAGTCAGAGGTCAAGATAGGTTTCACATACAGTAGTCAGACCACTGTGGCAAACCTAACGTGAGCTGTTCTTGTGCTGATGTGCAGGAACACACAAGGAAAAACAGGAGGGCCTTGATTAAAAAGGCCTGCTATTGTTAATCTCATACACTCACAATATTATTTCTCACACTATTTTTTACTAGTTTCTAGTATTTTTTTGTTTGTTGGTGTGTATAAGATCCTACACATCCCACAAGAGAGTAAAACAAATTATACTAGAACTCTACAAAAGAGTGATAAATTGTTGATAAATAGGAGATATATACCACCAGGCCTGTTTACCAAGAGTATATGGTTAAGAGAGGACTGACATTTCCGTTTAAATGTGTCAGGTGGGGAGTCAGGTGGCTGAGCGGTGAGGGAGTCGGGCTAGTAATCTGAAGGTCGCCAGTTCGATTCCCCGACCATGCCAAATGATGTTGTGTCCTTGGGCAAGGCACTTCACCCTACTTGCCTCGGGGGGAATGTCCCTGTACTTACTGTAAGTCGCTCTGGATAAGAGCGTCTGCTAAATGACTAAAATGTAAATGTAAATGTACGAAAAAAAACATTCACTGTGCAGTCAGTTTCTAAACAACTTTGGCGTGTTCCCGGAGGCTGACCGTTAACAGAGTACTGGACCGAGGTAACGGCCACCGGGTGGGGCTGCAGCTTGAGCTCCATCTCAGAGGACGCCAGGCGGAAAATCCGGAGGGTTCCGTCGCTGTAGCCCGCCGCCACGCACGCGCCCCCCGTAGACGAACCCTGGACGGGGCTCCAACAAACACACTTGCAGTTCTGACCAACAGAGGAGGGTTAGGGGGAGGTTTAGAGGGAAGAGGGTTATGTCAGTCAGGTGGTCAGGTGGCTGAGCGGTTAGGGAATCGAGCTAGTAATCAGAAGGTTGCCGGTTCGATTCCCGGCCATGAAAAATTACGTTGTGTCCTTGGGCAAGGCACTTCACCCTTTACTGTAAGTCGCTCTGGATAAGAGCGTCTGCTAAATGACTAAATGTAATGTATGTCGCTCTCAGCAGATTCATCGTTGTCAAAGACTAGTCTAGATTTGCACTGGCGTTTGGGTGGTTGTTTCAACTCTTTCTAAGGCCCTTGTGTTAAGTACTAACAGGTGATTAAATGAATCAGTTTGGCTAGGAAATTCACACATCCGCTTATAATGGGTTTGGAATTCCACTAGCCCAATAGCGCCCTCACCTGGTTGAGCACCTGGAACTGCATCACCAGCTCGTTGCTGGGGGAACACCAGACCCTCACGCTTCCATCCTCTCCACAGGTGGCAAAGTGGGTCTCGTCTGGGCTGAACCCCACGTCATTCACCTGCCAACGAAATAATGGAGGGGTCCAAGTTAGCACCACTGATACAGGCAGCTCTGTGAAGAGAATTGAGGGGAGAAAAATGGTCTGAAGCCCACACACACACACACACACGCACACACACACACACGCACACACGCACACATACACACACACACGCACACACGCACACATACAGACTCATTTATAGAGTTGAGGATTAGGAGTAGTCATCTTCAAAAAGTGAGATGACACCTTTCTAGTTTTTCCCTTTGACCCAGTCATTCCCAACCTTTTCCACAGCACGGCCCACTTGCATTGTGGGCCGTGTATATTTTTGAGCCCGAACTTGCGTAACTGCTCGCTACCGGAAGTTGTCGACAAAGCTTATGCAATATGCTTCATTATGAAGTGATGCAGTCATAGTGAATTAAAGTGGGCGTATGCAAGTTAATATGGAAATTACAGTTACTGGCTACTCTCAACGTGCCAAGCAGAATTTTAATAATAATTTACAAACAGTATATATAAATATTTTTGATATTTATTCATTTTTGATATTTTAATTTCTATTGGTTTGGCGGCCAACCTGAATTACCCACAGGTTGGGAATGGCTGCTCTAAGCGAGGGAATACCTTGGTTTTGTGTCCGCTGATGAGGCGTATGCTGGTGTTGTCCACCCAGTTGATGTACCAGAGCGTGCCCGCCGTGGTGCCCACGATTCCCATGTCCAGAACGTCATCAAACGCAGCGCTCACCACGGTCCCGTCCAGAACTATCTCCTGCTCCAATAGCACCAGGGCCCCTCTAACAGACAGAGGAACGGACCAATCAAATCAGGTCAATAAATATGCTATATTTTATTTTATCAGACAATCACAAAGCAGTCCCATTTAACTGGGTGGAACGTGGAAGGTGTTTGATGGAGGGATGAGAGGGGTAGGAGGGTGGGATGACGGGTAGGATGGAGGGATGAGAGGGTGGGATGAGAGGGGTAGGATGGAGGGATGAGAGGGGTAGGATGGAGGGATGAGAGGGGTAGGATGGAGGGATGAGAGGGTGGGATGAGAGGGGTAGGATGGAGGGATGAGAGGGGTAGGAGGGTGGGATGAGAGGGGTAGGATGGAGGGATGAGAGGGGTAGGAGGGTGGGATGAGAGGGGTAGGAGGGAGGGATGAGAGAGGAGGAGGGAGGGATGAGAGAGGAGGGTGGGGTGAGAGAGGAGGAGGGTGGGGTGAGAGAGGAGGGAGGGATGAGAGAGGAGGAGGGTGGGGTGAGAGAGGAGGAGGGAGGGATGAGAGAGGGGCAGACCGGTCCTCTGTGGTGGCAGCGTCTCCTCCTGCTCCTCCTGGCCTCAGGCTCTGGACAGCAGAGACCCCCCACAGTCTCAGCCGACGCGTGTTGCTGCCTGTCAGCAGGCGGTTCCCCCTGCACAGCAGCACTCCTACACACACACACAGACAAGACAATGTTGAGCCCTGCCAAAACCCAGTCTCTCTCTGTCTCTCTCTGTCTCTCGCTGTCTCTCTCTGTCTCTCTCTGTCTGTCTCTCTGTCTGTCTCTCTGTCTGTCTCTCTGTCTGTCTCTCTGTCTGTCTCTCTGTCTGTCTCTCTGTCTGTCTTTCTGTCTGTCTCTCGCTGTCTCTCTCTCACACTCACACAACCTGTGTATTACACAGCAATAGAAGAGATACTGCAACACATCCACACGCATCAACATGGCTGGCCTGCATGTGACACAGTACCCATCTCTCCCTGGTCTGCCTGCATGTGACACAGTACCCATCTCTCCCTGGTCTGCCTCCATGTGACACAGTACCTATATCTCCCTGGTCTGCCTCCATGTGACACAGTACCTATCTCTCCTTGGTCTGCCTCCATGTGACACAGTACCTATCTCTCCTTGGTCTGCCTCCCAGGTCATGAAGCAACGCTGGCTCGGACAGTCCCAGACACAGACGTGTCCTCCGTTAGTGCCCGTGAACAGGATGTTGTTAGCATTGTAGCATAGCGCCGTCAGCTCCACCTCCCCCACCTCCTCAGGGACAGCCATGTTCTGCACCTACAGGGGACACGGGGGGGGGGGGGGAAGCAAGGTGGAAAAAGATGGAGCGGGGGGCAAAAGGGGAGGGAGGTGGAGAGAAGGAAGGTGGAGCGAAGGGAGGTGGAGAGGAGGGAGGTGGAGAGGAGGGAGGTGGAGAGGAGGGAGGTGGAGAGGAGGGAGGTGGAGAGGAGGAAGGTCAGAGGAAGAGGTTAAGTCACCCCTAGTTTTAGTAATAACAAACCTCCATAAAGTCACAACGCTACACACACACTGGGTTGTAACAAACTACAGTCTCTCATACCCATGTCATTTCAAAACACCTGTAACAGGCAAAGATGGCGGTGGTGGATTAAAGCAGACAGTAGAGCAATTACATATCTTTTCACTGAAATTTTGAATTAAAAAATATGGCATCACAGCTTTTTGACACCATTGGCCATTGGCAATGTGACGGCCATCCACATCCACTGCACATTCCGTAATAACTGTCATTACCGACCTATTAAAAACATAACAAGACCAAACCATTACACTGGCAGCAACAGCTGTGTCAGCTGAGAATGAATAGCATAATTAATGTAACAGCCAATCAGGCGTGAGACCCTCTGAGAGACACCGAGAGACTTTTGATTAAGTGTCTCTCTCGTCATCAGGGCAAGGGCAGGTATTTATCCACTGGGTCTCAAGTGTAGTGTGTGTGTGTGTGTGTGTGTGTGTGACTGATGAGGTGGTGTGCTACACTACACTTCCACAAAGACGACTAACGACCACGCGGGGCGTCTTAATAGGGACCTTCTAGCACGTAGTAAATACAGCAGCTAATCAAGGATAACCATGTCAATTACCCTCGCCTGTAGAAACTAGCTTATCATTCAAAAAGAAACAAGCGTTCGGCATGCTAAATGAAAGCTGACGCTCCGTTTCCTGAGTGTCTGTGAGAGGTCAGTACCTGGAGCTCCAGGTCCAGGCCTGAGGTGTGAGAGGTCAGTACCTGGAGCTCCAGGTCCAGGCCTGAGGAGGTGTGAGAGGAGAGTACCTGGAGCTCCAGGTCCAGGCCTGAGGAGGTGTGAGAGGTCAGTACCTGGAGCTCCAGGTCTGGGCCTGAGGTGTGAGAGGTCAGTACCTTGTGAGAGGTCAGTACCTGGAGCTCCAGGTCTGGGCCTGAGGTGTGAGAGGAGAGTACCTGGAGCTCCAGGTCTGGGCCTGAGGTGTGAGAGGTCAGTACCTGGAGCTCCAGGTCCAGGCCTGAGGAGGTGTGAGAGGTCAGTACCTGGAGCTCCAGGTCTGGGCCTGAGGTGTGAGAGGTCAGTACCTGGACCTCCAGGTCTGGGCCTGAGTGTCTGTGAGAGGTCAGTACCTGGAGCTCCAGGTCTGGGCCTGAGGTTGTGAGAGGTCAGTACCTGGAGCTCCAGGTCTGGGCCTGAGGTGTGAGAGGAGAGTACCTGGAGCTCCAGGTCCAGGCCTGAGGAGGTGTGAGAGGTCAGTACCTGGAGCTCCAGGTCCAGGCCTGAGGAGGTGTGAGAGGTCAGTACCTGGAGCTCCAGGTCCGGGCCTGAGGAGGTGACCTGGCAGAACACCACCCCCAGACGGCCCACGCAGGCCAGCTGGCTGGCGGCCGAGGGGCTGAAGGCCACGTCGTGGAGGGGCCCGGCCACGCCCACCCTGGACAGCAGCTGGAAGCTCCTGCTGCTCCACAGCGCCACCTCTGGCTCGCGGAAGTCTCCTGTCGGCCGGGGGAGGGAAGGGGGGAGGGAGGGAGGGGGGGAGGGGATTAAACCAATTTACACTCGATCGGAAACGGTTGTGTAGACACCTGTGGATGGCCGGTGGCAAATCTTACTACCATGAAATTTCCAAACCCCACTCGCATTGTAATTATATCCTTTTTTTTTTTAGATTTACTCCCTCCCACACACACACACACACACACAAACACACACACACTGCTCGACATAATGCAAACACCCTCCCCCCTCCAAAGGAATCAAACCACACAGTTTGAAAACCACCAGCCCCTAGCAAGCAGCCCCAGGGTACCCAGTCACACTGACCAACAGAGAGGAAGAGGAGGTCGTCCCTGGAGAAGGCCATGCTCTGCACTGCCCCCCGGTGGTAGGACAGGGTATTCCTGCAGGCGCCGTCCTGAACGTTCCATATGCAGATGAGGCTTGTGGCGCCATCGCGGCCCCCCGCCGCCGACGCCACCATCTGGACACAGATAAACACCCGGTTTTACCCCACGACAGCGGATCCATAGCCTTAACTAGGGAGTATTGACACACTGTTGTGCAAGTCTACACTGATCCTTGAGATACTTGACCGGAAAAAGCCAGTGAAGACAAAGGACACTAAATGGGAGAATCCGGTCACGTGACTACCCCCTCTTACCACCCACTGACACCAAGCACTCCTGTCCTAATGAGCCCTATAATCATCATCACCATCATCATTGTCACCATCACACCTATAATTACAATCATCAGCCCTGTTCGTATCAAAATGAATTCACTTCCATAGATTGTTCCTGTAGAGGACCATTCCACCACAGTTCCCAAATGAAATTCAAGTGTTCAGGTAACTCTGTGTGCAGTTATGAAAAAAAAAAAAAAAAAAAAAAAAAAATGAAGTAAAGGCTAAAAATATCCCCCTCATCCTGTTGTCCTCATCCCTACCACCCACCAGTGCGTCGTTAGAGACAGCCAGAGTGGAGACCTCCTCTGTGTGACCTTGCCAGTGCCTCTGAGAGCCTGTGTGAAGGTTTTCCAACACCACCACGCTGCCACACGAGTAGGCAAACAGGCCTGCAAACAGCCACAAACATTCAAACATAACGTGTTAGATATGTCTTACATTTACATTTACATTTAGTCATTTAGCAGACGCTCTTATCCAGAGCGACTTACAGTAAGTACAGGGACATTCCCCCCGAGGCAAGTAGGGTGAAGTGCCTTGCCCAAGGACACAACGTCATTTGACACGGCCGGGAATCGAACCAGCGACCTTCTGGTTACTAGCCCGACTCCCTCACCGCTCAGCCACCTGACTCCCAACTCCTGTCTTCTTCTTTAATATAATATTTCACACTTTTTTCGGATAGCTTCTGTCCATACTTTATTGCACTACACTGTATATCCTGCACTTACTGCTATTGCACTTCTGGTTAGACCTAAACTGCATTTCGTTGCCTTGTACCTGTACTTGTGTAATGACAATAAAGTTGAATCTAATCTAATCTAATATTTCCATAAATATACAATATACTATTATTACATAGCATATATACAGTATATGTTAAGTTACTAATAGTGTATTGTTAATAATATTAGTATTATATATATTATTATTTAATAATTTTTTGGGATCAGTACCTGTATCTGGATTCCACACCATGTTTCCACGTCCATTCCCGTTGTAGCCAATCACAGCTTTTAAACTCAAGCCCTGTTCCCCTGATTGGTGGGCGTTGCCAGCCGTCTGAGAGACAGAAAAACAAGCGTGTTGGTTCAACAGGCCCTTTCAGTGGTCCTTCACCAGAGGTGAAACCCAGACGTGGTCTACCTGATCCAGAGTGGAGGTTTTGAAACGGGGAGTAAAGTGCTTATAACAATCAGGCCGTACAGTCTCCTTCTCCTCATCAGAGTCCACTGCAGAGGTCACACAACAAATACAGGAAGACATAGAAGAGATTAGATCTTTATTTAGGTAACGGTAGTTTGTGACAGGAGATGACCTTCTAGTACCTACCATTGTCCAACTCTCTATTCTGACTGGTCCTCAGAGGAGATGAATCTGGGGCTAACGCCATCTCGGTGACTTTGAGAAAGGAGCCGGCCGCCATGACAGGGGCGGGGTCAGGGCAGGGGGAGGGTCCTGAAGTGGGGCCGTGGACAGAGATCTCCTCAAGCTCTTCACACGGAGACAAGGAGTCTGCATCTGCTGAGTGTTGCCAAGACGACACAGTAAGACACCCCTTTTTAGAGCCAGGTGCTTGTAACATGACTTCATTAAGGAATAATTCATGTTTTACTATATTGTCCTGACATACTATGTGTCACCACCAGGAGAAGTGCAATTTAATTTCCCCTCAGTTCAGATGGCGCATGAGAAACACAGAATCGACTGCTTTCACCTTCCAGTCCGATTGTGTCAATGGCGCTGATATCCAAACAGGGAGGGTGTGAGAACGGCAGGGGAGCGATCCCTCGAGGCATCCCATTGGACAGCAGCATTACGTGAACATCTGGCTCACCATTCGCTGTTGGAACGGAGCACACCGATAGGATTAATCACAACATGCCTACAAGACACCTTAGATCACAGGGACCATCAATCAATCCAGGCAACCTGGACTCCTGTCCTTAAGAGAGTCGTTTACCTGATTTATGAGGCGTGATCAAGGCTGTGGTAGGTGACGAACTGCAAGCAACAAAAAAACGACACGCACGACTCTCACTAAGACGTAAACATTGTGCCAAACCCACACAAAGAACACAAGCAACGCCCTTGAGACCAGACGCATGGACAAATAGATGGAATTTAGAGTGAGACAGACTTACGGACTACAATTCCCAGACTCCCGTGGGTGGGCCAGGAAGTCCCAGAGAAAGATGGCGTCTCCCACAGAGACCACACTCATCTGATCGGGTGTGAAGCTCACCTGGCTGATAGGCTGGCTGTGTCCTATAAACATCTGACAAGAAGTGGGCAGTGTGATTGCCTTCATCATTACCCCAAGACAAGACTGTAATCTATATCTGAGCTCAACACACTTATGAATTTAACAGCCAGAGACGCTGGAAATTGATTCAGGGTATTGGTTATCAATATTTTCTAACTGGAATAGAAAATCTGCCCCACTCAGGAATATAATAGAGGATGGGAACTGGGATACAGAAAATCTCTTAAAGTAAAGAAAATCTCAACAATGTCAGGTCCAATCGAAGCTTATTGATCTCGTTTCCACGACTGGGAAACTGGAATCCAGACTGTGAGACTGAATCCAGACTGGTAGACTGGATCCAGACTGTGAGACTGGATCCAGACTGTGAGACTGGATCCAGACTGTGAGACTGAATCCAGACTTGTAGACTGGATCCAGACTGTGAGACTGGATCCAGACTGTGAGACTGAATCCAGACTGTGAGACTGGATCCAGACTGGTAGACTGGATCCAGACTGGTAGACTGGATCCAGACTGGTAGACTGAATCCAGACTGTGAGACTGGATCCAGACTGTGAGACTGGATCCAGACTGTGAGACTGAATCCAGACTGGTAGACTGGATCCAGACTGTGAGACTGGATCCAGACTGTGAGACTGAATCCAGACTTGACTTGTAGACTGGATCCAGACTGTGAGACTGGATCCAGACTGTGAGACTGGATCAAGACTGGTAGACTGGATCCAGACTGTGAGACTGAATCCAGACTGTGAGACTGAATCCAGACTGTGAGACTGAATCCAGACTGTGAGACTGAATCCAGACTGGTAGACTGAATCCAGACTGGTAGACTGAGGTCCAGGTGTCTCAGGGTCGGTTACCTGGGAGTTGATGTCCAGCTGCATGCTGTAATCCCACACCTTGACGACGTTGTGTCCTGCAGTGAGCAGGTAGCGGCCATCCTCACTCACCACCACAGAGGAGCACTGGTGCTTGTGGACATGAGAGGCCTGGCAGAACCACCAAACAGGAAACTCAGGTACTGACAAACAGGTACTGACAAACAGGTCCTGACAAACAGATACTGACTCAACTCAGCCGTCAGTTGTGTTACATTAGCACAGAGGTGTCAATATTCAGTAACAGAACTAGTGAGCAAAAGTTCACTTGCTGCAGAACATGGGAACACTAATACATAGGCACGTCTATGTCTCTCTCTCTAAGTCTCTCTCTCTTCAAGTCTCTCTCTCTCTCTAAGTCTCTCTCTCTCTCCAAGTCTCTCTCTCTCACTCTCTCTAAGTCTCTCTCTCTCTGTAAGTGTCTCTCTCTAAGTCTCTCTCTCTCTAAGTCTCTCTCTTTAAGTCTCTCTCTCTCTAAGTCTCTCTCTCTCTCTCTCTCTCTCTAAGTCTCTCTCTTTAAGTCTCTCTCTCTCTCTAAGTCTCTCTCTCTCTCTAAGTCTCTCTCTAAGTCTCTCTCTCTCTAAGTCTCTCTCTCTAAGTCTCTCTCTCTAAGTCTCTCTCTCTAAGTCTCTCTCTCTCAAGCTTAAGGGGTTTGGAGGGGTCACCTCGCGCAGCAGCCTCCCAGTCTTGGCGCTGACCCAGAGGATCTTGTTGGCGGTGGTGGTGACCAGCAGGTGGGCGGTGGAGGCCGGGGAGAAGCACACCTTCAGGGCAGAGTCCAGCCTGGTGCTCTCCATGTCCAGGATGCTGACGTCCACACGCAGGAGCTGCAGCACACAGCACGTGGGGCAACGGTTTCACTTTTCTGTCTTCTGAGGGGTTTTGTGAAACCCTGACAGGAACCCACACATCAAGCTACTTTTATCTTCTTTTTTTTTATCGGACGGATACAAAGTATGTTGCTAATTAGTTCGGAACAACACAAATGAACAATCATAAGAGAGCTCCTTCACAACTTTCTTCTGGGCCTTCACATTTAACTGTGATGTACATGACACCATTTTTTCATAGACTTTTGTACATGACGATTTCCCCACAAAGAGGTGGTTCAACCTGGACACATTTAATACCACACAGGACAATAACAGGGATGTGAAGAGGAAGATGACTGTGGAGGAGGAAGGGGGAGGTTTGTAGGCGCTCCAACAGTACCTCGTCCAGAGAGCGGGCGTCCATGATGGTGACTGTGTACTCCGAAGGGCCCACAAATGCCAAACAGCGGCTGTCGCTACTGACGACGAGGGCATCCGGACCCCGCTCGGTGCCCCGTGCCACCACGTTACCTGGGCAACGGAGTAGCAGGGGTGAGTGGTGTCCAGGTAAAAAGAAACATCATATTTTATATCTCGGAACAAAAGGTCAAAACCAAAATATATTTTCTATTTCCGATGAGGCAACTGCCAGTTGTCAGCACCTTGACCACCTAATGGACAATTCATGTGGTTTCTGAAGATCACTCCTGCTGGCTTTTAGTCTGTGACTCCAATTATGGACAGACTTACCCCCGAGAGCAACCTTTAGCCTTGCTCACGCTGAAGTTTGAAGTGAGTTATTTATGACTCAAATCTGTCCTGAAAAGTCTTAACGGACCTTTTATCAAAGTAACTTTCAAAGTCGAGGATACACTAAAAACTTGCATTACACTAACAAAGAGCACTGGAAGAATGTTGTGTCAGTAACAGCGCATGTGTAAAATACTGTATAATTAAAAAAACAACAAGAAAATTTTTTACGTAGTGAGTACAATGAAAACATGAGTACAATGAAAAAGTTATGGTGAAAGGGTTATGTGGAGAGTTATGGCTTGTGAAAACCCTCTAAAGAAAAGGAAATCCAATTGACCACCCCAGTAGGGGTGCGATAGGGCGAAAATATTAGCAATCTTTTTTGGGGGGGATTGTGAATGTGCCGACCAAACCATAGGTAAGATAGCCGCGTCCATAACATTTACAGTGAACATACATTTACAGTGAACCCAACATACGATTATGTATAATCAATACATACACATGGTCTAAACATACGTACCCAGTACTCTGACCACATGGTGGTCTTCTTCGGAGGAGTTGTACAGGACCAGAGCACCGAGGGAGCCTGCGCTGTACAAGGACTCTCCGTCTGGGGAGAAGACCAGACCCACCACCTGGCCTCGGTGCTGGCTGGAACACAAGAAACCAGCTTTTCTTTTTCGTTTTTTTTTTATTTAATCTTTTTAGCAGATGCGCTTATCCAGACTGACATATGGTACAAGCAGCTAATAGAATCTACGAGGGAGGCGGCCCACCAGATAAGTGATGCATGTAACTGCCTGTCTCTCACCTGCCTGGCCTGTCAGACTATTATTTATGATAGTGAAAGTGTAAAGACAGAAAACCCCCCCAACATTTTTTATCTCAAAAACTAAACAAAAAAACAGGGAAACACAGCCGCTCACACCAATATATCCCCCTCAGGAGGCGTTAACACTAACTCAGTCTACAGGACCAAACAGACGTGATCAGGTCTGCTGTTCTTGCCTGCAAAAACTAGTTGAGGTGTCTGGATGACCTACAGTACAGGTGTTAGTGAGTGGCGTTGAGACCTCTAGGAAGAATCCCCAAGCCGCCGCCTGTGGAGCTTGGTGGTGTGGCTTTCACTAACGACACCTTCTGTGGACATTAATGAGGAGCTGCTATGAGCAACACTGCTGGACCTGCACTTAAACACTGTCAATCACGGGCACTGGCACCACAAAAAGCCCCTCATTAAGCACCACAGATATATGAAAACACAGTAGAAGACCCTGGAGACGGAAGCATCCGGAAGGATCCGGAAGGATCCGGGGACAGCAGACATCACAAGTTTGACACCTCTGTATGGTGCTGGAGAGGCAGCGGTGGTGGAGACAGAAGATTGTTGTTCGGAGACGGGAAAATATTCAGATGACTAGAATCAGGGTTTGGTCACTAAGATCTTTTTAAAGTGTTGATCTGACTGGCGATTCAATCGATAGTCAACCTGTGTGTTTATATTATGAAGAAAAAGAAAAAAAAAGAAAAAAAAAGACCTCCCTTGAAAATACCTTTTTTTAAGACCTCCCAAGTAAGATAAATAAAGATGTCTTTGTTGAACCTGTTCAATAAATATGTTGGCTTTTCCCATGTCAATACAGTAATAAATTCTACAAGCCCAGTTAACAATCACAGCCTCAATCATAGTGTCATGGGTTCTTTATCCTTACCTGTGCTCCGCCAACAGCTTGGAGCTGGCGATGTCAAACACCCTGACAGTGCCGGAGCAGGATCCACAAGAGAAGACCTGAAGGCTGGGGTGGAAGGCCACCGAGCAGGGCGTGTCCTCCGACACAAAGTCAAACAGCTAGAAAACAATAGTCAGGGGAGTCAGGTGGCTGAGCGGTGAGGGAGTCGGGCTAGTAACCAGAAGGTCGCTGGTTCGATTCCCGGCCGTGTCAAAATGACGTTGTGTCCTTGGGCAAGGCACTTCACCCTACTTGCCTCGGGGGGGAATGTCCCTGTACTTACTGTAAGTCGCTCTGGATAAGAGCGTCTGCTAAATGACTAAATGTAAATGTTATACAATGGTAGAGAGGGTCATTGAGAGTTGGAGGAGCTAGGTGATTTGGTTGTACATATATATAAGTTGTCTTCGTTTTTCCCTAATCTATTGTCACTGAGGGGCAGTTCTAGGGGCGTATGTGAAGCCCTCTGTGACATGCTTGCGTGTAAAAAGGGCTATACAAATAGATTTGATTTGTCACTCAACTAGATGTTTCTGAGAAATTAGATTGAAGACTGCAAAGAAATAAGAGTGAGAATGAGAGAAAAGAGAGAGGTTGAAAGAGAGATATTAAAGTCATTGATGTGATAGCGATTCAATCAAGAACTTGTAGGGAGAGCTATTGAACATTTTTTAATGAAGACTGATTTTGCAGCTGGGAGCTGAATGCCATAAAGACAGTTATTCCTACTGCTGATTAGACTGAAATCCCCATTGCTCAGCCCTCCCATCTTCTGAGGGTACACTAATTGCCCAACAGAAAGAATAGCTCTAAAATAAGATGTAATTACACTTCATTGTCCTATCAGGCAATCAACAGTAAGATCATCTGAGAGCTAATCGTCTAAGAGTTATTACAAACCCATCCAGATCCGACTCTCCACTCTAAAGGCTCTTCTAGACATGAAGTGTTCTAGACAGGAAGTGTTCTAGACACTGCTCATGATCTGACGTCCCTGTAACCGAGAACTGGGAGAGAGGGTGGCTATTCCCCCCCCAAAACATTCTCTCCAGCTTGGGGTTAGGGTGGGTGGGGTTTGGGTGGGTGGGGTTAGGGTGAGGTTAGGGTGGGGTTGGGTGGGGTTAGGGTGGGGTTTTGGTGAGGTTAGGGTGGGGTTAGAGTGGGTGAGGTTATGGTGGGGTTAGGGTGGGGTTAGGGTGGGTGGAGTTAGGGTGGGGTTAGGGTGGACCTGTTGCATGGAGTCCATGTCCCAGACTCGCACGGTCCCGTCGCGGGAGGCGGAGGTGAGGCGGCGCCGGACGCCGTCCACGCTGAAGCCGA
>CM042856.1:15563475-15870975 GCA_023658055.1 Thaleichthys pacificus | reverse complement strand
TCGGGACGCGGAGCGGTGTGAACCGGAAGCCTGCGACCAGCAACCTCTCTCCGGGTCGTCGCCATGGGAACCCCAGTCCTCCTGAGTGTGTTTGGCGTCCAGCCCGGAGGTGACCATGCCCAGCTCAGGAACGCTGGAGGTTACCAGGGTGCTGCGGTGTCTCGGAAGCTGACAGTTAAACACAATGTCAGACAACAAAACTGTAAATAACAGAAACCTTTTTTTTTTTTTTTTACTAATAAACAATGTTTTTGGTGCATGTTTTATTTGTGCTTTCTGTGTACTAAATGTATATGATCCAAAAAGCACACACACAGAACTCTGCCGTCAAGTTAAGCAAACTTAATAAAATATGCTCTAAGAATGCCTCAAACAGGGCCTTTGAAGATGCTCAAAGCACCGTAACACAAGGCATGATGTAACCCGGGGGTCAGTGACCTCAGGGGGGCGAGCTGGTCTTACAGGCTTGGGGCTGGTGATCTGCTGGATGAGAGACACCCGGTCCTGCACTGGTTGACTGAGGTTCACCCTGCGAGGCACCTCTCTGGTGGGGCTTTTCCTGGAGGGGGCACACACTGTGGAGAGAAATGAGGAGACATCTGTGAAGGGATTTGAAGGGATTGCTGAATGGATTTCCTGTTTTGTCTTTGAGTAGGATTGTATTCTCCCATGGTGCTTGATTAGGGGTAAACAGAGTTGAGTGCAAAACAAGATGAGTATTGACGGAGTTGGGCTCCATGGAAGCAGTACCGGTCCTAGCACATCTGGCGCCCTAGGCGAAATGTAGCAACAGCACCCCCCCCCCCTCCCCCCCCCTGGAGCGCAAATCCTAGTGCCGCCGCCGCCCCCCCCCCCCCCCCCCCCCCCCGGGCCGCCCCACCAAACGCAACACAGAGATATGACGTGGCGCTGTTGGCGCCTTCTGCAAGTTGTGCGGGAGCGTTAATTAATGGATGCACTTGGGAAAATGCCGCCCCCCTCTTCATCCCGCCCTAGGCGGCTGCCTATGTCGCCTATAGGAAGGACCGGCCCTGCATGGAAGGGCCATGTCTAGTAACATGCCTTGTATGACACTTACTGGAAATAGGGCTTGGAAGGCCTTTCTGAATGGAGTCAAAGGGCATCTTGGAACCATCGGAGGGAAACCTGGATTGTTCAAAAGGGACAACATCTTTTTTTGAACAAAGCACACCCAACATCTTTTTTTCTCACAAGTTAACTGATTTCATCCTTTGTGATAATATCTTACAACTAAGAAAAAAAGATTGAATAAATGATGGAGTGTCTTCAAATGAGCCAAAATAAAAATAATTGCATCAACATCACAGTCTCCTAATTATGCTGGTGATGAGCCATGAATAACTTGTTAAAAAACTCTCTGGTAATCTTATCCGGCACAAACAACAGTAATTTGTTTTCTGATTTTGCACAATTTAAAAACAAACACTGTAATAATAATATGCATACACACACACACACAGTATGTTGTGTATTGGCAAATAATTGTGATATTGTCATACACTGTGTTAAGGCTGCTCGCCTTATATTCCTTCTGACTTATATTCTTTCCTCCACTCACGCTGCTCATTCTTATTGTTAATTTTATATATATTTTATTTTATATTTAAATTGTTGTATTCTTAGATTGTTTAGTTCTTAGAAATAGTTAAACTTTTGTACTTTTACTTATTTAAGATTCGTATATGTTTAGTGTTTTGCACCTCCCTGCCACAGTAAATTCTGTGTTTGTATAACATACATGGCGAATAAACCGAATTCTGATTCTGACTCATTTGACAGAGATGCTTTACGATTTCTAATTCATTTTCATGTTCTTCTTTTACCTTATGTAGTCATAGAGGTCGTGCCAGCTGCCTCCTTTGGGCACGGGGAAGCACATCTCCCTGGGCATGGGGCCTGTGCCCTGGGCAGACACCAACCCAGCCTGCTTGGCCTCACTGAAGGACAATCCTGATCGAGAAACAGACAGGAGGAACACCATCAGACTTTGCAGAGGACAAGATCTTCAGGGTTCCTGCTGAGAAGTTTGTGCTGGCACCATGTACGGGTCTCAAGACCCACAATGGAGACTTGGGGGTAAGACCTAAAGCTCTTTAAAACAACGTTTTAGCCATATGACGAACGACATGGATAAACTTCCCAAAGTGCACTTTCATTTTGAATGGTTTCAAAAATACCTCAGTAGATATGGATAAGATATTTGAAAGAAACTATTCATCTCTGCGTTTCATAAATGATGCATTACTGACTAGCTCTTCACATCAGAGAATTCACACTGAATCAATTTCCAGCAACATCCATTGCATCTACTTAGCACAGACAACACAAACATACTTATCAAGAAATGACACGATTTAGAGGTACTAAAGGTCTCGGTTCTCATAAACATGTGCCACAGAATCAACATAATCATACGTAACAGAGACTGCTAGTCCTCACCTGGGTCTAAAAGCAGGTCGCTGGTGAAAAGGTTCTTGACGGACATGTTGGCACACAGCTTGATGCTCTTCAGGTGGCTGTGCCTGCGGTTGAGGTAGACGGACAGCACGTACTGCAGGTCCATCATGAGACATGTCCAACGCACCGTGGGGGGGGCTGGACCTACAAGGTCTGCAGCACGCCAGCACAGAGATTCCGTTACTAAACTCAACACAACTCACGGAGCCATCAGACCGTCGTTCTTTCGTCTACCGGACCCAGTGCTGTGAGCGTGTAGTAACCGTGTGTTTACTAGGGGTGGGAATCTTTTGGTACCTCACGATTCGATTCTTGGGGTCACGATTCGATGAAAAATTGATTCACGATTTATTGCGATTTTTAATCGCCCCCCCAAATTGTAATAAAAAATTTAAAAATAACATTTAACAAAAAAGACTGAATCGCGATTCAAATGTGAATCCATTTTTTCCCCACCCGTGGTGCTTAGCATGTGTTGCTTACCGTGTGTTGCTTACCGTGTGTGCTGCTTACCGTGTCTCGCCGTTTTGGCGGTGCTGTCGTACACAGAATCTTTGGCTGCTCCACACAGGAAAGGGAACTGCAGCCAAGTGGCCGTGGACTTGAACTCCTTGAACAGGTTGGAAAAAGAGACCCGGATAACCTGGCTCTCCTAATAAATAAGAACAGAGGCCAGAAGTATGTTTAGGCTACAATGTCCGGTTATATGTTCAGTTGGTATAGTAGATTGGGTACAAATATTGTTATCTGTTCAGTTTAGGACTGGACCCAAGGAACACACACCGGACATAATAATAATAATACTGTTCGAAAATATTGGGTCTTGAATGCTTAATGTAATGGTTTGAAACTAAAACATTTCAGGTTTATAGTGCAAGAAAGCTTATAGTGGTGAAATAACAAATGCAGCCTGTTGGGGAAACAAACCTAAGTGAAAAACTATTTTAGAGAGTTAGATAGTAGAATCACTGTCAAGAGAGAATAATTGAGGGTCTTTCAAGGCGCTTATCATACTTATCAGATCAAATCAGTCAATCAGATCCTTCTCAAGGACAGAAGAGTTATTCAAAGCTCATGCAGATCTTGTGTCAAATTATATACCTACATCTCCAAGCATCACCTCAAGTGTAGAACTAGATCGGGCACACAAGTGAGTGCTTGTTATCTACATTTACATTTAGTCATTTAGCAGACGCTCTTATCCAGAGCGACTTACAGTAAGTACAGGGACATTCCCCCCGAGGCAAGTAGGGTGAAGTGCCTTGCCCAAGGATTTGGCACGGCCGGGGAATCGAACTGGCGACCTTCAGATTACTAGCCTGACTACCTCACCGCTCAGCCACCTGACTCACTTGTGAGAATGTGCCAGGGATCATTGTAGGATCAGCTGTGAATTTGACAGGCCGCTTGTGGAAATTAGAGCTGAATATTGAATCCCTGCCTGCTCAGGTAAATGTCACGATATTAAAATGTCAAAAACATAGCATAGCATAGATGCACATAGGATCCGTCTGAAGAGAAAAAGACAATCCAAAACTTCTCCCTGAACATCACTGCTGGACAAACAAAAGCCAGGTAATTACCTAGCAGCTGCATTCTCAAGTAATCCGAAGGAGAAATCAAATACATTTTCTGAGCAATTAGGATTGAAATGTCATTTCGAAGTGCAGAATAAACAGCTATGGATTCAAGAGCTTTTAAATGTGTTTGGACAAGTGAACTCAACAGTGTCCTTTACAAACCACAGGCTGCCTCATTCACAGACTAAGGATTTTGTTCATTAAATTATTTCCAAAGACAGGTGCACCTCTGTGATAAGATCTGAAAACTAAGGCAAAAAAAATAAATCGATGATAGTGTCTCCAAATTAGCTATTCAAGTGCCACAATAGGAAAATTAAAAATAACTGCAGCACATCAACATCAAACTGTCTCATGTTTATGATGATGCTGAAATCCATGGATATATCGCTAAAACCTGGCAAATATATGGTAATGTTTTCTGACACAAGTAACAGTAATCTGCATTCTGAACTTACATGTTGTTAAAAAAAACTAGGCTAAGTAATTAGCCTGCAGCTGTATACATTCTCTATTACTTCTTGGGAACTGTAAGTCTATCTGATGTCCCCTACGATTTGAATGTCCCACAGATTCAGTACAACATAGCTGTAAAAAAAAAAAAAAACACAAAAATAAATCCTAGCTTAAAGTTAAATGTACTATATGTGAAAACAAAAACACACATGAAGATATGTGATTAGAAAAGAGTACCTCTGCTGCTATGTCCAAATGTACCACAAAGTGTTTGGCAGGACTGGGTCTGAAAAGAAGGTAGATGAAACGTCCAGTCAGCCCCAAGGACTGACTGCTGGTCTTCGGTAAGAGGATGTAATTGCTGGCCGGGATGGAACCACGGATTCTGAACACTGAGCATTTCAATGTTTTGTCCTGGCAAGAAAAATAAAATCATTTGTAATTGGCTTTGGTAAATTGCTGTAAACATGGGAATAGTGTGTATCTAGCTAGCTACCATGTAAGCAGTCACATCTCCCTCTCTTGAAGACTTCTTCCACTCTTCAATCTTGATGTGCTTGAAGATGTTGACGTACGGGTGCTGCCACACTGTCATGACACAGTTATATATATTAACGTTTAGCCAGCAGCGCAGCACTATTGCAGGTGTGCTACCAACTCATTGCTAGAAAACGTCACTTTGCAAGTGCAGTTGAGTAACTACATGTTGAGTGCTACTGCTGCTTTGAATATTCATCCATTACCTCTCGAGGCCATTGTTGGAGATTAGAGTTCAAAATATCCACCTGTTGACTCGAAGATAAACTGGCGGATGTTGCTTCTAGCTAGCTAAAGGTACAGCCACCAGTGTTAACGGGCCGCTTAGCTACTTACTAGATCTGGACGGCGTTATTTACTAGCTAAAACAGATAGCTAACGTTACTCGTATGGCAAACTAGTTAGCTAGCACTCGCTTTTGAACAGAATATTATCCCCAGGCGTCAGTAGGCATGAAATAGTAGTCTGTCCATGTTTTAACTGACATTAGACTTATGTTTTGTTTTACTCCAAACCTCTAGCGAGGGTAGTGCATGAAACTCTTCTTCAACCATCTCCATGTAAACAAGCCAGAAGTTTTTTTAGAATGTCTCGGAACTCCCGCTACTGTAGCCGCCGCTTCCAGTGTCGGTAGACTACGTCCCAAGATGACTCTGGGAAATGAAGTCCGTGAGATTCACAAGAGATCAACTTGCACCCTTGCACCTGTGGAAGTTTTTCCGGTCACAATTCAAACGATAAATGAAATGCTCAAATTATGCATTAACTATTAAAAAACTATTAAAACTAAGTATCATGTTTGCAATTATTTTTCCATATGAGAATGCATTTATTGTAGCAAAATGAAATGGAAAGTATTGCATTGCATTGTCCGTCCAGTAGGCAATTTTTTATTTGAAAACATATTTATTTATCATTTGAGCATTTCATTCATAATTTAAACCTTTCTAAAATAATTTGAGAATCACATTTTGACTTATAGGCCTAAGGGTTATAGTCTATTTCTAGAGGCACGTAGCCTAAATGTATGTTATCTGAATAATTCAGAAAGACACATCTCCCAATATCTCTTTCTTTTAATATAATTTTCGCATATTCCAATAATTTTTTGTTTAATAACGGATGTGCAAAGACATGCAACTTGTAAATACAAATATATTAACAATATATAATATAATTCACAATATACCACTCGATGAGGATAAACACAGAACAGAACAGAACACATAAGTAGGCCAACACAAGTAGAACATCACTTAATCAGAATCTACATCTACAACATTTGGAGGGAGCTCCACAGGGTCTCTCAGGTGAACCAGAAAGGACACCTGCATTGACAGAGTCGACCCTGTCGCCTCATTGCGAAAGGATTCTGGCACGCGGTTGTCGTGGTTTGCCTCATCGGGGCAGTGTGGTAGAGAGGTCCGTGGCGCATGGGAGATCATCAGAGGTAGGTGCCTGACAGTTTGCGCATGTGGAGCCAGGGAATCATCCGACATGGCTCGAGTCGGCGTGGCCGAAGACACGTTATCCACTCGGGCGGTTGCGATGGAGAAGGGCTCGACTCGAGATTCCGTTCCGGTTAGTCACTGTCCACAGCACATGGTCTCCACATCCATCCTCCAGTTACGCAGTTTAATTCGCAGCTCTGTCTTTACCTGACATCACAGCAAACAAAACAGATAAACCACCCAAAGCAACAGACATTTGACAGAATGGAATCTGGACAGATGCATAAGCAGTCCGGCCAAACCGGTTGCCGGAAACCTACCAATACAGGTTCTTTTCTAGCAACTTCCAATGGAAGCATAAAGCACTAGATTAGAGTTGTGGGGCAGAAAGGGCACAGGACTGCACTGTGTCTTTCAGGAACAGGGATGGACAGCACTACTCCAGAGACCTGACCGACTTTCAGTAGTCAGCAAAGGGAGAATATCAGAGAATTTCGAGAGACACATACCTCTTTGTTTGAGTAACAGTAAAGCACAGCCACCAAAAAGCCCTGGAGAAAGAAAGGTTGTCTCTAAATTGACATTGCAATATGTTTAACTGTTGGATTCTCACAAGAAACGTTAACCTTCTGTCATGTACTGATGACATGATTAGCAAGGGACAATGATCTGCAGTGTATAGGCACAGATGTATCAGAGATGTATCAATACTTACCTTACGGAAATACTATCTTTGATATTTAGCAATAATATGACAGGTTGTACATCTTGTCCACCATGTAAGATGTTGTCTTATACACAATAATGGTGTAGAATTACTATACAACCACAAATGTACATTTAGTCATTTAGCAGACGCTCTTATCCAGAGCGACTTACAGTAAGTACAGGGACATTCTCCCTGAGGCAAGTAAGGTGAAGTGCCTTGCCCAAGGACACAACTTCATTTTGCACGGCCGAGAATCGAACCAACAACCTTCTGATTAACAGCCCGACTCCCTAACCGCTCAGCCATCTGAATGTAACAGCTGAGACGTGTAACTTGGCCGACTAAATCAATTACCAGGGACACGCTTTTGCTCACAAGCTCCTTCTGCAAACAACTGTTATTGTACAGGTGAATGTAGGAGAAACCGACCTAAAAAATGGTAGGTTTAGTTTTTGAGCATACTAATCAATGACTCTCTCTCTCTCTCTCCCTCTCCCTCTCTCCCTCCCTCCTCTCTCTCTCTCTCTCCCCCCCCTCCCTCTCCCCCCCCCCTCCCCTCTCTCTCTCTCTCTCTCTCTCTCTCCCTACCTCTTTCTCTCTGACACAGAAAGCATCAAAGAACGTCACTTCTGAAACCATTCACCCCTCTCTTCCTCCACTCTGTGTTCATCTCTCTCTTCCTCCACTCTGTGTTCATCCCTCTCTTCCTCCACTCTGTGTTCATCTCTCTCTTCCTCCACTCTGTGTTCATCTCTCTCTTCCTCCACTCTGTGTTCATCTCTCTCTTCCTCCACTCTGTGTTCATCTCTCTCTTCCTCCACTCTGTGTTCATCTCTCTCTTCCTCCACTCTGTGTTCATCTCTCTCTTCCTCCACTCTGTGTTCATCCCTCTCTTCCTCCACTCTGTGTTCATCCCTCTCTTCCTCCACTCTGTGTTCATCCCTCTCTTCCTCCACTCTGTGTTCATCCCTCTCTCCCTCCCTCCTCTCTCTCTCTCTCTTCCTCCACTCTGTGTTCATCCCTCTCTTCCTCCACTCTGTGTTCATCCCTCTCTTCCTCCACTCTGTGTTCATCCCTCTCTTCCTCCACTCTGTGTTCATCCCTCTCTCCCTCCCTCCTCTCTCTCTCTCTCTTCCTCCACTCTGTGTTCATCCCTCTCTTCCTCCACTCTGTGTTCATCCCTCTCTCCCTCCCTCCTCTCTCTCTCTCTCTTCCTCCACTCTGTGTTCATCCCTCTCTTCCTCCACTCTGTGTTCATCCCTCTCTCCCTCCCTCCTCTCTCTCTCTCTCTTCCTCCACTCTGTGTTCATCTCTCTCTTCCTCCACTCTGTGTTCATCTCTCTCTTCCTCCACTCTCTGTTCATCCCTCTCTTCCTCCACTCTGTGTTCATCCCTCTCTTTCTGCATGTTGTCTCCATGAACGTCTTCCATCTCTCTCCTGCTAAAGGAAACACCTGAGACTTGCATTTCACCTACCTGAAATGAGTTGAGAAACAACGTGAAAAACACTTTGATGTAGCGCAGAGTATCAGTGGTTTGTTCATCAGTAGCGAAGATGAAGATGACTTCATGTATACCAAACAGAGGGATGAGAGTCAAGGTAGCCTTGGCCAGCCTATTACATCACAGGAAAGATAACCTCAATTATTGCACTTGGTATCTAATTTGATCTTATCCCCTTTTTGTCACAATCAATTACTTGTGTGAGGTTTTGTAACTCATGCGGAGTTACATTATATCCATGCAAAGTAATACCTTTAAGTCAGAGAGCAAAACATATGCAAATAAAATCTGATAATAATAATCATAATGGCTTCCATTACCTACCGGAACTTGTAATCAGGGTAGCCATTCTGGTTGCTGGCACGCAGTTTGGAGAGTATAACCTTCACAATCTTCATGAATATCATAAAATTGATCTGTTGGAAGTTATTGAATAATCTTTTGAAAATCTCTCAAAACAAACAGACCAACGTGAGACAACACAAACCATGCAACGAAAAGCACAGGAAATACATTTCTGTGTGCGATGGCACACAATAATGCCTGCACACATATACACAAGCATCCAAGGGGTTTGACAAGTTTACGCTAGCTATCCTCACCAAGGAAGCAAACAGGATGGGAAAACGAATTATCCACCAGTAGTTCATGTTCTCATTAACAGCCCAGCATCTGAGAACAAAATGTTGTTGTTTACTTCAGTTTTTCCACAGAAGAATCAATATCACAAAGTAATTGAGACAACATGAGAACACAGACACTTACTCGTTATTCTCTTTCAACAGTTTAGCCAACATCCAAGGTATGACAAATAATAAAGGAGTCCCTGGGGAGAAATGAAAACATCACAACAAATACTGAAGATGTGCAATACATTTACATTTAGTCATTTAGCAGACGCTCTTATCCAGAGCGACTTACAGTAAGTACAGGGACATTCCCCCCCAAGGCAAGTAGGGTGAAGTGCCTTGCCCAAGGACACAACGTCATTTTGCAGAGCCGGGAATCGAACCGGTAACCTTCAGATTACTAGCCCGACTCCCTAACCGCTCAGCCACCTGACTCAATACAGTAAGGACCAGAAATTGACCTTGGTTTGAGAACGCAACACTTACCCCAGCCGAGGCAGATGTATGGGAGGTACTTGTTGTGGTCAATGAAGACTGAGGCAATGAGCACGGAATACAAGTAGATGGCTTCTCCAAAAAACCAATAATGATTGGCCAGAACACAGTACTGCATCAGTACCTGGGCTAACCGGCAGCCAATTGCAGCCTGGGAGAGATTGAACATAATTATATAAAAGTTCAATCAACAAATACAAAATGCTAGAAAAACCATCTCCATACTGTATCTCCTTACACTTGCATAAATGTCTGCAAAACACTAAAATCTGATTAAATATGATATAAATATATACGCCATATGGCAAATGACCCATAGGTAGCTTCTTATACTGATGCCCCACTGTTACCCTGTTGAACTTTGTAACATTAGAAGCTTTAGAGAAGAGTCATGGGGTTTTAATAGACCGTAACTTAAATCATCAAAGGATGACCTTTGACCCCCAACCCACCTGGTGACTTAGCATCTCTCCCAAGTCCGTCTGCCTCATGATCTCTCGGCCCCAGTGACGCTCCAGCATCGTATCCTTGACGATAACTGACACAGCTCGCAAGATGAAAGACACAAACAGATTGGCGTGGATGTAGTTCCTGGTGCAGTGTAGTTTCCTGTCAGGGAAGCAAAACAACATTTGAAAAGTCAGTTTTACTCTTAGATATGAGTACATAATATCGTGGAGTTCAGTATTATAATATTATGTTTGAATGTCTGTTGTATAAAGAAATGTTTGATTATTGGCATTATGTTTGTGTATTAGACCAAATTAGGTGGGTAAAACTGCTTTCACACACTTGAATGAAAGAAGCTTTCAAGAAAAATCTCCCAGAAAGAGTAACTCAGTGTATATTTGTACCCCTTTCTGAAACTACACAATTATGCCTGTCACATTTATTCTTTATTTGTTAAGAGGCCATCTGGGCATTTATAATGAAATATTCAGTCAGAACATAGTGACATAGAGTAGCAATACTATATTTCTCATTATATGAGGTATAGAATATCTCACTGAACATGGTATTCACTGACAGTATTCACATTACTTATGTTATCTTGTGGGTAATAGGGCTTCCTGGGAGAATTTCCTTAAGGAGTCCACGCTGTGATTTGTTTCTGAGGCAATTTATCATTGTGAGTGCTCACCTTATTCCCAAGAGAATGATAAGAGCTGAGATCAGGGTGCAGAGAGACAGGGTGTAGCCCACTGTGTAGAGAGTTTTGAAGCTCACCATCAACTGCTTGAACCACAGCTGCGAAGATTAAAGTGTGACCATGGCAACTCATGTTGTTGTTGTTGTGATAATAACAAGTGTGATTCAGCAGCAAAAAATGATTCTATGTTGGATGAAAAATGTCTGTGTAATACTGGTTATTGACAAACAAGGTGCTTTGATATTAGAATAACACTTTATTCTAAATAATACAGTAAATACAGTGTTATTGTTCTGTGTGTGGCTAGACACCACAGAGATTTCCTTCCAACATTTCACTTACCAATAAACTCTATTACCCTTTTTCCCAGACATGGATTAAGTCCTTTGGATTAAACGTTTTTAATCTAGGACTAGGCTTGATCCATGTCTGGGAAACTGGGCCTTTATCACCGTTTTTGATACCACCATCTGAAAACACCATTTCATTCTACAAATCACTAGTTAATAGAAGTACAAACTATTCAAAAACTAGACTGCTGTTACAAATGGGATAAAAGGCAGAGTGCTATGCATCTGAAGGTTTTGGAGAAGCAAGTTCCTCAATATACCTCGTAAGACGTGACATCCGGCTCGTCCTCGCATTGGGACATGTCTCTCCAAACCTGCCCGTCCTCAATCAGCACCCAGCGTCCGTTAAGACCACACTGGCGAAGCACCACACCGTGAGACACTAGAGAACCATGTGTGACAGGCACAGAGATGCTGTATGAGTCAAGTTAGTGAATGTTAACACACGTAGCCACAGGTATGCACAGACACTCGCAAAGAAAACATTTGCTCACATGAACACTAAGATTAATGCTGAGATGCAGTATGCAATTACGTGTCCTCCATTTTCCTTTTCTCCAAGAAATTATACAATTAATTCAGTTCAAAATCTTGAATTGCATACAGTTGTATTAAAAACAAAAAGCTTCAGGGTTTTTAAAATAACTCGGAAGAAAGGAAATTCAAATGACCACCACATCATGGATTCCGTGGTTACTGGGATTCCATGGTTACTGGAATTAACCTTGTCCATGCATAGAGTTATATAAAAAGTCACCCTTGTCAAACCAGGGCAGGTAAGAGGGACAGGACACGTTGATCAAAGCCCCTGGTGTCCCATCAGGCCAGCAGGCATATCGGTCAAATGTCCTGTTGCAGAAAAGGCCTACAAGAGAAGTCAAAATGTGCACAGTTTGACAGAAATCAGTGACGTGAGACAGGAAGGTTCTGGGGACACATGCAGGAAATGGCTTAGGCTGGTTTTGAACCCATGCCCCTGTGGTAAGGCATCAGTTTACATGTGGTTTCACCTTGAGGAAAGGGCTCATCTTGAATCATTTGTCTACACTCCTCTCGGTACTGGATCCATTTAAGATAGGTTTCTTCCAGCACCTTTCCACAGACCATTTCATACTATTAGAAAAAGAAAAATATGCACATTTTATTGTCTTTTTCAACACCAGACGTTGTACAGATCCTTCCACAAACCGCCATTGACATTATTATTTGTTTAAATGCTCACCTTAAGTGCATGAAAGATCAATAGGCAGGCTAGGAAAAAAAAATCTGTACTATAATACATCACTCTTTGTGGATGAGCTTCAATCTGTGAGGGCAAACAACAATATCACATTTTATTTTAAAGATATCACCATATTAAGCATATCAAATTGCAAAATCTTCCTTCTCACCTTATTGCCAACACCTGTGTGTGATAATAAATATATGAACCACAAACGGTCTATATGTAAATCTTGTCCCATCCATATTAAAATGAATCTTGCATACTTTTTAACAGAGGGTTAAGGTTAATTGAGCTAGCTGAGGCTCTATAGGACATTTGTAACTTTTCATACAGCACCTGTATTAGTTGCTAGGCAACATTGTTGCGGTATCTTGGCCTCCTGACTGATGAAGTTGAGTTGTTGATGGACACAGTATCAGAATGCTATTTTTGTGAGCTCGTAAGTACAGTACAAGATCTGTTCATCTACACTAACCTTTCAAGTCTGAGGTAATCTATAGTTGAGAGGTCAAATATAGATGAGAGAATTTTCTAAAATGTTTGCTATCAATTGTCATTTGTATGCAATAACTGCCTGAACTCTGAAATCTCTAGCTATGGCCTGTATCCATAGGTTATGGCATGTTCTGAGGAATCAGGTTACATTATCATATATTTCTCTGCTTCTGTGCAAAATCTTCTGCTTTTATATAAAGAGTTTCAGCCCTCAAAATCTGATCTGGCACCTTCTGATATAATCCAATTCACTTTGTTGATCCTGAAGGAAATTTCTATTACAAATAACTATTATTTGCAAGCTTTGGTTACAAAGGCTTGTTGTTTGATTGCTTGTCAAATGTGAAAATAGCTTTCTTAGCTGACTGTAATCTAAATTAAACCCTCCTCCCTATAACTGACTGATGAAGTGTAGGATCTCTGGCTTTGCTTATAAATGTGACAAACTGTAAAATAAACTGCAACCAAGACAGGTGGTTGAATGAACTAAGAATTCCCCACAACCAGGGACAAGGGATGTTTGAATACTGGTCCTGTGTCTCAAACAAACCAGTCAGCTGTGGCTGAAAGGTAATGTGCCAGAGATGATGAGAGGTTAAAGGATCTCCCATGTTGGGAAATGAAGAATCAAAGAAGGATGGCAGAGGGGGTAGAAAGGTGAAGGGAATCTGACCCTATGAGAGGCTCATACTTCCTGTCTATAACACTACACAGCAAGCTCAGGCACAAAATATTTAGTCATTTAGTTTGCCAGCGAATATATTTTTTCATCTCAAGCATAGTTCTACCAATTAGAAGTATCAGATGAAAGCCACCATAGTTATAAATAAAGAAACTTTTAACCACTTTTATTTGGGAGTGACTTGAATCCAAGAATTTCTCATAAAATGCTACTGAATGTTCTTTACAATCTCTTGTAAGGCACAACAGTTCTTATCACTCAAAACAGAGTGTAGGCAAAGCCAGAGTTCACAGTTACACCCCAAGGGACTTTGGGGGAAATTACTTGTGTCCTACTGCATTTTGCTAAAAAATTTGATGTGTGGAACTCAAAAACCGTCCACAGTCAGGTAACATAGCCTGTTGTGCCACGTTCATCCACTTCATGCTGACCCCATGAGCCTTCCAACACAGCCACAACAACACACACAGGACAGCTAAAATGCTAATCAGCTAGCCAGACACCTGGGCCTCTGGAGCAGCCTGCGCCACAGGTTAGCATCTCTGTGCCTCCTGGGCTGACAAACACAGACGCGTCAGAATGACAGAAAGTACTTGGTGTTTTTTCTCGCCTGGCAGGAGGCTGCTGGTTAGTCTTTGCCTGTGGCAGACAATCGCAAGAGTCCCCATGGAAAGAAATCCTATTGGGTCTTCTGACTGACACAAAAGCAAGAAATTGTGGCTACTGGCATGATCCTAGAGCAATGCCGGCTACCGCAACATGTTCCACTTTTCCTATTCTGTCAAATCCTTGTAAATGTCACTGGTAGGGAAATAACCCTGCTCTACCATCAACGAAAAAAGAAAAATGTCTTGGAGTGAAAATGTGGGTGGGTTCATGCCTATAGAACAACATCATCGAGTGTCAGGGGGTAGGATGTAGGGAAATCAGTGTCAGTCATGTCCAACAGGCATGGCTCACATACCAGGCTTGCTGTGCTGTGTAAATCTCTCAAGATCACAGTGAAACAGACCTATAATTCACTATAAATTGTCCTGCAAAATGATTGTATTTTCATCACCACCACTTGCTGGTATTTCACAGAACTTTAATACACGGCCTGCGAAATATACACAAAAAACAGCCAAGGAAATAACCAATAAAGCATCATAAAAGAGATACAACTAAACTATAACGATACTAGAGTAGTTCAGACCTCAAATATTTTAATATCGTGCTCTAAGGAAGGTCATATGCTGAAATATTAGCATCCTTTGTTTGGTGACCGTAATAAATTGGTGAACCTGAGGAACTATCCCTGTTCTTTTTCTCAAAAGTTGGTGAGTGCTACCATACATCTTTTTATGTTTTTTTCTGGAATATGAAACGTTCCTTATTTGTTTACATTGTATCTTTAAAGTCTGATATATAATAATCATTATAATAAACTCTCCCTAACCTAAATGATGGGTAGATATTGAAAGTTTGTTACATGTGGACCTTACCTCATTTGAGGAATAGTTGAGCAAAAGATTAAGTTACAAAAAGTAATTTACTATCTGTGTTCAAAGCAGATTAACTTACTTTATTACTTTTAAAAACATTAAATGTCTGGTTGTGACAGTCGACTGGATTTGGCATTAGGAATAAATCATCATACACATCAATTAAGGCGCATATGGGAATTCACATCAGCGCCCACCATCCATTTAACACTCGGTGCTATCTAACATTAGGCAAATACGTTTATAATTTACATAACTGTCTAGATACAGTGGTCTCTGTATTTGAGGGTCATACAAATCAACAATCCCCCCCCACCAATTAAAAAAATATATATATCACACACACGCGCATACTTACAATCGATTGCCAAAAGCAATTTTCCATTAAAGAAACAAGGTCTGAGCCTTGAGTGATAATTGATGGAACCCAAATTGCTCCAACATTGAAAGTATATAGCCACTTCCAATTAACCTGACAACCTGGGTATATGGAGATCGAGTGGTGACTCACACTTGCAGATGATCAGTTAAAACGGTCTATTATGTATATAGGATTCTAAATGAGCTAAACAAAGTCATCGCAGATGTTCAAAAAACATTTTCCACATTTAAAACTAAGAACTCAAATTCTAAATGACTGTCACTTCCAACAGGTGATACAGATTATAGCCAATGAAACAGTATCTATAGACCATATCATACTTTATTTTTTTTAACGGATATTTACTGTCCTATAGTTTATAGTAGGCTACGTTTAACACGCGATCCAAACATCCAAGCATCTAAATAGCCAATGACAGCGTGATTGTGCAAAATATTTTTTATAAAGATGTTCACGATCCAACAAAGCCTACTTTTTTTTTTTTTAAGTTACATTTTGAGGAGAAAAAAAAGCTTATGTAGAAAGAGTACAGAAACATTCCCCAACACTGGAATGTTACAATGCAACCAAACACAAGCAAGCAAACTAAAAATTATGTTGCAAACAGAAATGACCAAATAATTCTCATCATTTCAAATGCATACAACGTAGTCGATGCGAAACAGAATAACCAATAGAAGGCTAAATATGAGCTTTTTTATAGTTGATTTATTACATGCATGCAATAAAGAAAGACACTGCTTACAGTCAGGATTCTTGTTAAGATGCTCCGTGGAAGATGTTGTCTGCTGCAAGACAGCCTAGGCTATGCAACCATGTCTGCGCTTTCGAGTGCGTGAGTGATACCACGAGTTGAGAAATAGACAGGTAGAAGCAGGGCCGGTTCCAGGGGGGTGCAGGGGTGGGAGCGCACCTCCCCCCCCCCATTTTCTGCCACGCCCCCCTACCGCCTTCTGACTTTTTCTACCGTGCCCCCCCCCCCCCCCAGCTCCTTCTGACTTCAGTCAAAAATGTTACATGTTGAAGGTATGAAAAAGATACGGATAGTAAAGTGTAGCATGGTGTTTAATATTAAACCCTCCAATTTCATACTTCAGTTTCAGTTTTAATCTTTATTTGTTTTCATAACGTGATACACGGGCTAGTAAGACGTTAACAGTACAGTAGTCTTTTAGCTTGGTTAACCACCGGTTGTTCTTTGCGTGCGTGTTTGTACAAAACCTTTTATCATTCGATTCTGATCCCCAAATTTTACATAAAGCTCAAAAAACAAATTTTGCGCTGAAATGCCAAAAAAATGTATGCTGTGTTCCGGCCAAATTTGACGGATTCAAAAATCTTCTATTTAAAAAAAGTAATCTGATTGTCACAAGGTTCCATAACTTGTCCACATAGGGCATCTGAACACACAAAATATATTCTGATGATTTTCATTTTTTCATTTTTTTTTAACGCGATTACCAATCGCGTTTTCGATAGGTCACTGATTTTGGTAGGCTACAACACCCATCATGGTAATTAACATGAAACGAACACAACTGGAATGGTACAACAGAAAAGTTTCCTAGCCTACTTAATTAACTGTAGTTAAAGCCATTCGAGTGTCAGTCTACGAGTATTTCTGTATTGCCTAATACATTTGACACCGCTGGGGTTCCGTTGTTGTGAACGGATTCCATAGAGACGGGCAAATGCCAACCACAAACTGGTAATCAACAAGCTAGCTACTCAGCTAGGTAGCTCTCCAGTTTCCAACGTTTCTGGGGTGTTTTTTGATGAGGTAAATAATATTTTAACGTTATTGTGACCGCGACTGTGGGTAGAGTATATACTAAGCATACATGTATTTTATGTATTTACATTTGACGTCGCTTGGTATATGTCATGTTTTAATATGTATGGTGCTTGCTAGCAATGCTAGGTACAGTAACGTTACGAGCTAGCTCAGCTGGCTCAAATTCAACTCATCATCATTCAATGAGAATTAAATTAAATTTTTAGCAGTCAAGAGAAGAGGAAAAGTAAAATATCTCCCACTGTCTTATTTCAGATATCTTGTCTGGTGAAGCAAAGACACGGCACAGTAATTACGTTAGCACTACTACTGTACTACAATACAAAATACGATGTCCTTCAGAGACTTGCGAAGTAAGTGTGAACTTTCTAAAGTCGATCTGAGCTGATCTCAGATGTAACTCGTGCTGACAATTCCAACTAGTCGATCAATACAACATAGTAAAATCAGATCAGCCAACTTTACTGGGTCTCTGTTTAGATTTTACAGAAATGATGCGAGCTCTGGGCTATCCTCGTTTAATATCCATGGAGAATTTTAGGACTCCCAACTTTTCTCTGGTGGCAGAAATTCTAATATGGCTGGTGAAAAGGTAAGCAATATGGAACTGTAAGTTTGACAATCGACTAATACAAATAGGCACCACCTTGAAGCTGTCCTTAATGTACTACTGCTTAAATATCTCTTTGTGTGTGTGTGTAAAATTCCTACAGATACGAACCCCAAATGGACATTCCAAGTGATGTGGACACAGAATCTGATAGAGTTTTCTTCATCAAAGCAGTGGCTCAATTCATGGTGATGTTAACCTTGATGTGCATCAACAATTTGGCATAATTGGGTACAACCATTTGTACCAGTCATTTCCAGTACTACTAGTGATGTACTACTAGTAACAGATTTCTTCACATGCTTGTGAGAGGTGTGCATTGACTCTTGACATGTAACAACCTCTGATTGCACCTGTTTGCAGGCCACTAAAGCTCACATCAAAGTGAACACCAAGCGCCTGTACCAGGCAGATGGCTATGCGGTGAAAGAGATGCTAAAGATCACCTCAGTGCTGTACAGTGCCATGGTCACCAAGGAAATGGCTTCCGGGGACAAAGTAGCAGAGGACAACAGCAAATTCAAGTTCGACCTGGCCTCAAGGGTGAGATTGACATCTGTGTGTTTTATGTGCATAGACTGCTGGTAATATCGCATGCTGTTTTTTGATGCTAGTCGACAGTCCCCACAAGACTGATGTTCACAACAAAAGAGGCTTAGTGTGTGTGAGGGGTTATCTAACTATCTACATCCCTGTACAAGACACATTCAATCAATAATAAGCAAGAAATATTCCTTTGGATATGTTGGCCTTATTGGCTAGAATTGTTATTGTTTAGGCTAGTATTAAGCATAAATTCAAAATGTATACAACAGAAGGTAGTATGAAAATTAAGTATAGGACAATCCTTTGATCAGATCGGTTTGAAATAATTCTGTTTAATAATATAAAAGAACTGCCATAGGGCTCAAGTATTGCTTTGTTCCCGATTCAGATTGCAGAGCTGAAAGCAGCTAGACAACTAGCATCGGAGATCACATCCAAGGGAGCATCTCTGTTTGACTTGCTGGGAAAGGAAGTGGACCTGAGGGTAAGGATTGAGGAACACACAGCCACCAAACCCCAGCCAGCCTGAGAATACGAATGAGACAGACTGTCTCCTGGGAAGAGCTACTGTTTAATTAAAATCAAATTCAATATAGAGCGATCTCAAAAGAGACTTGGTAACACCCCTGTACTTCTTCACATTCTCAAAATCAGGCTCTTAAACCTTGAATAGTAATATTTATCTACATGCAATATTATATTTCAATTTTTGTTCTAATAAGAGAACAATTGAAGGTTATAGGCTTTATAATATTGAGATCCCTTATGTCTGTCTCATAGGAAATGAGAACTGCTGCTATCGCCAGACCACTGGAGATTAATGAGACTGAAAAGGCCCTGAGAGCAGCCATAAAGGAGGTTTTGGTGTGCATCGTTCTGACTTGGACAAAATGCACACATTGACACACACACACACACACTGACACACACACTGACACACACACACCAGTACAATAAGACAATTTCTGAGATCTCTACTTCACGCCACAATGAACTCATTCACTTTTAATTTTTTAACATAAATCTGCTTTGTCTCCTGTCAGGAGAATGTTGAGAAGACCAAAGACATGCTGAACAACGTCTCCTCAGACGAGACCAGTCTGGAGGCCAAGATGGAGAAGAGGAAACAGGAGCTGGAGAGGAACCAGAAGAGGCTCCAGACGCTACAGAGTGTGCGGTACGATTCATCTGTGAACCTGTTCGCCACGGGATTCATCTGTGAACCTGTTCGCCACAGGATTCATCTGTGAACCTGTCCGCCACGGGATTCATCGGTGAACCTGTTCCGCCACAGGATTCATCTGTGAACCTGTCCGCCTACGGGATTCATCGGTGAACCTGTCCGCCACGGGATTCATCGGTGAACCTGTCCGCCACGGGATTCATCGGTGAACCTGTCCGCCACGGGATTCATCTGTGAACCTGTTCGCCACAGGATTCATCTGTGAACCTGTTCGCCACGGGATTCATCTGTGAACCTGTTCGCCACAGGATTCATCTGTGAACCTGTCCGCTACGGGATTCATCGGTGAACCTGTCCGCCACGGGATTCATCGGTGAACCTGTCCGCCACGGGATTCATCGGTGAACCTGTCCGCCACGGGATTCATCGGTGAACCTGTCCGCTACGGGATTCATCGGTGAACCTGTCCGCCACGGGATTCATCTGTGAACCTGTTCGCCACGGACTGCCTCACACGCACAAGGACACACCGAGCGGAGAGGCGTTCACACGCACGCGTGATCGCCTCTCCTCTCCAACTGGTGTGTCTTTGTGTGTGTGCCACAGAGATGTTGACACTATCAATTACATTTCACTAAGGATTTGGTAACCAACACCAATGTAAACAAGGGATCATAAGCATGTCACCACTCCCAGCAAGTAAGCATACATCTCTTACATTCTCCCCTTCCACAATTGTTCTCTCTCTCGCTCTCGCTCTCGCTCTCTGTGTGTCAGACCGGCTTTCATGGACGAGTACGAGAAGATCGAGGAGGATCTGCAGAAGCAGTACGAGACGTACGTGGAGAAGTTCCGTAACCTGAGGTTCCTGGAACAGCAGCTGGAGGACCACCACAGACTGGAGCAGGAGAGGTTTGAGGTAGTGGACACATTCTTTTCTTCAGAAGGATAGAGATCAATACATGTTTCTGCTGTACAAACAATGCAGCTCAGACCTAGGCCTAGTCCCCCCCCCCCCATGCCTGCCACCCCGCCCTATAATCAATAAACCACGAAAGTAGCCAACGTTTCACAGCAGAACCGTTGTCTGATATTGTGAATCTCTCGCTCACGCTGTCCTCTTTACTGGTTTTCTCACTCACAGGAGACAGAGAACACCCTGAGAATGATGCAGCACAAACTTGCGAGAGGAGGAGAGGAGACTGATGAAGAATGGGGGTGAGTCTTACACACTTGTGTGCGCACACACACTACACACTACACACTAATATTCCAATACGTGGTATTTTAGTGCAATACACACAACTTCACGCATACGGGCAAGCTATTTTCAACCCTCACAAACAGTCATGACGAAGTGAAAGCCTTCAATTTCCCTTTCGCAATCCTTTAACGTCATAGATTTCATTCCTTTTGTTTTGCGACAGCCAAAGACGAGGACTCGGACATGGACATTCCAGAGGACGAGGGCTCTGACAGTGACATGGAGGACCGCAGACCTCCTAAGCCACGGCCGACCCGTAACGTGCCCATAACGGGTACACAAACATCACCCCCCACCAAACCATACTCCCATCTAAACATTACTTCCATCCCAAACATTACCCCCCACCAAACCATACTCCCATCTAAACATTACTTCCATCCCAAACATTACCCCCCACCAAACCATACTCCCATCTAAACATTACTTCCATCCCAAACATTACCCCCCACCAAACCATACTCCCATCCCAAAAATGACCCCCATACTAACACTACCTCTAATCAAATATTACCCAAATAAATATAAATATAACCTATAACCGATTATTAGCTTCAACCAACCAGTATCTATTTATAAGTGAAACACCCATCTCTCCTCTACTTATACAGATTGACTACATTGTACACTAGGGCTTTCCCCCACCCCCCAAAAAATAACACAAATCAAACGTTTCTGAAACAGGAAAAAGTGGAACCCAAATCATCGGCAACATGCAGGGAGGAGACAGCGATGAGGTCAGTAAAGTGGTAACTATGACAATGCTGGCAGGTCCCGAGTGTCAACCTCTAAGTAAGCATTATATACACCTTTGTCCTGCTTAATAGGTATGTCTGGGGATAGCTTTTACTGAAGTAGTACTGGCTGTGGCTGTGAATGTGGATTTAAAGTAGATTGACATACTGGTGCAGTACAGAAAGTGACTCATGCTCGAGTGAGAAAGAGCTGATCAAGGGGAGGGTGATTGAGTGATGAAAAGTGTGAGAAGAATAGACTTAAAACTCATGGAGGAGTACTCGGAGAAAGGACGGGGGTCAGAACAGAAACGTGATTTCAGATTTGTGTCCGTTTGTTTTATCTTTAGTTGTTTTTGCTCCTCGTCGTCTTTTTCCACGTTACTTTTATCTTTCTCCCTATAGCTCCTTATTAAAGAGCTGTTACTTAACGTCACTTAAATTACCAATTTCTTTCCATTATATGCATTACTAAAGACCAAAGCAGCTCTGTCCAGCTCTCGCCCTCGTGCCCCCACAAGGCGCAACAAAAAGGTCTGTGCAGGATATTCCAGTCTGCAGACTGATCTCACAGTCCCTCGATCTGACATTAGATTCTCCAGAAACTAGCTAGCTCCTAAACCCATATCTAGCAACTAGCTATCTCCGAAACCCATATCTAGTAAGTAGCTAGCTCCTAAACCCATGTCTAGTAAGTAGCTAGGTCCGAAACCCATATCTAGTACTGTGTCCTCTATAGGCTGTCCTGTAGTTAGGCTTTGTGGCTCCAGTATAATGTACCATCATGTTCAAACCTCAGATAGTTGTTAGCACCAAAAACTAGTAACCCTGTTTTACCCCCGCTTAGTGAGTCTTAGGAGTCGGCAAGCTTTATTGTGTAGTACAATCTTTAGGTACGGGTCTAGTTGTGGCCCATGGTTAACTACCAATGCCCTATACAAAGCGACAGGTGTATGTAATAGGCCTTAAGTACAGTACTTTCACAGTCAACCTTCCATGTGATGGAGCATTGGCACCAGTGGCAATTAACTAAAGCTTGAATGGATCTTGAAGGGATGTAATTTCTAGTAAATGCAATCCCTTACAAGTCCATAAAGAGTCCATGTGCTGGCTATGTGCTCACATGTACCTGTGAGCAGAGGGTGTTCCTGAAACATCCTGGGCTAAGTTAGTGGAGGCGTCTACAGTTGGGCCTATTTCGTGTATATTCAACTTACTTTAATTAAAGATTACATTTTGGATGGCTTCTCCTGTTGTTTCGGGAGAGGTTTACGGCTTGACGACCCACGGACCTTATCAACCACATGGGACCGGTTTGCTCTTTGTAGACGGAGGACAGTGAGATCGATGTAGATGAGGATGACGAGGAAGGCGACGAGGAGGACGAGGCAGATGATCTGGAGGAAGAAAACGACAGTGTGGAAGCTGCTGCTTCCAAGCCAACACGGCCCCCCAGGGGAGCTCCGAGACCCCAGCTCCTGGAGGAGAGTGATAACGACTTCTGAGCCTAATGTGCATAAACAAAAATATATATTTATACTGTGTGTATATATATATATATATGTACATTTATATATGTACTACTGTATTTGTGTGTGTGTGTCTATGGCTTTTTTCAAGTTCATTTCAGCCTTCAGTCAAGGACTTTAGCAATCACATCTGCACTCTACAAAAAGGTATCTGTTTTGGGAAACTATTCTTTGAGGAAATATCCATGGTTTATTATCACAATACATTATGATAAATTGTATTTTTTTTTTTTTACCTTAATAAAATGTTATATTGCAGGTAATGTTATCACATATGCAGTTGATTATTAAAATACATACACAAAACACATTCTGTTGCTAGGCAGTAAGGGTAGAGCGGAACTGTGATTCATGGACATCATTTCCTCCATATTCATTTAACAGACGCAGGTTTGTACAGTGATAATGAAACATATTAAAATAAATATTGTGTACATAAATATAATTTCATTTCCTGGGTTCATTTGCTTCTGTCATTATTTAGCTAAGATGCTAATCGTTTTTTTTTTACCATCTATTTAACTCAAAACGGGTGAATAATTTACGTAGCAACCTCTGAACAATTATTTAAATTGTGGCCAAGTTGGTTCTAATCAGCAGGCTTCTTTCCAATGATGCGGGTCAGACAGTGGTCAGATCTCAACCATGCAGTCAGAGGAGTTGGTTTTGATTGCATCAGCGATGACCTTTGCCCCCGACTCTCCGATGCCATTCCCTTGCAAGCTGTAAGAATGAAGGAAGGTTTACTATAAGCAAGTGTGGATTTTAATGTGTGGGTAAATGTAGAAGGATGCACTTACATTACATTTACATTTAGTCATTTAGCAGACGCTCTTATCCAGAGCGACTTACAGTAAGTACAGGGACATTCCCCCCGAGGCAAGTAGGGTGAAGTGCCTTGCCCAAGGACACAACGTCATTTGGCGCAGTCGGGAATCGAACCGGTAACCTTCAGATTACTAGCCCGACTCCCTCACCGCTCAGCCATCTGACTCCCCGCACTTACTTTATGTAAGTTAGTTGGTTGTTTCCTTTTAGAGCCGTGGCGATGAATATGGCTCCATCCATACCAAGAGAATTCTCCTGAAGACTGCAAGAGGCATGGAGACAGATTTACACGGTAAAAAAAAAAAAAAACTGAACAAATACAGAAACTAAGTACCCCTTATACACCCACACGTTTTTGTGAGTGGAGACTAGTCACTCATCTACACAAAATTGCCCATTGTGTTTAAGCAGGGATCTAAAATAAAAACAGAAAATCAAATGATTTCCTCACAATGGAGCATGGTTGTGGCAGCAGCACGTGATTCTAGAAGAATACCTGTCAGTCAAATAGAGACCTGGACCTACAGGTTCACATTACATAAACCATGAACACACAGTCAAAGCTAGACTGGAGTGGTTTATAAACAAGCATGTCTTAAAGTAGCCCAGACCTTGGTATAAATCTGTGACTGGAATGGTGCTACTCACAAACAGTGCCCATCCCATTTGTCTGAGTTAAAGGAATACTGACGAAAAGGAAGTGCCCATATCAAAATATACATTGATTTCTTTTATATTTTTTTTTACATATGTCAGTTCCTCTGAAGTGTGTGAAAAAATGAAGTTTAAACCAAACAAAGGATACAATTACTGATACTGCTGGGCCATACTGTGTATAGTTTTAGTCATTGTTCTGTTTCGTGCAGGGACTTTGAGTACTGAGCAAGTGTAGTCACGATTCATAATTGTTTGATTGGCTGCTGATGGACAGCATATGGATGGAACTTTATGGATTAACTTCCATTAATTTATATTAATGGCAAAATAGATACATGTACTGCATAATGGCAGTTGGGCATACAACAAACTGCTGGTTCAATATAACTCACTTTAAAGACTTGAGAGTTCGGTTGGTTTTCAGCGCTTTGGCCAGAGCCTTGGCTCCCTCCATGCCTAACGTGTTGCCACGCAGACTGAGAACAGAGAACCAATGAGACAGTCAAGAAAAGGAAACAGGATGGAGACTCACATTGTCGCTTCATCTGGCTTTAAAAGGCTAGGTTGGAAACCTTGGAAACCACATAGGCAGTCAGTTCTGTTTGATGTCGGAGCGACAGAAAAGCAAGACGCGAAGGGGACAAACAACATTGAAAACGAAAAGAACAGAACAAAGAGATATGAAGTACACAGTTGTATAGTAAATACTTACTCCAAAGTGTGCAGGCTTTTGTTGACCATAAGTGCCTCAGCCAGGGCAAAGGCTCCCCTTCGGCCCGCTGATACACCCTGGAGACTTCACAGGGATGAAACAACACACCCAAACATACCAACACACACACACACACACAAAGAGATTAGTGGTTCTTTCCATTTCAATAGAAAGGTATCCCATGGGTAGCAGAGATAATCAGATTTGAAATGAGAACTAGTATTAATAGCATGGGGCACCAACCACAGAGTACAGAGAGATGTGTTGGTCATTAAGGCCACTGCCAGAGCTTCCACTCCGTCATCTCCAATTGCATTCTCCTGTAGGCTGCACACACACACACACACACACACACACAATCTTAACCACAAACACAAATAATCTATGCCACTGCTGTTAAATCCTGGGATTTCTGTCCAATTTACATCTCTTAAGGTTTAAACTGTCTGATGATCCACTTGTAGTTCGAGAAACAAAGTTTGAGTTTAAAGATCGAGTGCATAGGAGATAAGTGCATAGGAGATAAGGGAATGAGGACACGGAGAACAAGGATGAAGGGGAGTTACCTGGGCCATGTAAATAAGTATGATTATATAACCGCACTCACTCAAGAAGCTGCATGGTGGTGTTGGTTAGCAGTGCATCAGCCAAGGCTTTGGTGGCGGTGCACTTAATGAAATTCCACTGTAGACTGATAAAAAGAAAGGTATGGCAGGTAAGCTTTGAAGTGTGATGTTTCATTTAGTGTGTTTATGTTTGTCTGCATGTGTGTGTGTGTGTGTGTGTGTGTGTGTGTGTGTGTGAGGGAGGGAGGGTGAGCGGTACGTACTGTAAGGAAGTGAGTGCTTGATTGACCTTAATTGCTCCAGCTATGGCTTTAACTCCTTCATCGTGTAGCAGGTTGGCTGTAAGACTGACCCACATGCACACACACACACATACACACACACACACACACAATAAAAGAGGGAGCAAACAGGAAACATTACACTGTATTATGTTTTCAACCTCCAGCCTTTTGCATGCATGTTATTTGACACAGTGAAGAGGGTTAGGCTCACTCCAAATCCCGGAGAGAGTTGTTCTCCTGCAGTGCTTCGGCCATGTCTCTCGCCCCTTTCATCCCGATAGAATTCTCTCGAAGGCTGGTATAATGACAGAGGAATATATAGAGAAGGATTTATATTTCAATAGGCGAAGATGCTGTACACTCGCAAAAGTAAAAACTTGGAAAAGTCCGCTTCAGAGGATTTGCCTGAAATTGCCGTGACAACGGGAAACTAAGGCTTGTGTGTCGACGGGGGGGGGACATCTGTTCAAAAATCTCTCTTCTGATTAGTTAGACTACAGCTCATCTGATGTTTTTGTCATGATGCTACACCCTCCAGTACGGCTGTACACAGGTTCATTCGTGCCATGAAAATCACCAGAATGATTGGAAATGGAAGAATCAGGATGCACCCGCCCACAATCAACCTCATGATGTGATCTTTCAAGGAGAAACGTTTACTGTGGCAGCAGGTCTAAAGCAACATGGTTGATGGAGACTGAATGAGAAACACTTCAGGTGAGCAACAAGCGTGTGTTAACAACTGGGAGTCAGATGGCTGAGCGGTGAGGGAGTCGGGCTAGTAATCTGAAGGTTGCCAGTTTGATTCCCAGCCGTGCCAAATGACGTTGTGTCCTTGGGCAAGGCACTTCACCCTACTTGCTTCGGGGGGAATGTCCCTGTACTTACTGTAAGTCGCTCTGGATAAGAGCGTCTGCTAAATGACTAAATGTAAATGTAACATCAGCCCTGCTCACGTCGGTCGTACTCACTTCAGGAAAAGGAGACCGTGGTTTGACCTCAGCGCCTTGGTCAATGCAGTCATTCCCTTGTCACTGATGGAGTTACTCTGGAGGCTAAAATCACAGCACGCAGAACAGACGTTTTAGCCGGTACACTTTATGCTAACTGAACTAGGCCCTACATACAGTGTTATTTAGTGGAGGTATAAAGGGTTCATATTAATACACGTTAACAAATTCAGTCTGCTGTATCTGGATGTAACTTTGTTTATCCTCAAAGGGAAAATTCAATCGACTCCATTTTCCGTTCTTGCAACCTTGTATGTGCTGACAACAGTGTACTTATATAAATAGATGAACTGTGTGGCAATCCAGTGGTGTGGGTGACTAACTGCAGAGAGAGGAGACTGTGGTTGACCATCAATGCCAGAGCCAAGGCTGTGGTTCCTTTGTCTCCTAGCTGGTTACTACACAGGCTGCCGACAAAGAACATAATAAATGTATTGTAAAATGTATGAACACCACATTTAAGTACATAAATAGTATTTAAGTTACGGTTTGAAATACAGTATGAGCTGTATTCAGTCAATATATGTGACCTAGGTTTTTAGGGGAAATTAAACTGAAATTTGATGGGTTGTTTCCCAAGTGCATTTGTATATTATATTCTATTTAGACAAAAATTCTACATATTTTTTGGAAATAATCGATCAGTAATCAAAAGAGAAGATGGCCAAAGATTTGGTTATAATCACATTAGCTCTGTAAGAGTCCGGTTTGTCTTCAGCGCATTTGCAATCCACCTGGCTCCATCTGGTCCGATTGAATTCTTCTGTATGCTGGGAACACAGAGGGACATACTTGATGTGCAAAAAAACCACTCCATGTCAGGCTGTCAATCTATATCCCTTTTTCTCCCTCTCACTACCATCTCCCTCTCTCTACCCCTGTTTCTTCCCCTCTCTCTCTCCCTCTTCCATCTCCCTTCCTCTCCCTCTCCTTGTATATCTCCGTCTCCCTTTCTCTCTTTTCTCCTTCTATCTCGCTCTCTCTCTCTTACTCTCTCTCTCACTTTCTCTCTTGCCCTCACACACGCATCTGTAAACGTCTCAAAATTTGAAGCTGGCAAAGTGAGGCAGGTGGGAGACTCACTTGAGAGAAAGCAGCCTGCGGTTTGACTGCAGAACCTCAGCCAAGGCTCGAGCTCCCTCCTCTTCGATCTGATTATTCTGAAAACTGTAGAACACGGCGGGAATTCACACATCCATTGACGCAAACTACAATTTCCAATTAAGACACGACTGGAAAATTATTAAACGGTGTCGTTTGTGTTCACAATGTTAGACTCCATGATTATCTAGGGTGTCAGGTGGCTGAGCGGTGAGGGAGTCGGGCTAGTAATCATAAGGTTGCCAGTTCGATTCCCCGGCTGTGCCAAATGACGTTGTGTCCTTGGGCAAGGCACTTCACCCTACTTGCCTCGGGGGGAATGTCCCTGTACTTACTGTAAGTCGCTCTGGATAAGAGCGTCTGCTAAATGACTAAATCTAAATCTAATCTAATCTGGGACTCACTTGATAGACACCAAAACTTGGTTCATTTTGAGGGCCTCAGCGAGACATTTAGCACCTTTACCACCAATACTGTTGCCACGGAGACTAGAACCATAAAAAAAACTGATGTTAGGCAGAAAGTAGAGCTTTCTACATGCAATTACATAATATAATGTCAACAAATAAAATCTCAATTCACAACTTGTGGCAAATCACTTTGGTATATTTTTCTTACTTGCAAAATACACCATAACAAAGTTCAATTAAAACTTTACTTGTAAATTGCTTAGATTTATTGAACGTTGAGCCACAAAGACAAATCATTCCCAACTGTTCTTAATCGACAGCATAAATCTGACTTCGGTTGTGGAACCCAGTGGTTCTCAATCCTGGTCCTCGGGACCCACTGCCCTGCATGTTTTAGACGTTTCCCTGCTCCAACACACCTGATTCAAATAAATGGGCCTGATAACGACCCATTCATTTGAATCAGGTGTGTTGGAGCAGGGAAACGTCTAAAACATGCAGGGCAGGGGTCCCCGAGGACCAGGATTGAGAACCACTGGTGGAACCCACATGGTTGGGGGACACAAATGCTCCTGACTCACTCAAGTGTGGATAAGGTCCGGTTAACCAGCAATGCCCGACTCAAAGCCTTGGCCCCTTTGTTGCTGATGCCGTTGTCAGCCAGACTGAGGAATACATCAGAAGTTACACATCTGCAGTACTGACGTTTACCCAACTGTACGCAAAGTCCTTTTTTACTTCTTACTTTGTTTTGCATATTTGCCTTTACATAAAACCTGACCTGAATCCTGTGCCTATAATTACACTGCTCAAGGGGGGGTCAAGACATTTCTCCTTCAGTCGTGAATAGTGATTACTAAAATGGTCTCTTTACAGAAATGAATCTAACCTATTATTTTATTATTAGTCCAATCACTACCTCTCAAAACAAATTGAGTAAATGGCATTTATAGGAGTTTCAACCAAACAATTGAACAATGTTTGATATAGTACTAATGAAACAATGTTTGAACATTAACTAAACTGTGCGACAGCTATAGAAAAGAGAAAGAACATATATTTATCTACTAAAGTCAAAGCAGCTGTCTGATGTGAGAATGATTTAGTGCAGTGGTTCTCAATCCTGGTACTCGGGACCCCCTGCCCTGCATGTTTTAGACATTTTTCCCTGCTCCAACACACCTGATTCAAATAAATGGGCCTGATAACGACCCATTCATTTGAATCAGGTGTGTTGGAGCAGGGAAACGTCTAAAACATGCAGGGCAGGGGGTCCCCGAGGACCAGGATTGAGAACCACTGATAGTGACTCTGACATGAAGGCCATCCGGACCTTAGCTTCTGAATGTGGCAGTCCTTGGCACCGAGCAAACTGCCCAGGAGTTCCATCACATCGTCTTTGAAATGATTATTCTCCAACCTGTGGATTTAACAGACAACTAAACTATATAATTGTGAAATATGATAGTTTTTTTTAATGGGTGGTATATAAACATAATCACTATGTGCTACTGACTATGATGATTATTAACTGCATATGGCTCAAGCAAGACAGTATAGTATGTGTAGTAGTCTAGTATGAAGTAATGGCAATACTGTCAACCACATAGATGACACCACAGAACAAAACCTCGTGTGATACAATAAATGTGTGTTCATAATTAGGATCGATTGTCTATATGAATGACTTCATTTGAACGCTATTGCAAACTCCTGAGATTACCTGAGATGGCTACAGTAGAGCAACTGGGGCAGCAGGCTCTTCACGGTAGAGATGTTCATGCAAGACGACAGGTTTGTCTCCTCGGTGCATTCTGGGGACACGTGCAGCAGATACGCCAGAGTCACGCAGTGCGTACGAGTCAGCTTCCCTCCAAGACTTCCGTTCTTCAGGTCTTCTTCTACGCTCCGTAGCAGCTCTGTGTGCTGCAGTTCATGTAAGCAGTAGGCGATGTTTACGGAACGCAGTGACACCACAGCGCCCCCGCTGGCCAGGAGGCTCTGCAGCAGTCCCGCAGCCCATCCCTTCAGTCCTCCATTGTCATCCTTCCCCAGTGTCAGCAGTCCTGCTAGTGGGCGTACTGCCGTTGGACACAGCAAACCTGACAGAAATCGTACAAACACATCCAGGTGGCCGTCTTCAGCTTGCTGCGAGCGCTGCAGGGCGCTCCTGAAGTGGTTCTGGAAGCCGATCTTGGGCCAGGACATGGCGCTCTCTGTGAACAAGTCGAAGATGGCTCGTTTGGAGGAGGTGTGATAGTACGTGGCTGCCAAGAACTCCTGGATGGACAGGTGGGTGAAACGGAAGGCAACACAGACGGGAGATTCCTCGCGAACCAAAACTCCACTTCCCAAGCTGCTTTGCGTGGACGGCAGGTCCACTCCGTAAGCCCTCATGTCCTGCTCACTGAAGGTGTGCTTGTGCTTGAGGAGTCCATAGAAGGCCAGTCGGCCTAGCGCTCCCAGCAGCTTCCTGTTTCCGTGCAGCTGTTCTGCCTTCAAAGGCTCTCTGCCTCTGGGTTCTCCCGCTTCAGCCTTCATGGAGCAGAAATGGGAAAAGAACTCTGTGCAAGTCCTTGGTAGTCCCTCCTGACAGCCACTCTGAAGGAGGTACCTAGCAGTACTGGCTAATATCCAACAGATGCCAGGCACATAAGACATCACCATGAATATCTTATTGGACACTAAGTGGGCCCATATCTGACCCACCAAGTGCTTGTCAGAAAAACAGTTGTTAAGAAAGAGCTGGATGTCCTTCTGGCTGAAGCCAGGAATCTCGGTCACCCTGTCGACAAGTCCACCAGGGACATTTGAACCAACGGAAGGTCTTGATGTTACCCAAACCGCTGCTTCCGGAAGGAGATTGCCTCTGATGATGTTAGTGACCAAGTCATCGATGGGCACTTCCTTCTTGGGGTCATTGCAAGCTGCTGCCTCCGAAAAGTCTAGTGGACAACGGAACTCATCCAGACCGTCCAATATAAGCAATGTCCGACAGGAACCACTCAGGACCAGACTGGGATCAAGTAGGTGAGGGAAGGCCAGCTTCACCAGCTTTTCCGCTGAGATCTTCTCCAAAGCATTCAACTCCCAAAAAGCCAAGGGCAAGATGAAGCTCACATCCGTACAGATCTCTCCTTGGCACCAGAGCTGAACAAAGGCACGGACCAAGGTGCTCTTTCCGATACCAGACACCCCCAACGTGAGGGAGACCCTGGGGGGCAGACTGATCCGGGAAAGAGGTTCCAGGAGCTTGGCCAGGCCCAGCTGCCGTATATGGTGTCTCTTAGTCCCACGTGTGGCCTCCACCTGCATCAGGTCGTGTTCCTTCTGCTGGAGGTCTGAGAGGCCGTCGACCAGGAGCAGGGGTCTGGAGGCCACGTTCAGGCCGGGGTGTTCGGCTGGAAGGCCGTCTCTGGGAGGCCCGAAACGATGCTGTAGAACCTCCTTGTGCTCCTTCACCATGTCATCTGTAGATAAGAAGGTGAGAGGAGAGACGGCATTGGCTGCATGTGCATGAAGGAAACTGACACGAGAAAAGTTATTTGGTCTTTCACTAACCAGTTTGGACATGTTTCTGATATCTAAAAGACTTCCGGATGAAAGTTTATGCTGCCTGAATTTCCTAAAAACCTCTGTGATGCAAAGTCCTACGATCTACAATGCAAGGCAGCTGCTTACCATGCATCGTGATAAGCTGGGACACCTGGGAGTCGTAGTTCTCGATGAACGCTCTGAGGGCGTCAGAAGCCTGGGGCTCCTTGCTCATCAGGATGGTGGTGAATGTGTCAACCTGGTCCTGCAGCTTGTCTGCTGCCTTGATCTGGGTCTCCTCATCTGCACAAAGCAGTTCCAGCATCTGCATGTGGGTCACGGCCCCCTCCAGGAGACGTCTGGTCGTGAAACGGCAAAGCGCTCCTCTGTGCTCCTTGATCCAGCCGACATCTGGTCACAGCAAGGAGAAGGTTATTGGTATCTACTAACTACATTAATATTCTGCCCGTCGTCCATTATTTTCTGATAATGGACGCCACATCGGGCATTAGCAGACAGATAATCAGAAGTACAACAGTAAAAAAAGAGTTTAAGGGTACTATGTCTAGATTTGTCAGTTGGATAACATATTTTTTAAGCTTAGACTACCTTGCTCTACTTTAAATGAACACATCCATGACAGCAACTACAGTGACATTTTTGACACATCGTCATACTGACAGCAGAGTCAGGAAATTACCTTCCATCTCTGCTTTTCTGGATGGATTGCTGTGTGTAGACTGGAGGTCTACATAGCAGTCCCCTTGCCATGTGATGCGCTTGTTTCGGTCCAGGATAAAGTCACAAAGTGAACTTTTCTCCATGAAGGCCTGGACTTGTTCTTACTCAAAGAAATCCCAATCTTCTGCTCCTGTCCATGCCCAAGCATGTAAGACTGGAATACAAATGATAAGACTGGAATGTATATGAGGGGAAACCATTCCTGCTTGCATGATAGCGGATAAGCAAATCTGTTACATACTGTATTAGATGTGAATTGTCTCCATTCTGCAGAAACCTTAACGAACCCATCGTTGACCATGTCATTGAAGCAATGGGTAATGAGCAGTAAATGTATTCCCTGTATATATATATATATATATATATATATATATATATATATATATACACACACACAGGGAATACATATAGGGATACATAGGGAATATATATATACACACAAAACAATTGTATTGTGTTCATGGCTGTTCATTGTGTATTCTGCGTCTGTGTCTTGCTATAGAAAATACAATTGTTTTGTTCAGGGACTGTGGGAGGGCTGAGGTTAATTTTTTTCCATTAAGAAGGAAAAAATACCAGTTTACGTAAACTGGTATTTTTCCTCTCTTAACCTCAGCCCACCCACAGTCCCTGAACAAAACAATTGTATTTTCTATAGCAAGACACAGACGCAGAATACACAATGAACAGCCTTTACTGTAGCCGTCAATATACTTACAGCATTTACTACAGCTATATTGTCACAAACGTTTCATTGGATGTACATGTGCTCCTCTCATGTGTGTCCCATCCCCTCTAAGCAGACATGGCTCATAAGGCCTGACTGTGATCCCAAACTGAAGTACCTTCAGTGAGTTGAAGAGATGTGAATGAAAGTCAGTGAGAGACTGCACAGGTGTCAAAAGTTCACCTGGTTAGACGTCAGGTTGGAAAGTGGATTACATGTTTGCATACTCTGACAGGCCCTCTCAGAGGGCGAGAGACATAAGCCTTACAGTATCACAACCGTGATATCACAACTCCTGGAGAAGGTTGCAATTAGTGAAATTCAGACATGCTTTCCCAAGGCCTCATTCAAGCAATATAATGAACTAAAGTGCAGATCTCTGTATTGAATTCCCTCAAGTTGTTTACCAAAAATGTCAAGGGAAGGGGGAATCTTTGTTGCTTTTAAAATGTAGCACTTGGACTAATATTTTGGGCCAATGTTTACTCTGTCATCTAATCAGCATAGAAAAAATGTGATACATAGCGGGAATAATAGTAGCCTAATGGAAAGATTGACAAACTAAAACGTACACACCTAATTAAACGCAGGCTACCAATTACCGAAACATGGATATTATACTAGTGGTGTATTTCTTTCATTTTGGAGAGAAAAATTACAATATCTCTATGACATATTGGGGTTAACAATTTCAAAAGGTCTGCAGAGCTACCAATGCTCCCTTCCTGTATAATTTGATGGCTATGTTGTGTCTGAACGGAAGCTGACAGAAACCAGCACTTGTGCTGCAAGCTTACCGCTCAGATTTCACAAACAGAAGAATCTGTCAACGTAGAAACCCCCTAATTCTATGTCTGTGACATAAGCAACATCACAGCCATTTATATTTATACATTGGTAAAAGCCGCCACCAAAATAGACAACCTGTATTATGTCGTTTTGAAATACATGTAATCTAGCCATATCATGTTCGGTTCGGACCCATTTTAAAAATAAATGAGTAAGACATTTTACATTTATTGCCCATGCTCCGAATAATAAAACGTCCCAGAGTAATATGATTTAGGTCGGTGGTTAGACCTTAGGCTACTAAAGTTCAGATGTTAGTTACGGGCCTGCACGTCGGCCTACTACATAAAATAGACAGCTCACAAACATCAATAGGGGAAAACAATTGGCTATACATTTATAAGCAGGAATGGTTGTTGGACTAATTGACTGAAAACCGAAACCAACAAGTATGCGAGTAGATGAAAAGGGTCATTGACAAATGATGTTCCCCATTGTGGACGTCAGGTACGAAAGTGAATTCAGTTATTATTCCTGATCCCAGGGCCCAACTGTTAAAGAGGGAGAAGTGTGAAAAGCTGCGTATGTAACCTCTGCAGGGGGCAGAGACAAAGGCCGTAGCCATGGAGTCAACATTGGGGGGGGACGAATTACATTTTTATGATAATTCCGGACAGCGTGCGTAGTTGCCTGTAGCACATTTGTATTTTTATATCAATATATTGGGGGGGACATTTTGACCAGATTTATAGTATGTATTATGATTACGGCCTTGGCAGAGACTAATGGAAAAAGCAAGGAGAAGCTATTGCGGGAAACGATTCAAAATAAACATTTTTTTTCATATACCTAGCCTAGCAGAACAAACATGAGAGAAAAAATAACGGCTCTAAAATTTGAAGTGAATGAAGACCCTGGATTGGTACATTACATAGCTGTTAACCATTCAAAGGAAAGGCAGTTTCCCACAGAGAATCTGAGTTCAAGCTGGGTTTCCTGCATCTGTGAGGAATATCTCGAGAGTAGGCCTAGGTTAGAATCATGGTAACTCACCACGTGTGATGAATACTGCAGATCACCGGGAGGCAGGACGGGGGAGGGTCATAAACTGGAACGTTTTCAGAAGAGTTCTATTTTACGACCTCTTAGGAAGCTGTTGCTACAGGAACTGAAAGTACACGATGTTACCTACTCGGTCTCTCTAATGGCTGCCTAATACACGAAAGTTGAGCAAAAGCAGCAGTTTCTGGCAACAAGCACGGTTCGGATCTATCTGGCTGCCTGGTCTTTAGTGAATACGCACTTAAGAGTCACAGTAGGCTATGAAGTCAAAAGCCACCTTCCTCTTGCTGTTATCTGACTTCCTGTGCTGTGGTTTGAGGTTGACGAGATGACTATGACATACATATTTATTTTCAAAAAGTGCTGTTTTTCATACACATTAAACCATAGTTTTGAATGCACGTAAAGCCACCCATGTCCTGTCCTCTGACAACATTTATTGATTGATCACTATTCAACTTTATGTAAAACTAAAATATTAACCCTACCAAACTGAATGAATTTGCTCACCACCAAGACAGGAAGCTAGCAGTGTGTCTGGGGTTGTTAAAGAAGAACACAGTCTACAGCCTGTGTTATCTGACAATTGGTGTTAGGCAGGCGCTGTGTATTCTGTAAAGCTAATTCCATAAACAACTAAGACGTAGGACACCAGAGAACACTAGTAATGAACATCACACTTCTATAATGCACTGAACCTTAGCTGGACGTACCCTATGTACAGGATACATCTGTCTAATCATGACACCTTGTCTTGACATCCTATTTTCACACTCCCTGACCTGGTTTTAAACTTGTAGGAAGGACTTGGACATGATTCTGGGGGAGCAGGAGGTCCACTTAGGAGCAGGTGGTAGCATGTGTGGAGCGAGAAAAAAGCAGTTATGAATTGTAACTGTGGACAGTAGTACCCTGACAGCTTCCTGCTGAGAACAGCTCAGGTCTCATTAACCTGCTTACTGTCGAAGAACGAGATGAGAGGAAAATGGGAGGAGATTAAGTGCACATTGGAGGTAGTGACACATCAAGGATGGGGTGTCAAAAAGCTGAAGCGAATACATGTTTATATACGTACATCTGATGAAATATATTTTATTTTGATAAAAACTTGCTACATGGCATGGAAAAATATATCTACCAAAAAGTGCATCACCTTCTCTAAGCACAACTCATGATTTAAGTGGTCAAGGCTAAATTAAAATTAAAAAAAAATACAAATAATAATAAAATAAAATACATTCTTAACATCTGTATCTAACAATGATCAAAGTAGTTTGTACAGCTGTATCTTCTTTCCTTGTACCAAAAAAGAATACCTTTCAAAGCAGAAATGTTAATTTATCATGAAATAACAATTGTATTTAAATTGTTTTGAGATTTTCTTGGATTTTTAAAAAGTAGTTTTTTTTTATGTTACAAAGACTGTTTGGTTCACCTACAGGTAAACACTAGGGGATGTTTTTGGAATAGAAATTTCAGTTATCAACGGCCATTCTGCAAGTTCTAAACACACTTCGAATAGGGTAAGCAAGCTTGCTTGATTAATAACTAATGGGAGTGATGAGCAAGAAACTGACGTTCTGGCTTAACAAGTGGTTACCCAGGTCACCAAGGTAACAGATGTACAGCCCAGTAACGCTGAGGAAAAGCTTGACGGGTTACAACACAACAGATGGCAAACTACATTTTGGAATCCATTGTACATAACTATTTTCTTCAACTAAATTGAAAGAAATCTATATCAAAATTACTGTAAAAGTATTAGTGTGCGTAGTTTTTGCTTGTTATTCAACAAATCTTCATCTCTCCTGATATATCAGCATGAAAAAATAAGTGATTGCAAATATGATTCTCCCAAACGTTTGAAAACATATTTACACAGAAAGCCGTTGCAGGCGGACAGATGGGTTTCTCAATGAATAATGTTCAGCCAACAAGATTGTGTGAATCAGTAGGAAAACTACAAAAGGCACACAAAAACATTCCCACAATCGAAACAGTTTTAGGACGGTACCGTTTCCTGAAAACAAAGAAGATACTTTTGACACTTTCTAGAGTCTCTGAGGACCACAGATGTTTACAGAACCAAGCAACAGTCTGAGGCGTGTGCAGGCAGAGGTTTGAACCCTATCAGAAGGAATGAGGTCCCTTCACATTCCTTTTTTAGTTTTCAAGAAAATGTAAACATGTTTTCAGCCCAAGTGTTCATAAACACTCATCACAAGTTAATGAAAAACCTTCACATTACTTTAAAAGCGAGAATATTCTGCCACTAACGGGTGCATGTTAGATTTGCAGTACCATCCCTTTACTAATACAATGTCAAATGAAGGTAAGTTAAAGACTAAAATACAATACATGGAAACAGACTGAAGGAATTGTTGCTATAATCATTTCACACAACATAAAACTTGCGCAACATAAATTAACAACAGAACGAAAGGAATGTGAGCAGACTGCAACTCAAACAACTACTCTTACTCCTCACAAAAAAAGCTTCTGTATCGTAGCAGGATCATGATGTTGACTGAATGATAGTATTATAACAAGGTTCAGACAGGTAGTTCAAACTAAAGCCTTTGCTAGAACAGTCAATCAATATCACTAACTTTGAGGGGAGTCTGTCATTCAGTACTGGCTAACAAAAGCGAAACACACTGTTCAAAGGCAGAAGTAACACTTCACCTAACCCATATCTGCCCCCTCCCTTCCACCCCCCCCCCCCCCCCCACACGCACACACACACACACACACTTCTCTCAAACCTTTCTCCCCCTGTTCCACCTCCCACACATGAACAAGGTTCACACAACAGGATGTCTAGGTTACAGCTCAGACAGCCCCTCTCCATGTTCATTCAGCTCCATGGAGTAATAGTCCAGCGGATGCCTACGGACAGACAGACAGCATATACATCTGTGTGAGCTGAAAGCCACGTGAATAGGACATTCAAACTATCAAAATCCAATTTTGTACAGTCTTATAAAGCACATGAAAGTGTGTGTGTGCGTTTAAGTGGTTAAATGCAGTATGTCTGTGTGTGTATATATGTGTGTGTGTGTGTGTGTGTGTATATATGTGTGTGTGTGTCCTCACCTCCTCCTATAGAGGTATGTAAAAAGTGCTGCTCCAAGCCCCAACAGAAGCAGTACTCCAGCCACCAGCCCTATCTGCAGACCCAGGGCAGACTCTGTAACACACACACACACACACACACACACACACACACACACACACACACACACACACACACACACACACACACACACACACACACACACACACACACACACAGTATCAACCCTCCATCAGGACACACACACACACACACACACACACACACACACAGGTATCAACCCTCCATCAGGACACACACACACCTGACTGTTACAAGGTGACTGTTTTCTGTTCTCTGTTGTGATGGGTCGTTGTGTTTGGGAGGCATTTGGGAGCCAAAAGAGACGGCTGTTCTTGGTGAGCTGAGCCGAACGAGCCGGCTCACTGAAAAGAGCCAGAGCGCTCATCACTAATGTCGAAGAGGGCCACCTTCTGGACAACATGAGTAGTGCAGGTTTCTGAGGTAAATACTTGGATGAAACGTACAGATACTAGTTGAAATGTGACTCAAATCCTAGGCCTTGAGGCAGCTGCAAGAGATAAACACTCCCGTCTGCCAGCCAGCCTGACTGAGGGAGGTACAGTTTATCTCTGAAAGTATGGGATAACTCAGAAAGCTCAAACTCACAGCCTTGAGGGTTTTGTTTGCAATCCATCGAGTATTCTGTGTTTTGATTGGCTGTTGACACTTAGCTGTCTGCCATTTCTAATTTCTCAACATCTGGAACACATCTAAGGACTGGACACTGCTGTTGTTTTCAGTCGAAAGAAAAACGTTTATTTATTTGACAGACTTTGTGCGGTCTACGTTTTCTTCTTGTCACAGAAAAATGTAGCTTTTCTTAAGCAGACAGTTCCTGTCTAACCTTCAGAAATGTAGACAAGAGGTGGATCCAGGTTGGTTTGGGAAAGCACGTTCAGGTGAGGAGGCTGGAGAGTAAAGTGGTACTGCAGGACTCACCTGGGCTCATGTGCCGCCCCGTGGCGGGGGAGGAGCAGACGTCCCCCTGTAGAGGGGAGGGCTGTGTATGGGACATCTGGAGGATGAGCGCCCTCTGGTGGGTCGACAGGGCCTGGATGTTCCCTCGCACCCGCAACCAGCCATCCACACATGAAAAGTTAGCCCCTGTAACACGCACACACAACATCATCATTCAACGATAGGTATTTACATTTAGTCATTTAGCAGACACTCTTATCCAGAGTGACTTACAGTAAGTACAGGGACATTCTCCCCGAGGCAAGTAGGGAGAAGTGCCTTGCCCAAGGACACAACGTCATTTTGCACGGCCGGGAATCGAACCAACAACCTTCTGATTAATAGCCCGACTCCCTAACCGCTCAGCCACCTGACCCCCCAGGTATACACGTCATACAGTATGTGTGCTCGTGTGCGTGCGTGCGTAGTGTCTCACCCTGCAGATAAAGAGCAGAGATGCCACAGTGACATCGCTGCTCGAGATAGCCCGCCACCTCCATGACTCTGCTGCCCTGTATCAACCCACTGCAGTCTAGACAGAGAAGACAGATCGACACAAACAAAGAGAGCAAGAGAGACAGAGGGAGAGGGAGAGAGGGAAGGGGGAGACCGCAGAGTGGGAGGGAGAGAGAGAGACAGAGAAAGGGAGAGTCAATTAATTCATATAACAATGGCTAGGCAACAGAGATGTCTTTTTACCATGTGTCATAACAACAAGATTGTCTGAATCCCTCTGAAACAGTCAAACATATAATCATAGCTATGCACTATAATTTTCCAGTTGAAACTGCGTACTTCCTGAATGCTCCTGCCAATCACTGCTGAGAGGCCCCAGGCATAGGTCGATGGCGCTGGAGTAGGCGGGGCTAGGACAGAGGTTGGTCAGGTGGGGGGTGGGGGAGGAGCTTGTCCAGGAGGAGGCGCTTCTGACATCACAACACGAACAACGACTGAGGGAGACGGAACCGTCCTCTACGGACCTGCGTAACGACACACACACACACCAACACACACATCAACACCACACACACACACACATCAACACCACACACACAGGGAGCTTGTCTCACTCTCTACACTAATACCTGTTATTCAAGGACGACACGCATGTGGGGAGCTCAGAGCCAGTGCGACCTTACCTGAGAGCAGGCATCACCTGCTGCCCCCTGCTGGCGGAAACGGTGGAGAGCAGCGGCAGGCTGTCGCTGAACACCAGCGTGTCTCGCAGGCTGCTGTTGGACAGGGAGGTGCCGGCTCTGCACACGCTGAGAGAGCCGTAACACAGGACCACGGCCCCCCGCACCGGCACTGTGGCCCCGTCAGGGAAGGCCTGGTCTGGGGAGGAGAGACCGGGAGGAGGGGGGGGGGAGAGAGAGAGAGAGGGGGGGGGGGGGGTAGGGGAAGGAAAGGGGGAGATGTGAAGGTGAACGGAAGAAGGGATTGATGGATGGCATTTAGATAGATAGAGAAGAGGAGGGTGAAGGGACAGGTGCAGAGAGAGAGAGACAAGGAGGGAGGGAGATAGGGGGACAGGAAGAGAGAGGTGTGAAGAGAGAGCGATGGAGAGAGAGAGAGAACGAGCGTGAGAGCAATACTCGGTGGCCGTGTCACTCGGTTACTAACGGTTCCTCTCTACCAGCTCTGCCCTCACCTGCTCCGGTGACATTTCCAACGAGGTAGAATCCGTCGAGGTTGGTGAACCCTGTCAGAGGGAGGGCCATCACTGTCCAGGTGTGGTCCTGTTCAAACACGGTCAGGTATAAACCCTTCAGAGCGGTCAGGGGTGGTCCGAACAGCTCCACAAATGCCCTCTGCTGGCTGTGGTTGGTCCAGCGGGCGCTGGCCACCTCGCTGATGACCAGACCCTCTGGAGGAGGGGGCGGGATCGGACAGGCGTTGTCCTTGAGAGGGGTGGGCACGGCCACCTGAAACACAAGTAAAAAAAAAAAAGAAAACGACAAGCAATTTGTCATTACCATCTAGGAGAGAGATGCACCGCGCCCTGCAGCCATAGAGCCCGCCCCCGTGCCAAAAACAAGGGATCAATAATTCACAGCGCCCCCGTTCCAGCGTCTGTTCCTTGACCCCGATGACGCAAGAGCTGGCAGGCGCTCACCGTGAAGGCGGACAGGTCTGCAGGCTGCAGGCTGCCACAGCGGCTCAGCCCCTCGTCTCCCGCCAGCGCCTCGGGGTCCTCCAGCAGGGGGAGCTGTCCCGGCGTGAGCGCGTCGCTCAGCTCCTGACACTCCTTGTCCGAGCCCCTCAGGCGGTACACCACGGCGTCCAGCAGACCCCGGGTCGGGATCCCCGTCTGGCCGGCCGAGGGCGGGCCGTAGGGGCTGCGGTACAGCGCCACGGCGTCCGGGCCGTTCTGGATGGTGTTGGGCGGGAGGTGGACCGAGGGGGCGGGCACCATCTTGTCGCTGCCCACCAGGAAGAAGCCATGGGCGTTCGTGTAGTGTCCGCTCAGGCTCATCTCGCGGTAGGGCTTGCTGTTGTGGCCGCTGAACAGCAGGAGCCAGAGGCCGTCCAGCGAGGCGCGGCGGGCGGACGGATGGAACAGCTCCACGAACTCGCTGTCCTCGGCCGAGCCCGGGGTGTCGCTGTTCACCTCGCTGATGAGGAAGTCCTGATGCGCCCATGGGGGGAGGTCAGGGGGCATGTCTGTACCCACAGGCACCACTGGGGAACGACAACACATGGAAGGAAGGAAGGTTAAAAAGAGGAATTATGTGTGTGTTCTCACCCTAACCCTTATTCCTTATTTGCAGTGTTTACAAATGGTATCAACTAGGCTTTGCACAGGAGGGTTAAGCTATACAAAATATATTTTAGCAGATTTTAGCATGTTTTTTTTTTTATGCATCTGTGTTCTATTCAAATTAATCCAGTTAACTCCTCTTCCTTCAAAACAGGGTTGCTTAGTTTTGCCCGCGCATCCCAAGCCTGTGTGGTAAGCTTTAAGCAGTCTGCGGCGCTCCTCACCCGTGTCGTGAGGGCAGATCTTGGGCCAGGGACACTGGTTGGGCTGTCCTGGTGTGGGCGGAGCCTCCCAGAACAGCCCTGGGTTCCTCGTCCCGCTGGCCGTCCCACAGCGGCTCAGGGGGAAGCCGCCCTCTCTGAACCTGAGGGGGTCAAGCATAGATATATATATAAAGACTAGATGCCTTACGGCGGAGTCTAGAACGTCCGCACATGGCGGCCATCTTGCTACAGTCAACTCGCTCACCCATAACATTGTGTTGATGCTACATGTACTTTTTAAATGACCATAACTTGCTCAATTTTCAACTGATTTTGAAACGGTTTGGTTTGTTATCAATGTCAGAGATATTGTTATGCCACTGCATACTTCTATTCTATTAAAAAAAACGAACATAATTATTCATAAGTATGCAGTGGCATACCGACATCTCTGACGTTGATAACAAACCAAACCGGGGGTCAAGGGTCAAGGTCCAGGTCTCGCCAGCATCCCCCAAATCAGGGTCAAATCCCCCCACGTGTGGGAATGTTCCCATTTCGATTTTGTTCATTGTGAACAAAGGATATTGGGATGATGGACTCACCAGAACAGTAAAGAGTTTGCAGTTCACATTGTCATCGGTATGTGCTATGCATAATGTCAATGGAATGAAGGTTTTGCTAATATGGTTGAAAGGTTACTGCAGGGAAAAGATACGCAGTACTAGCAGTAAAAGGTTAGTGGCATTTAGTTTGGCATCGAATCCACTAACACTACAGTGAGAAAGCTCCCTGAAGGATATTTACTGTACGTAGCACCAGTATTGGCCTAATCTGCAGACACGACATCCTAATCTGCAGTTAATGAAACGACACCATGCGGCTTTCCTTGTGTTTACTGACATAGCTGGGAAAATGAGAGCTGTTTTTCACTGTGGATCATGACTTGTTAAATAAGTTATAGGAAGAACGACATTGAAAACAATCCAACAATCTGTTGCAGGGTGCGGCTGAAAGGACAGCAAATAGAAACTACCGAGCCCACATATAACACACAGACACAGGAGAGGTTTTATACTGTAGCATGTACAGCTCTGGACTTAAACTGAGAGACCACTGCACCTTTTTCTTTCATTTAAAAAAAAGTTGGCAAGGACAATTTTGAGCTAGGAACAGAAGGGTAAAATTTAAGAGGCCATTGCAAATTTTACCCTTCTGTTCCTCACTCAAAATTGAATCAAAAAATGAAAGAAAAAGCTGCAGTGGTCAAAAACAATTCCCGAGCTGTTGTAACAGAAGGATCGCTGGTCAGGACAGAAGGATCGCTCGTTAGGACAGAAGGATTGCTCGTTAGGACAGAAGGATCGTTCGTTAAGACAGATGGATTGCCCGTTAGGACAGAAGGATCGACCGTTAAGACAGAAGGATCGCTCGTTAGGACAGAAGGATCGCTCGTTAAGACAGAAGGATCGCTCGTTAGGACAGAAGGATCGCTCGTTAAGACAGAAGGATCGCTCGTTAGGACAGAAGGATCGCTCGTTAAGACAGAAGGATCGCTCGTTAGGACAGAAGGATCGCTCGTTAGGACAGAAGAATCGCTCGTTAAGACAGAAGGATCGCTCGTTAGGACAGAAGGATCGCTCGTTAGGACAGAAGGATCGCTCGTTAAGACAGAAGGATCGCTCGTTAGGACAGAAGGATCGCTCGTTAGGACAGAAGGATCGCTCGTTAAGACAGAAGGATCGCTCGTTAGGACAGAAGGATCGCTCGTTAGGACAGAAGGATCTTGCCTGCTGCTGAGCTGGTACGGCTCCGTGTCGGGCACCAGGGTCTTTACGAGGTCGTCACTGGGCGGGCTGCCGGGCCCAGCAAAGACGAAGGCGTCCAGGGGGACCTCGGTCCTGCTCAGGGCGCTGCCCGCGGGGAAGTCTGCCGCACTGCCCCAGTACAACGCCACTGCTCCCGAGTCATCTCCTGGGAAACACACGACACACATTCAAAACCTCTGCCTCACCGGAGGCCAACGCTCATGGTGGCTGTGTTCGTTTAGCAGAAGCTAAAAGTACAAGGGGGGGATTTGGAATGGTAACATCTTAATCTCCGGGTCAAATGCTTTAACCACTGAGCTATGCCTTTCTCATGGTATTCTATTCTATTATTGTATTTGCACTCTGCGACTTAGGGAGAGAAGAGAAGATGACTGAAGGCACTCCAGAGCTACTGCCACACAAAATTCTAAGCATTCATCGTGACACAGCTGGACAAGGATCCTTTAGATAGACAAAAAAAAGTAGATTCATGAAACTAATGAAAGTAGATTGTCACAATTGGAAAAAAAAGTCAGCTGGGTCACTCTCACCTTTCATGTTGTTCTTTCCTACGACGACGGTCACTATGCCCTTTCTGGAGACGTCTACATCCACACTCATGCTGACTCTGTCGGTCCTCCCGTCCAGTACCACCAGTGCCAGAGAACCAGAAGACAGCATTTTTATCTCCACGTACCCATCCACCTGACCGCCTCCCAGCTTCAGCTCGTTGATGACCGAGGTGTCAGCGGGGTACCCTAAAGTTGAACAGTTGTTGCGCTGGCCGGGAGAAGGCGCCGCCATCCGGAAGCCCCAGTGGTTCCAAGACAGGAGACACCTCTCAAGGGACTCGTCCCCCTCGTAGAAGCCTTCGTCCTCCACAAAGGCCTCCTTCCCAGGGGTGAGGATGTCCGCGAGGACCTTCGGAGATCCTCCGGACCGCCACGACGTGTAGACGGCCGCGTCCACCGAGCCCACGGCCGTGACGTTCATCTTCTCGCTGTAGCGTGCGGCCGATGTGTGGTAGAGAGCGATGGCGTCCGGGCCGTTCTGGACCGTGTTGGGCGGGAGGAGGATGGATGGTTTGGGCAGCATGTCCACCGAACCCACCAGGAAGAAGCCACGGTCGTCGGTGGAATAGCCCTTCAGGTCCAGAACCTTGTAGGCCACGTTTCCATTGCCGTTGTAGAACACCAGGGTGTAACCGTCCAGGGAAGCCCTCTGGCCACTGGTATGATAAAGCTCTACAAACTCGGTGGTGTCCAGTTTGGGGTTGTCAGCGTTCACCTCGCTAATGATGAGGCAGGATTCACCTCTGACCTGCAGCACCACCAGGGACACTGAGACCCAGACAGTGACCACAGGAAAGGAAAAGCTTAACACCATGGCTTTCAACTTCCCCAAAACGATAAGTCAAAGTTGAAATGCATGGACGGGGGTTGAGGTTCTGCAAATTAAAATAGAGGATAATGCTTACTTAGACATTCAGACAATGTGGGTATTGCAAAATAATCTTGCAAAGGGGATCTGATAGTTGAATACAAACAATTGCAGGCCTTGGGAGTGTAATTCTAGCAATACTGTCTTACAATCTTACTCATCACATTCATTAACCCGTACTGAGGTTGAAATACTTTAATCATGAGCGATTGAAAAAACAACAAAAACCACATAGGGCCTACCTGTCTATTTTCAACAAGACTGAACAAGTTGAGAACAATATTACAGTCAACATTTTATGCATCACGTTGAAAAAAGGGCAGACGTTTAAAAGACAGTTTTGTTTTCCCAAAGGACTGGCAATTCTTATAAGGGTTGTTTACTGCATGTGGAATTATTCGTCTGTGGAATTAATTTGGAATACACGTTTCAGACAGCCGCGAGATGTAGTGGGGGTAAATGCAAGCAGTCTTTTCTTGATCTGCCACTCGGTGATGTCGAGATTGAACAGATTTAGGTATTGCACAATGTTGTGAGTCAATGGTGACATTCAATGTAGTTTCCTAAATCCAATTAACCTGTTGGTGTCTGTTATTCTGGACATATAGACCAGGCTACATTTTACATATTTGCATAGATTATTTTCGACGTATTGGACCAAAATACGATAGAGAGGCGATATGTACGGTCAGTACGATTGGTTACAGAGTCATGGACAGCCAACAAAGTTTTTCTTCAAGGCAAGCATTTAGTTAAAAATATGCTAAATGGATGCACGATCCAACAACTGGAACTTCGGATAAGAACAGTGGGGTGTGATTCACTCGTTATATCCTACTATTCATCACCGCAACAGTTATTCAAGCCACGATAACGTAGGCTATACTAGCTTTATTCTTCGCTTCGAAATCGGTATTCAATCAAATGCCACACAAGATTAGAAGCAGAGACATGATTTACCCTGGTCTTCAACCACCTTCTCCTGCGACGAAACGCTTGCTATAGTGTTACAATCCCACGGTCGATGACTAAAATGCAGCAATCCAAGAGGGATATTTAGAAAACTTTGTTACTGTCTCTGCCGCTCCCAGCGTTGTGAGTCTCCTCATTGACAAAGCACTTTCTCCCCCCTCTCGCGTGCGTGGGCGGTCGGAAGGGGATGATGCTTGGGGATCCTTCTCGTGCTGCGTAACATTCCAGGCCAAGTTCAGCTCTGTGGCAGGCTGGTCTTAGAATACAATGTGTTGAAATGTTAACTCTAGATTATATTTCTGTTGCTGCAAATGGTATCTGGCTTTTGTAAAAAGCGTCTTACATTGTTCCTAATCATTTAGAGATTAAAGGAATGTCCTGGAAGAGTTTACTGCACCTTGATTTACGGCCTCTGTCAGTAAAATCGTCAAAGAATGCGTGACTGACATGGAAAAGGCGGCAACTAAACCTGTGCAGTAATATAAAACAGCAACAATATATGAACCATTATATATATATACCTATAAATATATATATATCAAATATATTGACATTTGGTTGCAAGGTATTAAACATTTTAACAGAATATATATAATATAGGCCTATATCTAAAGACAAAAAACCTTTCTGTAAAAGGTAGCCTAGTCAGTGGAGCTGGGGCATTTTGCTGGACATTGTATGAAATATGTTGGGGTGGGATGGTTTATAAATCAAATCCATATCCATTTTAATAAAAAGTAAATAATTATTTAAAAAGCACTACATGTGCAGTAGCCTACATTCAGTAAGTTACATGCAACCACAGTTTCCCTATCACACATATAAATATATCTAAAGGGTTAGCTTTAGGCCTATCTACTCATAAAGGAGGAAACAAACGGTACAAATCACCCCAATATTCAAATCTGGTCAAAATGTCCCACCCAATATAGTCTATTGGTATAAAAATATAAATAAAATATAAATGTGCTATACGCTACGACAGGCAACCACGCACGCTGTTCGAAATTATCATAAAAAATTTAATCATATTCATAACTAAACGTAAAATGTTTTCATGGGGAGACTCCATGGCTACGGCCTTGACCCAATGTGGCTGCAGAAATAAGGAACCTGTTGGATGCAGAAAAAAGAGTGAAAGGGAACTAAATGTAGATTTATTTCGATTTTTTTGTTAAGTGTTGGGTGCCGGACACATTTCACAAGAATTTTGAGAGAAACGGAACGACTGCTATGAAAATAGACACTCCTCACCAAGTCCCTGAAGGTAGGGTCAGATGGCTGAGCGGTTGCCGGTTCGATTTTACGGCCGTGAAAAATGACGTTGTGTCCCTGGACAAGGCACTTCACCCTACTTGCCTCGGGGAGAATGTCCCTGTGCTTACTGTAAGTCGGAATAACTGTGCTCTCTATAAGAATAGGAACAGTTAAGTCCCCCCCATTGTTTGGGGGTGCCAGAAATAAAAAGTGACAATCTGCCTCATATTCATTCACATTTTCATATGGCAAATTCAGTTAAAATTCAGTATTAAACAATTGTAGACAAATGCACTAAATATCCACTAGATGGCCCTATCTGCACAGTTATATAATTACATTTTTGAAACTGAAAGCAAGGTTCATATTACGGGGGATTTGGGGGGGCCTGACCCCCATGACTTGGACCCCCCCAAATGAGGTAAAAACAACAGGTCGGTGGGGTCGATACATTTAGAAATTGGTACCTGTAATGTTGATAGTGTCTCTTGTTCTGGTACAGCATTGTTTGGGATATATATATATATAGTGTTAACCCTATTTATTAAAGGTAGGCTAACCTGGCTGCGCTATATCTGACTTAAATGTTAAAAAAAACTTGTCTGGACTGCAAACTCGAAGCTGGATTGTGCCAATTCATTAACAGACAGGCCATTCTCGTGCCAGGTCCCCACCGGAGCTATTGTCTGGACTAGTTTAGCGTTGTTTGTCTGTCTTGAATGCAAAACACTGCCATTCAATTTGTATGCCAAGGTATGAACTCGTTAACAAAGTAGTGCCTTAACCCCCCATTAAATTACAAGTTTCGGTCCCGTTCGCGGAAGTCTGGGCTCGCGCCATCTAATTAGCCTGTGTTCGGCACCTAGCGGAGTGTGAGACGGGCAGACAGCGGCCCGTGCAGCAACGTTAGGAGAGAACAAGGGAGACGAATTAACAGAAGCTGAAGCTGTGAAATGCCAAGCTAGTTGACAGTGACTTCACTGTTCAGGTCAAAAAGTAAATGAAATTGTCAACCATTGAAAATGAAGGCCGGAATTGCGAACTTGTGAGAAACTGATTATTTCCTGTATAGACTGGCATTTGTTAGACTTGTCAAACCGTTCACAGCAATGTGTTTATTAATTGGGAAGAGTAAGAGCTAAAAATATCCATTAATAGGCCTACATCAGCTTTTGACATTGAAGAAGGTCAATTGGAATGTTAATGTGGTACACTTGTGCATTAGAAGCCAACCGCAACAAAAAAAACCTGTCAATGACATTTCACTCACTGTGCATGTGAGTCGTTGAGCATTTTAAATTGAATTTCTGTCAAAACACTTTTCACTGCTCAAAACGTCCAAGCGGAGATGTCGACAAACCTGCAAGGTATTCTCTGACAGCCATACCCCCCTTCCCTCCCTTTCTCCCTCTGTGCTCCATATTTCCCTCCCTCTCTCCCTTCAATCATCCAGATCAGTTTTTTCTTTGGGCTACACTCACCGGCTTTTACAAGCCTCAACTGGCAAACTACTAAGATAAAACGAGAAGCGAAACATGACAGAAAACCCCGGCGTCATCAGACCTATTTAAACGTGCGTTGCGGTTACAACGACATTGGCCCATCCATCTCGGTACAAATAGGATGTTGATGTTTCTGTGAGGCGGATGAATGTCACGTCGATCACTCTGTCACAGAGTTGGCGTGCCCGTGCTTGGATCTGAATAGTGTTGACTCATTCTGGCGACAGGAAGATGCTGAGCGTCAAGCCTGAATCATCTCGTAGATTTTACCACCAGCCTGGCCTGTGGGAAAGCATATGCACTCGGCCGGAGTATTTTGCCAACCGCAAGAACAACACGGTTCAAACAACAGGCACAATCCCAGAACCTCACACATCCTGCCATAGATTCCCCCTGTGGAGAGCCACTTGAATTGCGGCACAAAACAAAAAAAGCATCGATAGTGACTTAATGGACTCCCATGTTCCTGAAATAAGCCAACCTACCCATCTGTCGTGGTCATGCAATTTCAGTGCTGGAAAGCAGGGAAAAAAAGATTAAAACATCGGTTTTGATAGGCCCTTGGTTCCTACATGAGTGTAAACATCATATTCCCGGATATACCACCAGGTTTCTTGTCTGACTTTGCATGCCGAGGGCCCTGATGACATCCCAAGAGTTCTCCAACCTAATTTTCCGTCTCATTAATCTGCGCCGGATGAGCTTGGCATTCTGGGTCCAGAACCGTGTTGGTGGAGGAGAATGTGAGGTAGAGCACAGGACGCTGGGGTAAGGGTGGAGTTTGACGTGGACTGGGGGCATCGGGGGGGGTTTAAACCATCGTTTTCAAGGAACAAAATAACAACGAGATATGTGTTAGGTAATGATGCAGTTCATATGTGTGGTGTGCGTGTATTTTATGCAGTCTGTGTGAGTTAGTGTGTGTCTGTGTGTGAGTGAGTGTGTGTCTGAGTGTGAGTGAGTGTGTGTAGGGTCTACCTGGGGGAAAGAGAGTATACCTCACTGGTATTTGACATTGATAAATGATGAGAAACAGACTATGTTGCCTATGTGAGACACACGCACAAATTAAACGCGCGCACACACCCTTGACACACACACACACACACAATGTACCACCCCATCCTACTCTACTCCACGACAGCTGCCCAGACCACCCCATCAGCATTCACCATGCATCATCACCTCACTCCATCCAATCACGTAGGCTTAACCATGTACAGTGTGTATGGAGCTCACGCTATGAGAGAATCCCTTTGTGTTACCTCAGTATTCCCAAGGTCATTCTAGAGGGATTCTACACTGCCAGCTCGTCAATACTTCAATTACCCCCCCCCCCCCCCCAAAAAAAAATTAACATTTGGGTCAGCCAACTGACACACACTGCATTGTTTATAACATGCATGCATGTTTATACATGCATGCATGTATAAACAACAGTTTGTGTTTATACATGTATATATTATAGTCAGCTTCCAGGTTAATGATGATGAGAGCATCAGTGTGTAGCCGGTCAGATGCTGTCTGGATAATTGATGGATGTGGTCATCTGCTGACTCCCTCCTTAAGGAAATTAAATAAATCCACCCGTCTATCAACCGTATGAAACCTCACGGTCATGTTATGCCTGTTCAGCTGATGTCCTGTGGGAATCTCCACACATAATCTAAAAGTGATCATTTGAAAGGGTTAAAAGTAGCGCGTGGAGAGAATGAGGGAGGACGAACCGTATTTGACATCAAATTCAATCCACTTTATTAATCCCGAATGAAATTCAAGTGTTCATGAAAACTCTGCGGTGCAGGATCAAAGATGAAGGTTCCTATGGTAACTACTGACCTCGACGCACCTGACCTACATATGTTGGCGACTGTAAGTAATGACGGAATGCTAACCATCTGTTGTCACCACTCTTTCCCTTCTCTTGAAAACCCATCAGATCTTCAAGAGCAGACAGGCAGCACAGGGCTGTTGTCCTTGGTTTAGGGGACAAACAACCTTCCAGACAAGCAGTGCCAACACTGACAAGCTATTTTCTAAGATAAACAATGTTGACTGTGTAAGTTAATCTGAGACGTCTTATCTCCTCCGAAAACTGACTTTAATGTAGAAACATTTGGCTTGAAGTGCATTCTTTTGAAACGTGCTCAGTAATTGATGGGTGGAGTTTTCGATGGGATGCAGAAGTTCATGGGTCTTGATTTATGTTTCATCATCAATAGACAGGATCTGTATTGTATATCTGTCAGACTGATGGAAGACCTTTCCTATTTGGTGGCTATTGCCGTATCTCACAAAAATGAGGCACTACATTTAGAATTAGTAGAGTCTGTCTGACGGGAAAGAAAGTGTCCTGTCTTCCACGAATAGTTGTTCCTGGATAATAGCATGTTTGTTCTAGTTCAGTTAGTCCTGATCTGAGACAACGACGGTGATTTGTGATCTAGCAATGTGAGACACAGCGAACGGAATCGCAACTCCCATGGGCCAATGAGGAGTGTTCAGACTTGACGGAAGGTCAAAGGTTAAAGAGCCTGTAACCCCTAACCCCCCCTCATGCTCTCTCGTCTCATTTTCCCCTTCTCTCCTTCGCTGGGAGCCTGTCACCGCATTCTCTCCAGGGTGCCCTGCTTGCGAAAAATAACCACTCTCCATTCCCTCCTCCATTCTCTTCTCTACGCTTCTCTTCTCCCCTAGTTTCATTGATTCTGCTAAGACAGGGCAGGGGACAGTGGATCCCCATGGGGCACTCTGGGTAATAAATCTAATTCCTGTCTGCATGTGTGGAGGCTCATGGGAAACCGATGGCCCAGTTTTCACCGGGACCAATATATCCACAAAATTGCAGAAAAGTGGGCCAGAAAGAGGGTTTAAAGATACACCTGGACGTTTGTCTGCTTAAGCAACCCGACGATGGTGTGACGTTGTGTTGTTTTACAGGAACGGGGAGGTTTGTTTTGCCGACATCTTGTCTTGGTCATTTAGAAGGCAGACCAAGGGCTTGTGTTTTTGGTAGAAAGTATTTTCATGAGACTTTTGAAGGCATGAATGTGTTAAGGAATGTTGAAGGTATATAATGTTATTTTACATCTTCTGTCTTGTTCCCGTTAAGAACAACTTCAAGAACCACAGCAGTGTCAACATGTGCTCAATGAACAAAATATGTTGACCAAAACCTGTGGGTTGCTTGAATAGACCCACTTCTACCAGAATGGAATCACATTTTTGTTCAATGCCAAGTTTATTTCAAGTGTACCCTGTCTCCCCGATGGCAGTGGAGCATCCAGCCTTAGACTCTCTTCATACACTGCAAAGATTCAATGAAACTGTCTAATGACGTCTCCCCTGACAACCTGACTGCTCTCCAGATTCACATTGCTCCTGTCTGACTCTGAGAATGCCAACGAGGCAGCCAAAATGTCAAATCTGAGAGAGAGGCTCTATTAAATGTGATATAATACCCAGCCTAGGCTGTTTGACAATACGGTGGGTCTTAAACGTCTGAGAGCTTCGGCTCATGAAGGTGTTCCCGATGGCTTGGCTTATTTTTTGTTGTTGGTGTTTGTTAAATGAAACGTCAGTTTAGAAACTGTTCTCTCTCTCTCCCCTCCCACAACCCTCTCTCAGAACATCTGAGAGCTTCGCCTTTTCCCATTGGTCCATTTGCATAAGTCATCAGGAAGTGGGAATGAGTAACCGCAACACATCTCCAGTGACGGGGGAAAGATGTGAAAATGTCATTTACAGGACCTCAGTGTGGCTCTCTTTTCTGCTGTGTTGAATGAACCTGTAGAATAAGGGAATAGGACTGGCCAGCTATGACTGGAGATACTATCTCAGATCTCTGCTGGATAAGATTAAGGAGAACTTGTTAATACCCACCGGTCACAGGTGTCTTATGTTATGTTCTCCCAGCATCAGCTATCTGCCTGACAACCTCTACGCTGGTTTATTCTCACCATCAGTGCAATCCAATGGAGTGAAACTACTCCCTCACTTCTCCCCACAGTAGTGGTGTCATATTTACATTTAAATGTATTCATTTAGCAGACCCTTTTATCCAAAGCGACTTCCAAGAGAGCGCTTTACAAAAGTAAACAACGAGATAACCCCAAAAACATTGTGAGTAGCCAAAACATGAAGCATACATTGTGAAAAGCAAATAAGTGCCAATGGGAAGAAACATAAGAGCATGTAGTTAAACAAGTTACAATTAAACAACATGAATAGTGTTGTTTAATGTTATGTTGGCAGTCTGCTACTGCCAACATAGCAGAGAGTGTTGATGAAGACGGATGTGTTGAAGGGCATGACGCTAAACCAAACTGGGATGTTAACTTTGACGTGGTCCCACAAGGGTTTTTGCAGAGTACAAATTGTCCCAAACAAAGATCATTGTTAGCTTCCTATCCAAGTGGAGGTGAGGGGGAGCAGGGGAGCAGGGAGGATACAGGCAGGAAGACGTCTACCAGTGTCTACACTGCTGATACAGAATCCTCTCCTATGCCCACAGAGGCCTAACCCACTTTAACAAGGCTTGAATTATGCGAAGGCTATACGGAGAATAAAAAAATAAATAAAGAGAAGCTCCAGATCTGAGCGCTGGTGTTAGAGGTGCTGTTGCTGGGAGGCAATGTGGCAGTTAACAGATGAGAGCACATGAGACAGACTGCTCTAAAGATAGGCTCATGTTCATGTACATCAACTGAGAGGTTCATAGGAAACTGTGACGTGAAGCTGTCCACAAATCAAAACAACGTCTCATAAAAAATGATCATGAACATAACTTGTCTATGTGAGCATCTCATTCACATCAACATGCACAGATGTAGTATGACTAGAGAGACAAGACAGATATATATTTTAACCCAGATGAACACTGCCTGTCCCCTTTAATGTTTGTTCTATTATGATAATCTCTTCACTGAACAACTCTAAAGAAGCATTGCAGTTCCCTCAGGCAATTACTGCTCAACCTAGCAAAGCCTGCCCTTTCATCCTGAATAGAATTAATATGCAATGCAATAGAACTGTATGAGTTTTCTGTCAATTGCCCTTGCCCGAATGATTTAGTTTAATTATAAACGTTAATCGACTGGACAGCAACCATTTTTTGAATGGTTCATAAAAAATATTATATGTTTTGAAGGAAATTGGTATGAGGAATTATGTAACACACTTCCATGTCTCCTCACACCTCCCTCCTAAACACATCAGACCAGAGGCGTTGTTAGACATAAAACTCTACTGGGGCACAGGCCCCTATTCGTATTCCTTTTTTTCTGTCAAGCTTGCTGCGCACAATGCACTATAGGCTATAGAAACTCCCCTTGCTTAACCCACTATACAACAGTTCAGGGACGCAAGTTTGATATCAGCTTCGGAAGGGACATCAATAGTTAATGCGAGAGCGCACATTTCTCTGCATTCATTTGAACGCAAATACAGTTTATTTTTATTTTACAAGCGTTGATTGGGATACTGCGTTTATTTTTTCAGAGATTATCAATCTAAATGAATGCACTGACTAATAAAGTAAATTGTTAAACTCTTAGATTTTACTGGGGATTTTACTGGGGCACAGCAGATTTTTACTGGGGCACGTGCCCCAGTAAAAAGGGTCTAACGACGCCCCTGCATCAGACTGTGGCACGTTGTGTACATTTGGGTTCCTCTTAGAAACCCCATGAGCCAAGTCGTTCTGTTAAAAAAATAATAAAACGTCCTCGCCCTACACAAACCTTGAGGAAAAAGCTTACATTTGAATTTCGCTTCATGCCAATGTAAAAATGATGGGCTGAAACAATTAAATACTTTAGTCTTTTTTCCGTTTTGGGCCCACATCGTTTCCTCTCTGTTGCCTTGGGGATGATGTTTCCGCAGTCTTAAGACACAAAGCTGTGAGCTGATACGGTATGCATGAGGAGCTACCGCAATTAAACTGGATCGCTTTTCCCTTCTCCAAACCATCTTTTTCACTTTTATCATCTCTCCATTTGCACCATTAGGGGTCTATTTTTGCATTTCTCACTAGTCACAAAGCGAGGACTAACGTTACTTTGCAAAGGGAATATGTGAGGGGAAGAAATTATAACACGAAGACTGGCTTTGTTGAATGTATTGGAAGCTTCGGGAGTATATTCCTCTTTGAACAAAAGTGCAGCTGGTTGGCAGATAAATCACATTCGAGTCTTCAAAATGTTGTCTTTTCAATTGACTACTACGTGGTTTTTTCTCTTCTTTTCATTTATTTTTCTCGTTGTTTTACGACCTGAAATGTTTTGACTTATTTGGTGACTATGCCACTTCACTTACAAGCTCATGCTGATTAGTGAATGTCATTAGCATTGTTAATGAGAGCGTGTATACTAGGCCAAAACAGAAACACTAACACATACACTCACACAGACCAATGTACAGAAAGCTACACACAAACACACACACACACACAAACACACAATCACTGAGAACTACAGCCAGAACTCTTTCATGATTCCCCTACAGATTTTACATGAGTCATCGTTTGTTGGAAGCACAAACAACAAAGAAAGCACATTGTGAAATAATTAATGTGCAATGATGAGCAGAAAGTTCTTGTTCCGCAGAATCATGTGCAAAACCCTTACCCTCAACACGTGCAAGCCTGTATAATGCTGGAGAAATGTTGATCTGGAACAACTTAAATGTCTTGTACAAGATCTGTTCTATTGATGTTGCTGCTATGCGTGTAACCAACCAGAAATGCTTTGATGATTTTTACATTGGCTAATTTGGCTTTTGCATTGTCAGGTTTCAACCTCAACAAGCTCCTGGAATCCTGCCTACGTAAGAATACAAAGACATGTGTTGTTTGTGAGCAGGATTTGATATGAGAACAGAGAAAATATATATAATATAATATACACTTTTTCTGTAACTGAGTGGACATGTACAGGTCCGAATTATTGTCATTACAGCAATCAAGCCTGATAGAGTTCCAGTAATGATGATTATAACATGGATGGCATTGGCACTACTGTGCAGACACTGCCATTAAATGCTGGGAAAATAAAGACTTTTAATCAACAGTAAAATAAAATAAAATCAAGAGAATGAGGTAGATGAGAAAAGATATGTCAGCCAAGACAAGAGGATTTTACGAGTACGCATTTTATTGTCTCTGAAGACAAGCCATAAGGTTTGTATTATTCGTCAATTACGATTCCAAGAGGCAGAAATAGAGATCAGTGTCAGGACCTGGTGACAGAAGCAATGACTGGTCAGCACCTCAGGAGCACTATATCCTTTCATGGTCAATCTGGATGCACCTGGAAATGACCGGAACTGATTTCAAAATTTACATTATTAATGTAATGGTAAAGTGAGTGTTCCGGAAGGTCACTAACTCCTAAACCTTACCCTTACCCATGCATTCAATCAGAGGGGCTTAACGAGTTGTAGAAATGTAATCAATGAGAAGGTCGTTAAGAGCACTCAAAGATGCCTCGCTGTATTACAGTAAGAGAAGGAAGCGATTCCATATCAGTGTCCTGTTACAGAGCAGTCATGCTCGGTTGATCAGTAGAGCCAGCAGACATCTGTAAAGCCTGAGATATAGAGTGGATCGAGGCTGATCACGACACAGATGTTGAAACATTTGGAGACTTAGAAGAGCAGAAGTGAACATAGGACTCATCCCTTCCAGGAATGGGGAGAGGCTGTTTGTGAAACTTTATTCGATCACTCTTATCTCTTTTTTATCTATCCCCCTCCCTCCCTCCTCCCCGTCCTACCCCTCACTACCCTCTTTCCTACTGACAGTGCAGACTATTTTAAGTCACTTTAATCTTTACCGACAATGGTGTCACATCCAATAAAAATTACACCATGTGTTCTCCGTGTTTTGCTGTAGTATTGAATTATTTTTCGTTGTTCTAAAGTCTCCTTAGTGGCAGAACCAAGATACATCACTGTCTGTGGCTTATTAAAACACAGGATCATTTTGCTTTATTGAACACCTCTGTGATGAATACCAGCTATCAACATATCAGCCATCTCTCAGCCTCTCCAAACACCCATTCATTCTGCTGCTGCCTGTTTGTTGAAGTACACTGTAAGGAAATAGAGGTTATGGGATGGACACAGATTGCAGCTGTGAGTGCGTGTGTGTACAGTAAGTGCGCATGTGTGTGTGCGTGTAAAGGTCATATAATAGACACAAATTGCAGTAAAGTACTGCAATGTACGTGTGTGTGTGTGTGCGCGCTCAGCCATGAGTTGCTCACCCATCACACGTTCTGTCGGACCCCTCGGTAGGCTCAGGAAAGGATCAAACAAGGATGCAGACACAGAGACCAGGACCAGCACTGCTGCCTCTACAGACAGAGACACAGATACCTGAACCAGCACTGCTGCCCCTACAGACACAGAGACCAGAACCAGCACTGCTGCCTCTACAGACACAGAGACCAGGACCAGGACTGCTGCCTCTACAGACACAGAGACCAGGACCAGCACTGCTGCCTCTACAGACACAGAGACCAGGACCAGCACTGCTGTCTCTACAGACACAGACACAGAGACCAGGACCAGCACTGCTGCCTCTACAGACAGAGACACAGAGACCTGAACCAGCACTGCTGCCTCTACAGACAGAGACCAGAACCAGCACTGCTGCCTCTACAGACACAGAGACCAGGACCAGGACTGCTGCCTCTACAGACACAGAGACCAGGACCAGCACTGCTGCCTCTACAGACACAGAGACCAGGACCAGCACTGCTGCCTCTACAGACACAGACATAGACAATGATACAGACGATGACTCAGACACAGACAGACCTCGCAGAGCGAAGGAAAGAAGAATATCCACTGTTCTGGAAGGATAAACTGAAGCAACTGGAGTACAATATACTAGATCAGTGCTGCTTTGCTGAAGGTTACCCATGGTAACTGTTGTTTGCAACTTCCTTTCCTGATACAGTAGATGTAGTTGTGGAAAGAAAGTAATGTGTGTGTTCTCACATCCAAGGTAGCTTAACATCTTTCCCGACCCCAATCTTTTTCTTTCAAAATAAAAACGTCACACTACAGTCTTCCAAGTCATACCATGATATTATCATAAGTGGGTGTTTGCATGAGCAGACGTGTTCATATCATATCTGCTTTTACAATATCAAGATCTGAGTATGTTGCCGTTCCACATGCCATGTTGCTATTTTTAGCATCCTGTCAGAACCACTGCTATGAGTCAGTATACCAGGAACAGATGGCATTTTCTACATAAGCCCCAGCTTTCTAATAAAGAGCAGCATATTATGAGGAGATGAGAGAGAAAAAGAGTTGGCAGGGGGCTGTTGTAGAGAGGGGAAGCCAGCCTCTCAGTGTGGGTAAATTAATTTGAGCGTCGAGCAGGCCTTGTTAAAAACATGTTTCCCCCGAGCTTTTGATTCAGACGCGAGCCGCTTCAGGTAATGTCTGCAGATATATCCATCTCAGGAATTTGAACATCCTTTTTTGTTGCTATTTATGGTTTCAATATTGTCATTGGAAGAAGGATATTTTGGAGGGAGGACATTAGAGAGGCCAATTAGAGAACAAAAAATCATCACCAATCAGTGTTTTGTTATTAAATTGGTGTCTCTATAGTTTGGTAATTAAACAAGCAACGCTGAATACTTCCTACTGGCTTTTCCCTTGCAAAAGGGATTGAAATACCTAGTCAGTGAGAGGACAGAAATACAAAGTCTTCTTCCTCTCTTTCATATTTGGGAGCTGATAGGCCTTGGAAGATAAAAGCGAGTGATTAATGAGAGATAAGTCCCCGAGCAATAATAACAGACTAGTTGTCAGTGTCAAGGTTCTCTCTCTCTCTCTCTCTTTCTCTCTCTCTCTCTCTCTCTTCCTCTCTCTCTCTCTCTTTCTATTTCTCTTTTCTCTCTCTCTCTCTGTGTTTGAACTGCTACTTATTAATTCGGAGATCCCACTAATGGTGTCCGCTGCCAGAGTTTCTTACATTGCATGAAAGTCTACTATCAGGGTACCCAGTGGAATGGGGTCATTATCATTATGCGTGAACATGCCAATGCACCTTATGTTGGCTGCCTGGAACTTGGACCCACCAATATGATAATATTAGAAATATATGACATGTCACGTTTAGAGTTCAAGGACGGACAAAAGTAGAGGCCTACCAAAACTTTGTAAGATGAATAATTTTTGGATAGATGGTGTGCTGGTGTTTGTCAGAGGGAATTTCAGTTCCTTTCACAGGTTGGTGTCGGCTAGGTGGAGGACAGATTTTCTTTGATCGCGCTACATCCCCCTTCAGGCAGAAAAGACCTGCAGGGGGAATTTGTCCTCCTGTGAAAAGAAGTGTTGGCCCTCCTTCTCCCCCTCAACACCTCCTGTGTGTTTTCTGGTTCTCTACCTCTCCGTCTCAACCGTCACCCCCCCCCCACCCCCCCCCCCCCCCCCCCCTCGCCCCCAGTTTCTTAAAGTGGGGGTGACGCAGTTTCACGGGCAGGATGACGCAGATGTATTCATGAAGCCAGTCAGGGCACTCCCCCAGAGGGGAAGAGGGGGGAGTGCCTAACAGAGGGAGAGGGGAAGAAAAGGGAAATGAAGGGGAACATCTAAATGAACACTGACAAGGAGAAAGGGGGAAAGAAGAATTTAATTGTGGGAGGGGCAGAGGGGCTATGTCAGAATGGGCGAAAGATTGAGCAAAGGAATGTTTGTGTGTGCTTTGGCAAGGCAAATACAAATTAAACACGGTAAATAAAGTGTTTCGAATCCAAGTGACGTAGACAGAGATGTGGGGAGGTGTGGAGGTGGTCGGGAACTCTTAGGCACAAAGCTCGTTTTTCTCTCATCGTTCAGCTTGTATACAGCTGTAATATGTAGGTGGTTTTATATGTGGGGAGTCAGGTGGCTGAGCGGTTAGGGAATTGGTCTAGTAATCAGAAGGTTGCCAGTTCAATTCCCCGCCAGGCCAATGACATTGTGTCCTTGGGCAAGGCATTTCACCCTACTTGCCTCGGGGGAATGTCCCTTACTTTAAGTCGTTCTGGATAAGAGCGTCTGCTAAATGTAATGTAAATGTTTTAAAACACATAAAAGTGCTTTACATTACCATTACCTGTGGGGAATGTTTGCAGAGGGCACACGTTCGCCAAGTAATATTTAGAGGGGTTTCAATGTGAGCTGTTACACTTGAATAACTTCAACACTGGTGCTGAATCTCAATCTGCTGCTCTGAGGTCACTGGAGAATCTTCCTCACACCCAGGTAGAACGGATCAGCAAAAGGCTACTGCCATCCCATAATAAAACATCTCCTTGGAAATGAGTTAAAATAGCTGGCACAGCAGGACTCGGCTGTGCTCTAATTTAGCATCCCCCTACCTGTTTTCAGATAGCTCTTCTATTTATTGCCGTGCTGTATTCCCGATGCAAAAGCAAAGTAGTGCAGTTAAAAGTCATTGAGCAAACACACGGTTGAGTCTTCAAGGTGAAACTGGGTAAATTAAGTGTAGGGAAAAGCGATGATGACCAGACAGATGTTAGGGCCAGATAAGGACATGCTAAAACGTGCTATAGAACAGACATAATTAATGGATGACTGTGAAAGGTAGAGATGTTGTGTTGGTATCTAGTGTGTGTGACAAACAAACTCTGTCTGTTTCCATGGAGATAAAGAGCATGTGTGTGTGTGTGTGTGTGTGCGCTTACGTTTTTGTGGTGTTCATGGGTGTACATGTCTTAAAGATCAATAGTGTAGCTGCAGCAAAATAGATATTCTGCCATGTTTTATATAATCCTGCAAAAACCTTTTTGTCTGGTAGTCTGGTCAACTCCATCCACGTTGTAAGAACTATAAAGGACAGGTTGGCAACATTTAATCCGTTTATGACAACTAATATTTTCATTCACATTTGTAGGCTGGCTTGCTGATAATGGAGGTGTTGATCGATGTATAATTTGGGTTCCACGCTGTACAATTTGTCTGTGGCAGCATGTGTTCCAGATGGCACAAAAACATTGAGTCACATTCGCTCCCTTTATCTTCACACAAAATCAGTCAAATCTCCGTCAATTACAAACTGTTTAGCGGAGTGTGGCGTACATGTACCAATATTAAACCAGCAATGGCTTCATCTCAATACGGTATGATATGTTCTAGCCCTCTGGTCCACAGCGTAGGGGTGGTTACAAAAGACTGAACTCTTCTCGAAGAGGAGGAGGTAAATGTACAGTCGATGTTCCTCTTTTTCAGAGATAATTATGCCATGTACTTACTGAATGATAGTGATCCCATTGGAGATGGAAAACGAACCATATCACTGTACACACTTGCACTGCAGAACGGTTTGTAATATATGAGGAACAAAGAGGTTTTGTGATTGAGTGTTTGAATTACTTGGTGAGAATGAGACAAAGGTCTCGAGCGCTAGAGGTCAGAGGAAGAAATGTCCCTTCAATGTCAGGTGGGAAATTCCTGAATTGTTTAACAATGCGTGCCTCTACAAGCCTTGTTCAAACATGCTAATTTGATTCACTGGGTGAAGCATGGTGTCAATGTTTAATCATGAAGGTGATCTCAGTGTGATCCCTTAACTATGAATTAATCATAGCATAATTTAAATGCAAACTAGAAGGGAGTGTGCATCTAAAAATCACGCTTGCTGATATAAAATGGTTTTAAACACTTAACAATTATATAAATTATGTAACCTTAGGTGTTCCATAAATCACTTCATGCCAGTTGCTTCTGCACATGAACATTGTTTATGAAAAAATCCAAACCCTTGATTGGATGTCATTATTTAGGACCACATTCTTTTCCCAGTAGTCTAGTCTGAAGATAACAACAGCTTCGGCGCAAAAGTGACTTCCGTGCAGTCACACAAAATGAGAAAACCAGAGCATGTAAAAAAAAGGAAAACATTTTAATTACATAAATGTTTTACTTTGAACCCCTCTGGTCCCTGTTTCCATGGCTGTTTCTCAACTGATACAGACCCCACTTTAACTGGCACAGCCTTTTAGGATAATTAACCACCCCTCATATTACCTCCTATTACACAGCATCTTAATTGGCGATCCAGGGACTTTAAGAAACAGCTTATGTAATACAACCCAAACCTAATCAACTTTCACCACCCATGCAGTGTTAGGCAAGCAGCTTGCGTCAGAGCCCAAACATATTGTAATTATGTCTGGCGGTTTAATCCAGCTATAGAGGTTGACATGGGTCACTTGATATTTATTCAGTTGGAGGCTGTAAGGCAGTTTTTTTTTTCATTCAAGTGGGTTGGAGTCAGTCTTGACATTGTTTAAACTGGTCCTGGCTCTAAAAACATTGGGATTTGGTCTTGTGTTTTGGCAGAATTTCTAAGGGGTGTTTAGGATCTATGCATTGCAACTAAAAATGCATAAATGTAACGGAAATGGGATTGTTTGATCTGAAACCGCCTAAATTAGATGAGATGCTGAAATGATGCTGGATTTTCTTACATTTACATTTAGTCATTTAGCAGACGCTCTTATCCAGAGCGACTTACAGTAAGTACAGGGACATTCCCCCCGAGGCAAGTAGGGTGAAGTGCCTTGCCCAAGGACACAACGTCATTTTTGCACGGCCGGGAATAGAACCGGCAACCTTCTGATTAATAGTCCGATTCCCTAACCGCTCAGAGCCATCTGACCCCCCATATTGTAGCAGCTTGTTAACCAGTCTGCTAGGGTACAATGCTCACCCTTCACTAACACTTCTACCGTAACTCTGACGGAGTGTTCTACATGTCCCCGGCACGTCAGTCGAAGCAAACAGAGAATCCGGAGGGGACATGAGAGAGCTCCTTATTTAATTACATCGATGCCATAAGAACAACACCTTGAACCGCACAGCTCCTAGCCCCTTTCTTGCATTTCACTAATTTTAAGCACAGAGCAAAGTTTAAGGGGGATGACTAAGACCCACTTTGACGTCAACCATCCGTAAAAACAAAAAGAAAACAAACAAAAAAAATGCTTTCATTCTCAGAATATCATAAATACAGATGGCAGCGCTGCATAAGGTTCTGCAGGCAAGCTGAGCCCCATGCAGACCCACACCATGTCCCTGGTGAGCCTAGCTACGGCATCTCTGCTGTGGGGCAAAATGTCAAGATCTGATGAATGTGCTGCAAGATCTGCTCTGTGATAAGGGGCCATGGTGACCGTGACCTCCATCGGTTTGCCCACAGCAGTGACCTCATCACCGTGCCCCAAGTGGTCATCCAACAGAACAAGCGTTGCACACTTTCACGGCTTGTTGAGCTGAAGAAATGGAAGGAAATGCTTTAAATCAATGTTCCGTGCAAGGCCAGGATTTGACTTTTTCTTTGGTTTTGGTTTCTGACAGAATTACCAAAGTTAACCAGATGGGTCTTTGTTCTCTGCACTGGTTGATACGCGTAACACAATAAGTTCTTCAATGGAATGTAATTAATTTTAGCGAGAGATAATTAACAACATCATCGGTTGTCTTTGGTGCCAAACCAACTACTAAGTCTTCACCTGCATGCCATGTCACCACTGAGATAATAAATAGTATCTCATTTCCATTCATGTTGTGTCTTCTCTGGGAAAAGACCAATCAGGAAATGAAAAACCTTGTCAGCTATAAAAGTAATATATGCTCCTATGAGAGTTCCCTCTGTTTAAACAGTTTGATTAAAATCGTCATATCCTGTGCCTGAAGATGGTGATGGATTACGATTACCTAGGCAACAAGACATTGGAGTTATAGGCTACTGAGTGCACAAAAAAGTGAAGGGGGTCACTGCCAAAAAGGTGAGTATGTCCTCTATCGAACTACCCTCCTCCAAAGCAGACGAACGACATCCGACTTTTTCATGAATGAATCGCTGGTAGGCTGTGTCAACATTACTCACAGCTTCTCTGCGGTGCAAGAATGATTCACGACCCCCTGGGGTAGGTACGTATGTGTTGAGAGTCATTCACCAGTGTTGATAGCTCGCAGCATACAGCAAAGCGAAGCATGTTAGTGTTGCACACCTTTATCTTCTGTCTACACAACATTCTCATTCTCTGGTGGTCTAGATCCATCCCGCGGGGTTTTTCCGATCACTGCACAATAGCTAAGAGGCACGACTGTACTGCAGCGCCATTAACCGTCTCTCTCACACAGTCAGGAATAGATCGTCAACAGGTCCCTGTGGTGAGGTCACAGCTAGCAGCATGTTATCGCTAGTGCCTGGTTCTGAGAGCGGAGTCACAGAGCACTCAGGTCACCATGTGTGTTAGCCCACACTTGTTAGCGGACACTGGTATGAGTTGTGAGTTGTGAAAAGTGCAGAAAGGAAAGGTGTATTTGACGACAGAAGCAAGAGTTCTTTGTTAGCCTGCGGTGGAATGAATGCAGTGGGATGCTGGTGGTGTGAATGCTGTGGAAAGATCCTCGGCTAACGAGTGAAGGTGTAAAGGACGACTTGCTGAATGTGTTCTCACGAAGCACACGAAGAACGTAGAGGCCCCATCCCTTTCCTCTCCACACTGCCGAGAAAATCTCACAATGTTTGGTGTCCAAGATTCACTCTACCAATCTCCATCACTGCAGACAAAGCAAACACAGACATTTTAGGGTTGAACGACGATCCGCCCTTTTAAGAGGTCTGTAAACTGAAAACCGAAGACACATCGGTAGAGCTTTAGCCTACCGTAAAACACGTCACAAAACAACACAAAACAAGGATATTTACCTACATCATCTGAAAGGATTATATCAGCTTTTTATTTCAAACCAGCTGAATCCTCTGGAGGTTTATAGAGGCTTAAGTGACATCTCCACAGACAAAGAAACCGTTTAGAATAATCGAATCAAGAGAATGCCTACGTACACCACCATGTCATCATGTCCAGCTGGCGATCAGAACACGGAGCCCAGCTGTAATCAGAGAATTAGACTGTCTTGAATTATCGTTTTTTCACCGACTGTAATTCGTGTGTCACAGCTGTACATATTTCACTATGCCGGTCGTTACCCAGACTCATTAGAGGGTAATTAAAAGTAAAGACCGCAATTATGAGCAGCTCTTCAGAAGCATCCTCGGGGAACGTCCGCCATTTCTGAACAGGCGACGGCGCGGATTATGCTATCTGTGAGGGTGTGCAGTTGCTGTTCACATGTTTATTCATTTGTTGTGGATTTTTTGGTGGTTCTGTTTGGTCGTTGCAGGGTGTCTGAAGACGTGCCTGAGCGTTGCAGGGTGGCGGGTTTCTGAGAAGTAGTTCGTTTAGAGAGTGAAAATTGATAACGGGAAAAGGGAGGGGGGCTGGAAAGGGGGGATTAGGACGATTCTAAGGGCGCTGGTCAGACGGGGCCCAGTAGAACACCATACTTTACTGTAGGATTTGGGACTTTTGGCCCAGAGTACAAATTAGCCATGGGGCCCCAGAAACCCAAGCAGCGCCACTGATTGTAGCAAGACAGGTATTCAGGAACTAAAGCGATAGCTCATTGGCGCCATCCGAGTTCAGGTGTCATGGATGATGACAGGTGTTACTGGGGGGCAAGAGCCCCTTCTAGTTTACAGACTTCAAAGAGGAAGGAGCATCTCTACGGCAGATGAAGGCAAGCTGCTGTCGGTCCAGTTAATTCAGTGGGATAATTGGATTCACACAGGGATAAAACAGGATTCAGACTACACAGTGTTTTACAGAATCCATACAAGCTGCTGAATCAACTCAAGAACGTAATGGATGCGTGGAAGATTCTTTTTTATTTTATGGACAAAAGATTTACACATCCGTGTCAGCAATAAAGTGGGCTTTCTGCAAAGTAACTGTGTGCTGGCCTAGGATCCAGACCGTACCAGACAATGCACAAGGATGATACAGTGATGAAAAAAATAAGCTCTCCAGAGATGCAAGCTTCTGTTCTACTGCTTTGTCAGTAGGAACCATGGGATACACACACAGACACACGCACACATACCAATCACACAACACACACACTGACCAGTGCATATTCACAAATGTGGCCACAAACACAATCAAATGCAGGCACAATAATGGAGAAGGTGATGATTTCGCAGCCCGGAATGCACAGGATAAACTGGACACGATGTAAATTTCAGAATCGTTCTAAATTGGGCTCGCCTTGGTTGCTATGGAAACGGTGTCAGACGGCCCGAGAGTGTCTTTCTGGCTCCGGTAGAATTTAGAGAGACAGTTCTAACAACAGACACACAACCACACACATCCCTCTGCACAGAACCCCCCCCACACACACACACCAAACATACACATAGCATGCAGGCCACGCATGAACACACATCTACCACAATGTTTACAATTGAATTCAAATGGTTCACAAATATACTTCACATTTTGTCCTCCAGTGTCCTCTTGGTGGACGATCCTGCATGTTTCTGTGGGGGTTCAGCTGGGGTTATGGTCTGTCTGGTCAGTGTGAAGTAACCTTGTCCTCTTGGTACAGTCAAGGCTGATGGAACCAGCTGTCTGAAATTTGTACCAGATGGTATCATTGACAAGTGTGTGCAACTAATGTTTCTCTGTGCACAAAAAATGAACAGACTGACTGTACATCCTCGGACTAGTAATCTGAAGGTTGCCAGTTCGATTCCCGGCCGTGCCAAATGACGTTGTGCCCTTGGGCAAGGCACTTCACCCTACTTGCCTCGGGGGGAATGTCCCTGTACTTACTGTAAGTCGCTCTGGATAAGAGCGTCTGCTAAATGAATAAATGTCTAAGTAAACATCAAACACTATACTGTACACACACACACACACATTTTCACAGCTGACACAAACACATCTGTTCCCGTTCTTTTCCATGACCCTTTCCTCTGACACACACACACACACACACACCCTCTCATGCTGTGTGATCTGACAGCGAGAAGAGAATCGTGTTTCCATCTCCCCTAGACCCAGATCTGACAGAGCGCATCCCAGTGCTGTCAGCTGTCACGGGTTCTAATAATCAGATCAAGACCTCTCCGCTTCTTCTGGGGTTCCCCACTCTATACAGAGAGCCTGTTTCTTCTTCTTCACTAAAATATATGACGCTACCAATCCATCTTCCTACTCGGGGTATTGTAATGTGAACATACGTAACCATGAGAAATCATCAAAACCCCTCCATTGGAATTATTCAAATCCGAGCTCATCTCAAAATTCAAAACCTAGAATTTTGTTTACTAAGGCATTAATTATTTCTTAATTAATGAACCCTAAGGCGTAATGTGTGACCCACATTTGACTTAGTTGTCCATTCAGAGGTGTCTACTGATGCAAACCAGGTTATTCTTCCTCCAGAAGCAGCAGCAGCTGTAGGCTATGATGCATCATACATTTACCAGCCTAGTCCCACTCAGGGGCGAATCTAGGTTCCCACTTTTGGGGGGGCTAAGCCCCTTGATAAAACCTATTATTTTTCCTGTGACCCTGCAAAACTAGGGGGGTCTGGGGGCGTGTTCCCCCAGAAGACATTTTGTTGGGGGGGCTAATGAAACTTTTGGGGCTCCAGCCCCCCCAAAATAGGGCTAGATACGCCCATGGTCCCACTCCAGAGTGGAGATTATTCTGTTTTCTGACGTTAATAAATAGGAATATGGTGCCTTGTTACCATCTGATTGGAACGTCTTGATTTTCAGCCGTCAAAGTAAATATAGGCTCACAAACAGCTAAAATAGCTCAGTCCTCTCGTTATTGTTGATGTACACGCCATGTAATCATGTATGCGTTGTAGCAATCAACATTCGGATCTAAACTGTCGTTGTGCGTCAAACTGGTTAAGAGAGTGGGCTGCTTGTCAGTCACAGTCCACTCATATTACCGATATTAGTCTCCGCTGAGAAAGCGTAACCAGAGAGGATTTAACACATGATATGCAGACAGCTGCTATCCAGTCGGTCCACTTTATCCTGACAATTCCTACTGAATATTTCGTCCACATTAGGCCTGCTATGCTTCTACCGAGTAGGGCCTACTGGGGTTTATCCAAAGCCATAGCGCGCTAGCCATTTCTGCTTAACTCTAACCTCTGAAAACCACAATACTTTATTGACCGTATTCTGCCGTGACGTATCACGGACACGGAGTGCAAGATAAAAGTCTCCTTAAAACCAAGAAACTGCAGCGGCGAATGCTAACACAATTATCCTCAAATTCATTAGCTAAGTGTAGGCCTATTTCCAATGCCTGTAGGGACCCGGGAACAGGCTATCGCATACTTGTTTCCACTGGCTAAACAAGCTCCATGTGCCACGTTGACCTTTGCAGTGCGTCCGCACTGTCTGAAACAATTAAGTTTAGTGCTGTGGCTGCTAGACTACAATGCAACCACCAACTGTGCCCAACTGCACAGCTTCACGAGGAATACAACGCACGTAGAAGGGCCCCGGTGGTAATTGTTATTGTGTCGTCCGCGGTGCTGTAGTCTAGCCTGCCCATTTCTCATTCTCATCCCGCTCTTAGAGGGCTCTCGATAACTCCTATCTACGGATGTGTTAATTGGGCTTTCAGCAGGAAGTTGGCTTATTAAAGCCATCTGACATCAAGCAAACGCACCAGACCAAAGCCTCGGGAAATTAAATGCGATTTGAATTGACCTTCAGCCAATGTGCTCACATGGATAGTTCTGAAGCGACCCCTTGATATGCAAGGGGTAGCCTACATGAATAGCTGTAGTTAAAAAACAGCTCTCCACCCCTTTAAATCCAATGCTAACGTGACTTCAACCGTTATTTTAGAAGAATTGAGTGATGAGAAATTGTTAGTAAAAATCCTTTCTGTTAGAAGTTTGAATTCAATCTGCTATAAAACATTTCTTTATTTATTCGTGTTAAAGACACAGTACATATGGTATTTACATCAACACAATTAAACTTCTGGTAGAGACAACACAAAATGTAGCTCAATCGCTATAGTTATAGTAACACTTACAAAGATGAGATCCTTGTGCTTACATAACCTTCTCTTATGATTTGACATAGTTCTCTTCATAACAGTCCATTTAAATCTGTCATGATGTGCATCATGTTGGACAACATCGAACTTCAAATATTCACATTTCGGCACTTCACAGTGCATGCGACTTGTCCAAAGTGGAAAGCAGCACATTTAAGTTATGCACACATTCTAACTGCTGTTTATAGAATATTAAACTACCTACAATATCTGGCTATCCACATTATTGCAGACAGCGGGACCTATGGCAGGGCTAGTTTGCATCCTGAACCTAACTGAACTGAACACAAATAACATAGGACTGTTGCCACATGAACCATTAACAGATCCTATCAGTCATCATCTGATATTACCACACATATCCCCGCACACAATCACCTCTGACCTCCTGATCAGCAGGTAGAAGATGAGGAAGATGAAGAGCAGAAGGAAAGGAAGAGGAGATGGAGGGATTTGACAAAAATGTACTATGTGCTGGTGAACAGAGAACATCGTATATGTTTGTGCAAAGCAGTGTGGTGTTTGGTTCCGGCAGTTGCCATGAGAACTCTATGGCTCAGATGGGGGAGAGGCTGCTCGTATTTGGGAAGTGTTGCGGAAGGAAAGTCGGTCAATTATGTTTGATGTGCGAAGAGTCGACGGGCTGGCACAGACACCAGAAAAAAACAAAACAGAAACTTGTCACTATAGCGACAGAGATGATAGGCTTTTGTGTGAGGGAGAATCAAGCACACACACACACACAGAAACAAACAAACACGCATATCTATGACATAACAGAACTGCAGTAGGTAGACAGGAACATTTAGATAAGCACTGAAGTAGGTTGTGCTTCTTAGACGCTTACATAATTCTATCTCATCACTAGCTCAGACAGCAGACTGGAGCGAACTCGATCGATCAGCATCCCTCAGCACAACAGAGGAGGGGAGAAAGGTCTTCCTCCCAGACGACAACACAGCTGGGTTCAGCCGCTCAGGTGCAGGGGGAAGGGTAATCCCTGTAGGGAGTCAGGTGGGTGAGCGGTTAGGGAATCGGGCTAGTAATCGGAAGGTTGCCGTTTCGATTCCCCGCCAGGCAAATGACGTTGTGTCCTTGGGCAAGGCACTTCACCCTACTTGCCTCGGGGGGAATGTCCCTGTACTTACTGTAAGTCGCTCTGGACAAGAGCGTCTGCTAAATGACTAAATGATTGAAATGTGGGGGACATGGTTAAGGTCACAACGAGGAGGAAGAGAAGGGGTCTGGCGAGGTGGACAGCAGGAAGGACCAACACCCGTGAATCAAGCTTGGAGATATCAGTGTTCTACAGTACAGTGCTTTAATGATCCTTGGTCGGGTCTCACCCACACAGTCTTTGCTACACTCCACCACCTAACATTGTGAATCTAACCTCTATAACATATTTTCATATATCTTTATATTTTGTATACTGTACATACTTTGTGTTTCTCTGTTGCTACATACAGCGCATTGTTCTGACAATGAACTTAGAACCCTGTCACCCAATCCCAGTAGTAGAAAAACTGGAAGAGCTACATGGTTGAACTACCTGACATTACAGTGCACTTCTTGACATATTCAATATTTACAGTATAAAGTAGATTTTTCCACTAGCGATTAACTCCCTTTACAAAGAACTTGTGCTTTATTTGTTCAAACGCACATGACCATACACCCAGATCCACACACGATAGGTATAAAAGAAACCATTCCTCTATTCAGGAACAGTTTCCTAACATTTGAATGTCTCTAAAATGCATTTAATTTGGAAGAGGCCAGTTCGATTTTTTTTTTAATGGTAATTTTAAACAGGAAGTTACCTATTACTCTCAACCTTTGACACAGGAAGTGACCTGCTGATGTGCCCTGAGAGCATGATGTCTGACAGCAGGATGCCTTTTCAATCTGTTCAAGCGCTGTTCCACAGTTAGTGCTACATGTGGGGTTCACATTGATTCATATTGTCCCTTCTTGAGAGCAATTTTCAATTTTACTTTTTACACTTTGGATACAGCATTAGAGTTCCAGTTGTTTTGTTATGTGTCCATCAAATGTAGTCGAGATCAAATGCCACAAGATCATTCGCCCATTTTTCTTAGCCTAAGTTTAGCATAGCACGTCACCTGACCAGCTGTCACATAGGCCTCCCTGGGGCAATTTTATAAATAGATAGATGATCGAGAAAGAGGGATTTAGGGAAAGGAAGGTGGGTTATGGCAGAAAGGACGAAACATTTCTAACAGACAGTCTTGAAATGGTGAGCCTTGTTTGTAAAGTTAGAATCATTAGGATGGTTATTTTGTTTTCCAACGAAGAAAAATGACTGCTGGACAAATGGCTCAGCAAAGCAACAGCGCACTTGTCAACATTGCCTCACCAGAACTGTAAACGGTGGGTTGCAAATCAAAAAGACAAACGCATGCGCTGAAAATGGCTTGTCCAAAGGAGAAAGCGCGAGTTGAGTGATGACGTTTATCTCGATGGCATCAAGATTCGATATGGGGCTGAGTTCAAGGCAGTGCACGTGGTCCTCTTCAAAAAGCTCTCGTCTCTTCGTCACTTATCTCGGCAAACGCCCGCAAACCCCGCCGGTCTTCCTGCCGCCCTCAAACGCAGATCTCGATGGCCGTCGCCATCACCATCTGGCTCTTGGCCTTGTCTCGACCAGGCGAGTGGTGCTGGCCGGAGTCGTCTCTGGAGGACAGCGGATCGGACAGGACGCTCCGCTTGAGCGGCGCCGGGCGGAGGCAGGCCGTCCCCGGCGGCGTGGAGGGCTCCTGGTGTCTGTGGGAGGAGCGTAACGAGGAGGAGGAAGAGGACGAGGAGGTCACGCAGCTCCCTGGACACACGCCGGAGCTGGACCTCTCGCTCCTCTTGGCCCGGCAGGAGGCGCGGCGTCGCAGCTCGCTGACCAGCTCGTACTTGACGAAGCAGAAGACGTCCTTCACTCCGCAGCGTTTTTCCGGCTCGGAGGCCAGAAGCCTCTGGAACATGCGCAGGGCGTCGTCCGTGAAGCGCCGCCACTGGGAAGGGTAGGCGCTGGTGGGGCACCCCGCCCTCTGCCAGCGCCGGAACTCCTCGTAGAAGGCGTCGGAAGGCAGCGCGGCCTCCCAGGGGAAGTTTCCCGTCAGCATGCAGAAGACCAGCACGCCAAACGCCCACACGTCCAAGCTGGTGGTCACGAGGAAGCCGTCGGCCCGGCTGGCCCGGCAGACCTCCGGCGCCGTGTAGGGGATGGTGCCGCTCACACGCTTCACCCGGCAACCCACGCGCCTCGTCATGCCGAAGTCAGCCAGCTTGACCCGCCGGCACTCGCGGTCGAACAGCAGCACGTTCTCGGGCTTGACGTCGCGGTGCACCAGGCTCTTACTGTGCATGAAGTCCAGAGCCAGACCCAACTGCTGCATACAGCGCTTAACCATCTCCTCCGGAAGACCCACCTGGACAGGGGAGGGGAGGAGAGGAGGAGGGAGAAAGATGGAGGAGGACAAGAGGCGGAAAGGAGGAGGTGTGGACAGATGGGGTCGGAACAAAAAAAAAAGGTAAGTACAAATTAATTGAGTACCGTGGGACCAAGAGAAGAGTACAATACAACACATTAGACAACATTCAGATGAAGACAAACAAGCTTAACAAAAGAGGCTCATTTCTAACAAGCTTCCGTAAGCATGTTGGAGAACAGCATTCTCCCACCAAGACGTGACAAAACCAGAGTTGTTCTCTGCCCAGTTACAGAGAGGCTCCAATCCCACGGGAGCTTGTTAAAACTACGATGGAACCATAACACTGCATCTGATTGGACGACAGCAGGAAGCTGATATGATGGGACAGGAGGAGTGCCCGGGAGGAGGGGGTCAAAGTCCTACCTGGGGGGGGATAATGTCAAACAGGTCTCCAGGCGGGGGCGTACTCCTGTCCAAACACGTAGCTGTCCTCCGTCTCGAAGAGGACGTCCAGCACCTTGATGATGAAGGGACTGCAGCCCAGGGTGCCGGTGAGGCTGAACTCTCTCAGGAAGCTTTTGAGCTTCGTCTTGTTCTTGGTGACAAACTTCAGAGCCATTTTGGTGCCTGACGTGTTGAAAAGACACAGACACATTTAGAGGGTCAACGTATTCTGAATTAAGTCCGGGAGTTCATTGACTCGCAGATTTTATTGATTCATTTGACTAATGCTGTGCTACGCTGTTAGAAACACAAATCACTTATGGATCGCACATTTTCTTGTTGCAGGAAACGACGTGAAATTTATCTCAGAGGGACAAGTTCACATTTCAACTGTCTGTAAGTATAAATTGTGGGTTCACGCCTCATTGCCTCTCAGTACCAGCTGCCAGTCTGCGGTGACGAACACACAGATGCACACACACACACACACACACACGCAGCTGTGGATACAGAGCTTCTTAGAAAATGAGCACAGCACATCTACCTCTCTAGACTCATTCAGTATTCAAGTGTATCTCCTGACCATTTTCAGACACTCAGTGAACTCAGTAATGCTCTTTACCCCACAGTAGCCTCTCACCCTATTTAACCCTGCGTCTCACTCTGAGATAAGCACAAACAACCAGGCTGACACCAAAGTAACTTCTGACCTCCTTAATCCTTCCAAAACTCTTTTAACAGTGCAGTATCTCCACTTCAAATTCACATCAACATCCAAAAAGATACACTGTAGTAAATAACATTGTAGAGCAGGCACCAGCCTTAAAAACTAACTAAAAGATTCTGCCGATCATGTTGTAACCTCAGCCTCACGTTGACTCTGACTCACCCTGTGTGCGGTGTGCCACCAAGTCCACCTTCCCATAGGTGCCCTTGCCCAGCTCGCGGATGTGCTCGTAGTGCTTGGCTACGTCCGCTGCCGACAGGGTGGTGATGGCCAGGGCCTGCATGTCCTCGACCGGTACCCCGCCACTGTAGCCCACCTTGGAGGTGGGCGACCCTCCGCTGCCCCCGCGCCCGGACGGGGACAGAGACAGGCTGGCTTTGACGCTGTGTGGCAGGCTGGGGACGAGAAGACACATTTAGTCATTTAGCAGACGCTCTTATCCAGAGCGACTTACAGTAAGTACAGGGACATTCCCCCCGAGGCAAGTAGGGTGAAGTGCCTTGCCCAAGGACACAACGTCATTTGACACGGCCGGGAATCGAACCAGCGACCTTCTGGTTACTAGCCCGACTCCCTCACCGCTCAGCCACCTGACTCCCCAGTCACAGAGAAGAAGGACATGTGACGATGGAGGGGTTTCCAGACAGTACGCAGGGGCTGTTTGTGATGCTGTGCACAGGTGTACGGATCGGACCTCACGACGTTGTTCGCGTGTGTGTGTATCTGTTATCTGTGTGTGTGTTTATGCGTGTCTGACCTGCATGCCACTGGGCGTGTACGTGTATACCTTCGCGTGTGGCTGTGTCTATGTGTGGAGCTGACAGCACTCAATAGAAACTCATTAACATGCGATCGATCAGTGAGTGGAGGCTCAGAGGAGATTAGGCAGTGTGCTGGGTAAACATATCTGACTCCAAGTCCCTGTGGGTAGAAAACTGCTAAAACCTAAACCAGAGAAGCCCCTCTGACCTGACTGGAGTGAGATCTACACACAATACTGTCCATTACTGGGAAATCGATATAGGTAGGTGGAGGCAGGCAAACAGCTGACACAGACTGGGTTAAAGTGAGTTGCTATGGAGGCATGGTGGAGATTTTCTACAGTGGAAACGCTAGGCTCAGACCTCAGGTACATATTCATCTCCATACAATCGATAGCGTGACAGGAGTAAAAGGGATTACTTTAGCAGTGCTCAGTAAACATATTAGGATTGTGGTTGCTCCGGGCAGTCTGGTGAAGTTGCTGAACCCTAGAAAACTCAGGGGACAGTTTAGTAAGGAATGCAGTGGGACCTCTAGGAGAAACTGCCTTGTGTCTTCAGCATAAAAACATTGATTAGATAATGCCTGATAAATCGTGGATCTAAGTAGTGATTTGTATCAAATCCTGAGGCCTTTGATATGTTCATTATGTCTGTGTGGAATGGATGAAACTGAATCGACTCTCTCTCACTCACTCACACACACACACACACACACACACACACACACACACACACACACACACACACACACACACACACACACACACACACACACACACACAGAGATGAGTAATCTGTCACAGACACCATCAATTGTTAATACATTTCACACGTAGATATAGTATTAGAACTGATCTTGCAAGCGCATGCACAAAACACATGCACACACAAGACTATTGTACTGAATGCCCTTTCTGTTCCCTTCCTTCCCTGCTTTTGTTCACCGTTCCACTCTTCACTAGGCCAATTAGGATTACTCAGCTATGTTGCAGGAAGACTGTAATAAATATTGCAGCATGAATTAGAGAGGAAAAAAACTGCGGATGCAAGCGCTTGTTTCCTTGTTGCCCTCCTTGTTTTCTTGATTCCTCACACGCAGAGGCTGAAAACAGCCGCAACAAACTCCACCAAATGTTTTCGAACTCGCCATCCCTTTTAGATCACGTTGGAGGTCACAAAGGTATGGAAAACTCAAGGTGTTCTACTGAAGACACACTGCATGTTCCTCATACTTTGACTAAAGCTTGGTAAGCGATGAGGGACAGACAGAAACAGGCCGACTGAAGTTGACGATCCATCCTGCTTTTATAGGTCCATTAATCATAATGCACTCAGACAAGGGAGAGTTTGTTTACCAGCACTCCTTCAGTGCTGGCAGGCTCCACGCTCCCTGGGCTCTACAGGGTAGGACACACGGCTAAGGCGGCGAGCTTAATCGCATTACTCTGCCCCCAGAAAGATAAAACCACCCCTGAACCCAGGACGTGCAAGCTCATTTCCTTTGCACAACATGATTAGGAGACCCCAAATGAGGCGAGGGAGGAAGGGAAAGATGGTACCTTCCGCTGAAGTGACGCTGTGAATGTGAAGTGGAACGCTTCCGTTTGTGTTTCAGCTGTGTGGATGTGGTGTGTGTGAGAGAGGGAGAGAGAGAGAGAGAGAGAGAGAGAGAGAGAGAGAGAGAGTGAGAGAGAGTGAGAGAGTGAGAGAGAGAGTGTGAGAGAGAGAGAGAGAGAGAGAGAGAGAGAGAGTGAGGAGTGAGAGAGAGAGAGAGAGAGAGTGTAGAGAGAGAGAGAGAGAGAGTGAGAGTGAGAGAGAGAGAGAGAGAGAGAGAGAGAGAGAGAGAGAGAGAGAGAGAGAGAGAGTGAATGAATGAGTGAGTGAGTGAGTGAGTGAGGGGAAAGACAGACAGAGAGAGAGAGTGTATTTGTTGGAGAGTGTGTGTGTGTGTGCATATTGTGTGTTGTGTGCGCTTGTTTGTGCTCACGTGTAAACACTGTGCGGGTGTGTGTGTGTCTGTGTTTGTGTGTCTGCTAGCGGTTTGGCAGTGACAGCCCTATCAAAGAGTTCCATTGTGGCCCTATCTCTGCGAGAGAGCAGCTGTTGGGCTCCAGGAAGCCTCTTCTGGAGTCAGCCCCAGCCCTCCTCGGACACACACACACACCCTCACACACACCCTCACACACACACACCACCTCTCCTGTCCTGCCCTCCTGTCAGACCAGGCTGAGGGGGAAACAGGCCATCCAGGACACACATTTAAATGGGTTTCATTCTTCCTGAGTTCATGTTTTCTTTCCTCAGCTTTAAATCGCTCACAGCTTTGATTGGACACTTTCCTCAGACAATGAGCTTGAGCTTGAAAGAGAACACATCCAAACCTTCTTCCTTCATAGTAAATGGAACATCAAAAGCAAAAGGCATTCAATTGCCAGGGTTCAGGCAATCCAGGCATTTGCAGTCCCTCTCTGATTACCAGGACACTGTAATATGCACAAGACACAGGCCACCATGTGTTCTTCAGGACTATATCACACCTTCCTGTCAATGACAAACAGCAGAGGATGCGATGACAAAGTAAACCCTCACAGGTCCAGACTCCAGAGGGTTCAAGACGGAGCCAGCTGACCTTTGCTCAGCGAACACTTGGCATGACATGAGGATCACACTGAACCCTACGAGAAGATTGGCGTCCACATCTTTTGTTTCTATTCAGCCTCGATTCAGACTCGAGTCTGTCACAAAGAGAGGCCTTTTCTGTTCCTTGTTGTTGTCGAAAAACATGGGAAGTGGTTGGCTTTGTTACAGAACGTTTGAGTTCATTCGTATTCCCTGTTCCACGTAGCGCGCCATCTATGCTATCCTACTCAAACGTTTTGAGAATTCATTAAGCCCAACACAGGGACACAGTGATAATTAGATCGTTTGATCTTACAGGAGTCGGCATTGAGAAATTAACATTACATTTCCATGGGAACCATTTTCCTCATAATAGAATGCAGGGCCCGCTTCCAGTGGAGACTTTTTTTCCCCAAGTAATTTGACAGATCGTACATTCCCTGTAACTGTTTAATAACTACTGTACGCTAACTGTCTCCATTCAAACTGTTTTCATACCTTAATGCAATCAGGAGGAAATTCACTTGCTGATGAGATGGTACACGTCGTCAGTGAACACTTGTCACAAGAGGAGAGGATTGCCGTTAGTGAGGTATGAATAACAGTTTGATGAATCACTTTAGATATTATACTTTGTCACAGCATCGGTCAATTACAAATTGGACCAATTTGAACTCAATTGGGATTTTTATTTTATTTTATATGTATCACCTAATAGACCAAATTTTATTTTTAAATCGATGAATGTGTTTCATGCAGATCACTCCCTGCTTGTATATAGTTTATACTGGTTATTCTTTTCTGGTATCTCTATAAGCATCACACAAGGACTTGTGGTGCATCGTCTGAAAGACAATCGTGAATGTCTGATTGATGCCAATTGTCGATAAAAAACACTTTGTCATCTGTTCTGCTGTGAAAATGTAATTTGTGGCACCAATTGAACATGAGTGGAGGCTTGTGTTAGTCTTTCTGTGCTGTCCATTCCATTCTTGTGGGTTGCTTGGCGACCTTGAGGGAAGGGGGGCTGGGTTAATGGGTGGGTAGGAAAGGGGGAGGAGGAGGAGGGGGGGGGGGGTGATCTGACCAAGCAACTTCCCAAACACAAAGTCAATCACAGGAGGGTTTCCTCCCATTTAAAACCAAAGAATCCTCTCTTGGAAATGTAAACATGGGACTAATCCAAAAAAAATTAGATTGTGGTGTCTGCATCACATCTCTGTTGCGCACTAATGGACCGACCTCTCCTCCTCAAAGACAGTCATTATCTGTTCAGACCGATCTCCTGTGTCCAATTTCCCATCAGGAGCCCAACCTTTTGCGCTCGGAGCAGCCAAAGTGCTCACACTGCTTTTGTGTAGTGCAGACTGGCCCATCAGCAGCTTCATTGACAGCCTCCAGAGCCCTGGCCCTGTAATGATGAGAATTATTCAGAACTGATCTGTCAGCGATTGGGTCTCGTTAAACCAATCAGGAGTCCATTTGGGGTTGGGTTTGTCTCCCTTATAGTCAGTACAAGGGGCGCTGATTGGTCAAGTCATTTTCCTGATGGTAGGGTAAGGGCCTGTCTGGGGTAAGATTGGCGGACTGTACCAGTGATGGGGAAAAATAGTGCACCCATGTGGATTCATCTGGGTTGAATTCTTTGAACCACCTTCTCTTCGGCTTAACATGTCTCTTCGTAACTGATATTCTCTGTCTCGCCCATGCTGTCATTTTCTTCCACTTTCAATGTGTTGTGCTGTCAAACTGTTTCAATGTGTGTCTTTCAGTTTGCATTCAGAAGAGAATTGTACAAAAGAACAAAACGTCACTCATCCTGAGAAGTCCTGACTTTTCACTTCCTGTTGGCTTTGGCAGTCGTTCAGTCTCTAGTAAATAACTGAATCATCTACCTTAGCAACTCGAGTAGCAGCGCCCAGGAAGGGGGGATAGCGAGTTAGAAGACCTGGCGCCCTCCTCAGTCAACCACACACACACACACGCACACGCGCAGCGACACACACGTAGCCTAGTACACCTCCAGCCGAGCTGTGATTGGACGACCAGGAACCTGGGCCACGGCCACTCATTTTGACAAATCACCTTTACTCGGCCGAGCCTGCTTTCATGCGAGCGCTTGCTTCGCGTCCTCCGCACCCCGCTGTGATCCATGCGTACTGTGTGATCCTCTCTCCACTCTCTCTCCCTTCCACCTTCCTCTCTCCATTTTCACCATATCTGCCCTGCCCGCCCCCCCACCGACTATCACTCTCCCTTCCACCCTCTCTCCCCTTCCCTTTATCGACCCTCCCCACCCCCCACCTCCCCTCCCTCCTACCCCCCCTCCCTCCCACATACCCTCCCCTCCCTCCCCCCCCCCCTCCCCTCCCTCCCTCCCACCCTCCCACCCTCCCTCCCTCCCTCCCTCCCACAGAGCGACCTGCTGCTCTGGGATCTGTCAGGCACGGATGGTGACGATGAGGCCTCAGCCAGGACACACTGGGACAGCCGCGGTCACGAGACACGGAGGGGCGAGCTCCAGGGTGAACACACACACGGAGAGGATCCACACACACACACACACGGAGAGGATCCACACACACAGAGAGGATCCACACACACACACGGAGAGGATCCACACACACACGCACACACACACACACAGAGAGGATCCACACACACACACGGAGAGGATCCACACACACACACACACACAGAGAGGATCCACACACACACACGGAGAGGATCCACACACACACGCACACACACACACACACACACAACCCAGAGTGCAGCCTGGGAGGTCCGGGTCACTCAGCAACACACAAGGCAATATGCTGGCCACAGTTCATCAAGCTGTACTGACATAAGTGCTTCATTTATTCTGATACTTCATTGCTGCTTTGATTGTGTGTTTTACGTGTTTTGCTTATTCAGAAATCGTGCACACAGTGTTACCTGAATGCTTGAATTTCCTTTGGGATCAATAAAGCGAATCGAATTGAACATAGAGCAATAGAAAACAACATAATGGAAAATACTGCAGTGCCACATCATGAGAAAACACAACAGTTAACACTATTGTCATGTACACTGCCATAGAGGAGAGAGCTACTCTGTCTGAATACAGTTACTCATTATCAACAACCTCGAAAAAGCAATCAACCGGGAATTATAATTGCACCCAGTCACCCAATAAGAGAACAGCCTGTACTTTCCCCAGCGGTACGCACGCGTATCTCTGATGCCTCGGAGCACTGGGATATAAGTTGGACTGAAGCACTGCATCCGTCCCTGAGGCAGATACAAGAGAATGGGGCCCTTTGATGTGAAATGGATTAGGGAGTGTGACTCCACGGGTGTTTGTGTGTGTGTGTGTGTGTGTGTGTGTGTGTACAGTACACGGGCACCAAAACCACTAACGTAGGGGAACGACTGGTTGTGGGTTGATGGGTTAGGGTGGAGGATGAGGGTGGAAGTGGGAAGTCTGAGGGGGGGGTGGGGGTTAGGGTGGAGGATGAGGGTGGAAGTGGGAGGTCTGAGGGGGGTGGGGGTTAGGGTGGAGGATGAGGGTGGAAGTGGGAAGTCTGAGGGGGGGGTGGGGGTTAGGGTGGAGGATGAGGGTGGAAGTGGGAGGTCTGAGGGGGGTGGGGGTTAGGGTGGAGGATGAGGGTGGAAGTGGGAAGTCTGAGGGGGGTGGGGGTTAGGGTGGAGGATGAAGGTGGAAGTGGGAAGTCTGAGGGGGGTGGGGGTTAAGGTAGGGGGCCACTGAGATCCAACAAACCAAAAATAAATGACCAACCATTTAAACGAGAGAGGAACCATCTCTTCATACACACCAATGAAACACCATGATGTTAGGATCCAGCATCCAGCTCCTAGCCTTTAGACCTTAATATCTGAATCCCTGATGCTGATGACCAGGGGTGCTGAGTAGGAGAGCTGCAATCCAATCCATTTCAATCCCTTCCTCTATCCCTCCAGTCTGCCTCGGTTAACTCATTCCGGAATGCAACCTCAAGAGAAGCTTCGACCTTCCCTTCCACACACAACCCAGCACATCACATGACCTGTCCCTAAACTCTATCATCCCGTGGAAGCCTCCAGCTCTCTCTTTCTCTCTCAGTCTCTCTCTCTCTCTCTCTTTCCCTTTCTCACAGTCTCTCTGAACTGAACTCCTCCTCAGTGCACTGAGAACCTGTCTACAACCAGCCAGAGCACACAGCTTTTTCACACCCCTCGATGCAAACTGTGAAGCTTGCTCTGTTCTGTGATGTACGCTACATTCTGTAGCCGGGCCATGAATTATAGAGAGAGGTGGTGAACTGCTGGGGTATAAAGGAGCACTCGTTTATTTCATTGTTCTGTGACGGCATTTGAACAAAATATGACCCACAAGGGTGAGCTGAGTCATTGTGTTGTTGTCAAGGCATAAAGCGTGTGTGACACAAATCAAACACACCCCTAAACACCAAAGACCGTCATTAATAGTCCATTATGGACACAGGGCCTGGCTGCTTTTATTGTCCGATAGAGTCAGACATGCATTACCCGGCATTACTAGGTATTAAGAGTGTTATATTACCCTTCCCCAGACTGAAGTGTGGGCCATTATGTCTTGAATTATCCTTACTGCCCTCTTTGTTGATCTGTTTTTTTTTAATGCTAAATAACAAATGCAAAGCATTTCTGTAAAATGAACTTCTGATTTAATATTTGCTGGCACCATGGAGCAAAATCACATGAAACCATCCAAGCTCATGAATAAGTATAATTTCATTATATATCTGTATTCAGGAAAGAACATATTTACATATTGAGTGCTTATATTGACTTCAATTTACCACCATAAAATGTTAATGCTATTGACAGCTGTATGAAGCTTAGACCTTGTTGAACCTTGGACTGATTTTAGGATTGCACCATTGCTATGTTGAAGACGTCACTTTCTGTTCACAAAGTGGGCATCTGCTGTATATTTACAACTGATGTGTGGATGTCCCCAGTCTTACTGACTTTGCTATCGGTAAAACGCCGAACATATTTAGCATTTGAACTGACACGATGACGCTCATTGGGGTCGAGCTTTACGTATAGAAACAACCGAACACAAAACAATAGAGTCAGTGCATGTTCATCATTGAGTTATCATTAGCCAAATGGATTTACACGGTATTCAAGAAATGTATGTGTTGCTAAAATTAAGCAATATTCATAACATCGTAACATGTAGGACTTGTAGTCCAGAAAGCACCGCGTCCATTTACCTGCGGGCCACCTGTCTCTCTTCTCCATGGTCCTGCATCGCGCAGCAAGCAGAGCACCTGCGCTCCGCCTCTGACCGATTGATCCACCAGTGCCAATGGCAATTAACAGAATGGATGCTCTTCTGATCAATTAGAATTGGACTTGGAGAGAAAAGCACATGACACAAACATACTACATGAGTTTTCCTTCCAAGTGTTGCAGAACTTCGAGAATTTATCTGGGCTTCTGATGAAAACCTGTGCTATAATCTTTCTCAAAAACGTAAACACTCCGTTTCGTTTCAGTGTCCGTTTGTTGTTTGTTGTTTTCGTGCGTAAAGGCGCGTCTATGTTTCAGGCTGTTCTTTGGCAAGGTAGAGAATTAGCTCCTGGCTCGTCAGCGATGAAAGGATGCCTTTTGCAGCTGAAGCCGTGAAAAAAGGTTCTCCAATTCTGTTATATTCTTCTGTGGAGAGCACGCGCTGTCTCAACCTGCCAGACAGCGGGAGGCGGGTGCGTGTTTATCTTCTGCTCTTCTAGGGGTCTGCCTGACCCAAATAAGCATCTCACTGTTACATGCAGGTCCTTTCGTTGACAGTGCTCATTTCAGTATGCGGGTGAAACTACATGTTCTTCCACCTGTAAACCCATTCACTCGGCGGCTTCATTTAGTTTAATGTGTAGCAGGCGAGATGGGTCCGTTACTTGAGGACTTCGTTTAACAACAGCGTTCACAACAGTTCGCCACTCCTTTGACACAACGAGCCAGCTCTTTCATTGTTCGCTTGCGCTCGCCTCGGCGTCTCCACCTTCTGGGCATCGCTCAGGCTCACGTGCACCGGGTCCTAGCGCCTGGTGCCAACACTAAATAAATGGCTCTTCCTAAGCTTTTACTCTGGATGAACCCAATGACTCTTGCATAATTCAGTTGCTTGGGACTCCAAGTACTTTATTGGGTAACAACGTGGCAAGACTTTCTATTAATTTAAGAGTGGTTGTGGTTCCCATCACATGTTTGCCAACAGGCAGTCTCCCAAACCGACCAGCATAGATTGGATTGAAGCAAGGGGATTGAAATAACATCGATGGTCTTATCAACCTCAGTGCATAGTCCCTAATCCTCTTTATGCATTATCAGAAATCAAGGACCACAGTAGTTGATTACTAGGTTGTGTGTGCGGGTGTGCGTGTGTGTGTGTGTGTGTGTGTGTGTGTGTGTGTGTGTGTGTGTGTGTGTGTGTGTGTGTGTGTGTGTGTGGGGGAGTGTATGCTTTGGTAACCAGTTATTTTCCTAAGGCAGTCATTTCTTCCACTTAACCCTTATGTTATCTTCGGGTCATTGTGACCCTTCAGTCATTGGGACCTTTCAGTCAAAGACAATTTTACCTCATACAAAAATAAAGTGAAGCATTTTCTTTTAACCGTCGGGCTGTCTCAGACCCCCCACAGCGCGAAGGTTAAAAGAAAATGCTTTTTATTTGTTGTTGTATTGGGTAAAGTTGCCGCAACACAACGATGGTTCGTTGTGAACCTTCGGATCATTGTGACCCGAAGGCAACACAAGGGTTAAAACATTGCAACTCCAAAATTGAGACGAGCCCACATGGAGTGCATGATAAGCTGTTTACACACAAACAGGGCGGGGCAGTCCACAGAGGAAGAAAGTAAGGGAGAGGACACGTGGCTTGTCAGTGCTAGGAACATGACCAGCCAATGTTTTGAGATGTACTTTTGCCCTGCTGCCGTTCAGCTGTTTTCTTGTCCCACACTGAAAGACGTGTATTGAATACTACAGTCAGGGGGGCCGTAACTGGGGGTAAGATTAGGACGACTCTAAGGGCGTCGGTCAGACAGGGGGCCCTGTAGAACACCATACTTTCCTGTAGGATTTAGATTTGAGGGCCCAGAGTACCAAATAGCCAAAGGCCCCAAGAAACCCGAGCAGCGGCCAGTTCTGTACTTCACCTCTTCCGAGAGGGATTCAAGTTTCAGACTTTTGCAATTGGGCAAGGGTAGATGAGACAGAGTTTCCTCCGGGTTACCGTGGGAACCAGGCTTCCATAAATCATGTTGAAGGTCAAGTACCCTGAGCTGACAGAGTGAGAGGGGGGGGGGGGGGGTCAGACACACTTGGGGGGTGGGGGGGGGGTTGGGCTGTGAGCTGTAAACAAATGGAGCAACAGTACTTGTCTTCCTGTCTCTCTCTCTCTCTCTCTCTATCTCTCTCTCTCTCTCTCTCTCTCTCTCTCTCTCTATCTCTCTCTCTCTCTCTCTTTCTAGCTTTCTTTCCTCATTCTCCTCCCCCTCTCTTTTTTAAGACACCAGCCGACTTTTTTCCACTCCTGTCCTAGTTTTAATTTTTTTTGGTGTCACCTCAAGCCCTCCACCCTGCGATGTAGGGTGGCCTCATTCCTCGCTGTCCTCAAACTTGTTGTTCTGTTTCCTGGACTTCAGTGGACTTTATGTAAGGATATTCAAATTGTGAGGACTATCTCATCTATCTTGTCCTAAAGTAGATCATTGTTTGCATAAGGTAGCTCTGAGTCATCCAGTATCAATATTCTCTCTGAAGCAATCCACCCTCTTCTTAATTATTTGTTTTGGCTAGGGTTACTGGTGCACTCGTCTGTATGAGAGCGTAGCCTACTTTAAAACCTAAGTCCTTACTTCCTTCGCCTAATTAATCAGCTTTTGTTCTATGTTGCCAGGACAGGATATCTAATATCTGAGAAATCTTTGTGAGCACAGTCAAGTAAATAGCAGACATCTTGATGTTAATGCGGAAAGCAGACTGAGTTTCTCTGACAGCACAGGAGAGCATGTTCCTCTCATCTCACTGCGATAGCATCAACTAATGGTAGCGGAAAGCCAGTCGCAAAAAAATACACAGCAATGATAGTTGACTTGAAATGGGAATTGAAAGGTAGCTTACAGGTGAAAATGTATCGAGCCTTTTCACATTTCACAATGTATCTAGACTTTTCACATCGTTTGAGGTAGTCTGCTACTTGGGAATATATCATTACATATATATTAAATAAATTGTTTAGCGATAAACTAATGTGAGCAGAGGTTCATGTTATTCACTACATTTCCCATAACCCTCTCAAGAACTCTTACTCCTCTCCTCATCCGATTGGCCGAGTAGTACGTGGTGGGTGACGTCTATTAGCGTGCGCCTTTAACCTTGTGCTTGAGTTGCACCATCAAACCTGCTATTAAGGAAGTTACACAAGTGATTTAATGTTGTTTTAACGTGTATATTCCTGACTAACAATGAGCAGATATATATTACCAGTTTCGGTGTTTGGAACAGTGTTTGGGTGCGCTGTGTTACTGAAGTGAGTATCACAACCCAACTGGTTGACAGAGTAGGATATAGCCTAATTATTTGTGTTTTTAGTTCATATATGTAATCAACCATTGAGCTATATGTTAAGGATCTAGACTCATTTATGTATCCTGCTGTCATTGAATACATCATTATGATTGTGTTGAAAGTTATCCACAAATGCAAATTCTCAATTGAAGTGCATGACATAACGAGGCTTTTCATCATGTGGTGCCAATCACTTGAACAGTGGTGATTTCTTTAAGACTGCAAGGGAAGCTCGGCTTCCCCTAAAATGTCAAAAAATGTATGGTCCAATATTTACTATTGTGTTAACATTTTAAATGCGTAAGAACACGTTCATCTCGAAGACGAGTTCGTTCAGAATCAGTTATATTAGCAGGTCGACTGACTCGATTTCCTTCTCATACATTCCCGTAGCGTCACAGTGCATTTCCCTGTTGAAGCCTGGCGTCCATGGACTTCAATGGGGCTGCTTTGAACAGTTTTTTTTCCAGTGCTTCGAAACTATACCAGAGCCCGTCTACGGAGAGCCTGTCCACTCCCTATTGAGTAGCATGTATCTATTGTCCCTATTAAGCCCCATTGTACCGAATTTGAGTTCCACTGGGGGTGATCGCGGGCGAGTGCAACATGAATGGGTCTATGGAGCTAGACGGCTAAATTGGTATTTTTCGCTTGATTGTCGTTGAGAAATCTGATTGTAGTTTTTGCAAGTTCAATATGGATTATAGATCTTAAGTTGAATGAACGAGTACTTATGTCCTTTCGATATCTTACAGGGTAAGTCGTTGTTGACCATAAGTTTCCCGAGAGTGGCAGTTCTCCCCATATTAGACATTATCTGACTATACGGTCATTGGATAAATGCTGCGATTATGTCCCGCCCACAGACGCTGAGCTTCTCTGAGGGTGAATGGAGGAGTGAGCTGGCCTGGACTCCGAGCTTCTGCGTAGCTATTGCATTTCATGAAATTATACACCACATTCCTTGTTTCAGTTTAACCGAATTCCCACAATTCCTCCCTCGAGTTTAATATTGTTTTGTTAGATCGTTCGTTTATTAACTCAATACAGTAGGCTAGGCTTGTGTCGTTGGGGTGAACTAGCCAGGTAGCAAACTGCACAAGATGGCAGACAATGCTAATATTGTCGACCTGATTTTGGCGAAGCCATTTGAAAGTCTTTCTTACGAGGAGAAACTTAGAATTAAACAGCAGGGCAGATCAACACGTAAGATTGATTTGGTGCAAAGTAACAGGTCTTTTCAGCTCTCCTGGTATGACAAAGTTAGCTGGCTGACTGGAAGTGCTGTGACAAAGAAAATGTACTGCTGGCCATGCCTCTTGATGAAACCATCTCACGGATGTGTTTGGTCAAAGGTGGGGTTTGGAGATCTGTCTAACTTTGACAGGGCATATAAAAGGCATGAAAAGAGCAATGAACATGTGAGGGCATGTGCAAGATTAAGTTGCATGGGCAAGATCAGGGTTGAGCATGCAATCAATGAAGGTGCTCGCATTCAAGTGGCTAAACATAATAGGTGTATTCGACTTAATGCAGCGCCGGCGTCGCCTGCAGCCGCCTGCAGCCCGGCTGACTTGAAGCAGCCACTGGCATTCTCAGCTTCAAGGCATCCGGCTGCAGCCGGCTGTCGGCGCCGCCGGTGCTGCATGAAGTCGAGTGCACCTAATGAAACGGTCAAACAAAGTAGGGCCTTCCTAAAACGCCTTATTGATGTGACGTCCTTGCTTGGCCGGCAGGAGCTGTCGTTTAGCGGACATGACGAGAGTAGTGAATCATCCAACAAGGGGAATTACAGGGAGTTCACAGAAACGTTAGCTAAATATGACTCTGTCTTGTCCGCACAATTCGAGTCCTCAACTGTGTCTTCTGGTATGTCCCATACTATTCAAAATGACTTGATCTTTGCTCTTGCAGCTACCGTTTCTGATGAGATCAGAGATGAAATTCAGGAGGCTCCCTTTTTTGGATGGCAGGTGGATGAAACAACTGATGTAGCCGGCCTTGCCCAACTCTCTGTCATTGTTCGCTATGTGGATAGTGCAGGTCAAATTCAGGAGCGGTTTATTGGATTTTTCGATGTTTCTGGGGGCCGAGATGCTCAGTCTGTTTTTGATGTATTAAATGAAAACATGCAGGGCTATAATTTTAAGAATAAGCTTGTGGCACAGACCTATGATGGGGCTGCTGTCATACCTTCAGCTCTCAATGGTCTGCAGGCCAAAGTGAAAGCAATAGCCCCCAGTGCCATGTTTGTGCATTGCTATGCACACAGACTGAATCTGGTGTTGTCACAGGGTGCTAAATGCTTGCCTGAGTGCAGAATGTTTTTTGCATCTCTCTCTGGGTTTGACCATTTTTTTTCCAAATCCACAAAGAGGACGTCTTTTCTGGAGTCTGCAGGCCGTTCAAGGTTGCCCAGGAACGCTCCTACTCGATGGAATTTCACATCACGGATAGTGAGCACTGTGGCAAACAATTATGATGGCCTCCTGCAGATATTTGATAAGATCATTGCAGATATGACAATGGATGATGATACACTGGATTGTGCCAAAGGCTTTGTGAGGAAACTGGATGATTTTGAGTTTGTGTTCATGTTGTACACATTTGAACAAATCTTCTCTGAGACTGATGTGGTCTTTGATATTGTCCAGCAGAGGGCTATGGATGTCCTTTACTGCAAGAACATAATTGAGTCTGTTCTTGCATTTGTCAAAGAGAAGAGGTCAGAGGGGGCTTTCCAAGCTGTTTATGCCAAAGCAGCAGATCTCACATCAGACCCACGATATGAGCCCATGAGAAAGCGCCGTCTGACCCAGGATCCCCAGGAGCGCTACAGAAATCTGTACATGGCCATCCTTGATAACATCTTGGAGCAGATTCCTCTACGTTTTTCAAATTTGGAAAGTATGCTCTTCTTAGAATTAGTCAATCCAGGGAAGTTTGATGACATGGGACGAGTGTTTCCAGAGGAGTCCTTCCAAAGTGTCCTGAAAAGTTATGGCCATCACTTTGATTCAGGGAGACTTAAGTCTGAACTTCAAGTCCTGTACTCAGATCAGGACTTGCAGGGTAACAGGGGAAAGCTGTGTGATTACTTGGTGTTCCTTAAAGACATGGAGTTGGACAGTACAATGCCTCAGCTTTACAAATTGTTCTCATTAGTGGCAACAATTGGAGCTACATCTGCAGGTGTAGAAAGGAGCTTCTCCTGTTTAAAGCGGCTCAAGTCCTACACCCGTAACACAATGGGCCAGGGCCGTTTCAGCAGCCTAGCTCTGCTGGCCATAGAGAGGACACTGGTCAAGTCACTGGAAAAGACGCCTAGCTGGTACGACAGGGTCACAGAGCATTTTTGAAAAGGAACGTAGGGCTAAATTTACGTATAAATAAATGGAACATTTTTATGATGTAGGCACGAAAATTTAGCCTGGTCCTAACCAGACTCTCGTACATTTCATTTGTACAGAGAGTCTGGCCTCGCTCCATTGACAAGCGTTGACTTCCTTGTAGGCGGGTACTCTGTTGAAGTTTAAAACTATTGGATCTGCCCAGAGCCACTCTGATCTGCCATAACCAATTGCTAGCGTTCGCCTTAGCCAACTTTTCCTGAACCCCGTGGGGAGGAGGGCCACAACATCATGACCACCAACAAAACTCAGCAAGGATTGTTATTGCTCCGGCTTTAACTTATAGATATTCGGCAGCGTTGCCACAACCGCAGAATAGCTTTGCTCGCATCTTTCTCCGCCGCCATTACTGAACTACAACTCAAACTAGTGCACGACATCAACGTCATCGTTCTCAGCCACTCCCTCTGTTCGCTGATTGGCCGGTTGAAAATCAACCTGAAAAAGAAAAAAATAAATCTAAATTGAGCGGAAGTACGTAGGTGGGCAGAGCCATGCTAACGAAAATTAGCTTCCCCTCTTTGAAAGACCAGCAACCGCCACTGCACTTGAACTACTGTGGTGTTCATAGGAACCATTTGACAGGTGGCCCCTGTCCCAGCAAAGCCACCATCAAAGGGAAGACAGTGGTCATAACAGGAGCCAACACAGGCATCGGGAAAGAAACAGCTCGAGAACTGGCAAGGAGAGGTAGGCTACTGAGCTGTGAATGGATGCAGTCTATGGTCTAGACACCCCAGTATGGTTTGTGGAGATGGGAAATGTAGTTCTAAGCCAATTAGTTGTTAATGTCGTAAACTCATTGTTGTGCTAGTTTCATGAGTGCCTACTTTTTTTTCTCTTCTCGTCTCCATACCGACAGGGGGTCGGGTCATTATGGGATGCAGGGACATGGAGAAGTGTGAGGAAGCTGCCAAGGAGATTCGAGGGAAGACTCTGAACCCTCACGTGTATGCACACCACATCGACCTGGCCTCCATCAAATCCATCCGCCAGTTCGCAGAGAGGATTAAACAAGGTCTGGAAGCGCTGCATGGAAAACAGCACGATGATGCAAGAGAATCTCTTGGCCACTAAGTGTGATTTTCATGCGTGTTTGATGTGTGTTTTGTACTGCAGAAGAGAAACGTGTGGATATACTGATAAACAACGCAGGTGTGATGAGATGCCCTGCTGGAAAAACTGAGGACGGCTTTGATATACAGTTTGGAGTCAACCACTTAGGTAAGCTTTTGACTTTCAATGTAGGTCACGTGGACTATGCCTGGCTTGATCTGTCTGGCTGTCATGCAAATGAGTAATACTTTCTGGATAACCCTTTCAGGACATTTTTTGCTAACAAATCTTCTGCTGGACAAGTTAAAGGAGTCTGCCCCCAGTAGAGTGATCAACCTGGCTTCTCTCGCTCACATCGTTGGGGAAATAGACTTTAATGACCTCAACTGGGAGAAGAAGAAGTTTGACACCAAGCGGGCCTACTGCCAAAGCAAGCTGGCCAACGTTTTATTCACCAAAGAGCTCGCAAAGAGGCTTGAAGGCAAGTTCAGCTCTGTGTGAGCAGTTAGTATGCTGTATAAGTATGTGTGTCTAGGGAGTCAGGTGGCTGAGCGGTTAGGGAATCGGACTAGTAATCAGAAGGTTGCCAGTTCGATTCCCGGCCGTGCCATTGACGTTGTGTCCTTGGGCAAGGCACTTCACCCTACTTGCTTCGGGGAGAATGTCCCTGTACTTACTGTAAGTCGCTCTGGATAAGAGCGTCTGCTAAATGACTCAATGTAAATGTGTGTGTGGGTAGTGGCACTGTATTTTTGTTCTCCGTTTGGTCTGGATTACAACACCAATCCTACATTGTAGAATTTACCTTTCATGTGTGTTGTTGTCATAGGGACTGGGGTTACTGTAAATGCCCTGCACCCAGGTGTTGTTGCCACAGATCTGGGGAGACACACTGGCCTGCACCAATCACAGTTCTCCAGCTCAGTACTGAGTGAGTACAAAGTCGTTTCATTGGTTGTTGATACTAGGTTATGTTATATGTACAGTAGATGTTTAATTATTCAGATGTTGTCTAGAATGTGTAGATCCATTAGCCTTTTGTGCATGTTGTTGCATATAAATTTGTCATGTGGTTATAATTCACCATATTGTACTCCAAATTGCACTTACTTCCACTGATTATTTTATTTTCCATAGGACCAAATGAGTTTTCTCCCAGCTGTTAGAATGAGCTCTTTCGCACTCGATCTTGTACTGACCCCAACTCTACATTACTGCTATACTTCCCCGCCTTCTCCTCAAACATTGTCTGAATAAACTCAGCATAGATTCGCTGTACTGGAGCCTTCCACTGACCCTTCACTATTTACATTTAGTCATTTAGCAGACGCTCTTATCCAGAGCGACTTACAGTAAGTACAGGGACATTCCCCCCGAGGCAAGTAGGGTGGAAGTGCCTTGCCCAAGGACACAACGTCATTTTTACACGGCCTGAATCGAACCGCCAACCTTCCGATGAACAGCCCGATTCCCTAACCGCTCAGCCATCTGACTCATCTTCGGTTCCCCCTGCAGGTCCTTTCTTCACGTTACTGGTGAAGGGTCCGGAGCTGGGAGCCCAGCCCAGCGTCTACCTGGCGGTGGCCGAGGAGCTCCAGGGGGTGTCGGGACGTTACTATGATGTGATGACAGAGAAGGAACCGGCGCCCAACTCCCTCGACCAGGAGGTGTCTAGCAGGCTGTGGGAGGCCAGCGCCAGGCTGGTGGGGCTGGAACCGACGGGAGGGGAGACGGAGAAGGCCAAGACACCCACGCCGACAGCAACACCTGCAGAGACTGTCCCCCATCCATGCAGCCCAGACACGGACACAAGGAGGGAGCACTGAACCTTGAATGTCAGTCTGACACTGTAGCCATGGAGACCTAGAGTATTCATATTGGCTCTGACAGGGACAGAAGCCTTAGAGGAACTATTTAATTGAGAATTCATTATTGTTATTGATTTATTGTGACTGTGGCATTGTGACAAAAGTGACTTGTTCACCACCCAAAATATTTTTTTTTAACGTCTTGGCAGTCACGTCGACTTGGGTTTCATTTTAACTATTGTCACAATAAAGTAATATTTATGTAAATTGGATGTGTAGAACTGTACCACAAACTAAAGTCCTCTGTGATCTACTCAGGATATTCCATATCTTTAAAGAATGTCCTCTGATACAGAATGTGATCTACTGGTAGACACTTATGTTGCTCCATGGAGCTTATTGAAGGGGCTCAAGGGGAAATATTGCTTGTAATTTATTTAAACAACTGACATCTGAAAATTCATTACACAGTTTATTATTAAAAGCTTAAGGGACATTTATCATTGAATAAACTGTTATTGAGCAATGAGGCACAGGGTTAGTGTTGGGGGACACTCCCTGTGACAAGCTAGGACCCCCTTGTGGCCCCTCTAAATGTAGATTCAAAATCATTAAAAAAACATGGTATTTTGCCTGTTAATGCATGCAATGCAGTGAAGGAAACTACATGACAACAATAATGTTTAATGTGCAAAAATGTTAGGCTGTATCCTAATCATGAATTGGTTTGGGGGGTAATTACATTCAAAGCACTGACAAACACCGTAACTAGATTTACCTCGCGTCCTCTTAGATCTTCTTAGAACACACCAAGGATTTGCCCAGGCACACGTGATATTGTGTACTTTGGAGTCAAGAGCCCCAAAGCAATCCGTTTTACTCGTTTTAGACATTTGTGCATTTGTTTATGGTTTCGCTTTTGTCTCTTGATCTTATCATTTTTAAATAGCCAGTGGCTCTGTGTGTTTACCCCTCTCTGGTTGGAAGAAGCTCGATATCGCCACCTGGGGGTTACAGCCGGTGAACTACAAAGAATGAAGCTTCACTCGGTGTTGATGCGTGTCAATTCTTTCTCAGACCTGAAATTATGTACATTTACTCTCAGGCTTCTTTGTGGTGTATTACTAACAAGTATGTCTTGATCCTTATTTTTCCACATTTGTCCTCGGAATTCAACCATCTACAACACTGTATGGAATGACTGTGTGGCTCATGTCCTGAAAACTATCAGAAATATTGTCTGCTCTAATGCACATATTCCTTTCACTGTGAAGCAGAACATAAAAATACAACCATTAGTTAATCTATACAGAATTGTGGTCATTTCTCTCTAGACACTAAGCAGAGCCATGTAGGCTGAGTGCTTCAGCAGAGAGGTGAACGCTGTGCTTTTTTCAGCGATCCATTTCATGGGGCTCTTCCCATCGATAAATCCCCTACTTCACATGAGACGAGGGCTTTCTCCGTGGTAATGCACCGTGCTCAGCATCGATCCTGGAAACTAGCAGCATCCACGCTAGCAGTTAATCTGGTGTCGGTTTTCAAACGAAGACGGATACGTGGAGCCATCGTAAAACAACAGTCACTGAAGGAGGAAAAAAGGATCCATTTCTGCAAGACTCATGACCTCATGACACAATCTGTAACATTAAGAATGTATTTCAGTTTTTGGATGTAACATTTTGATATAAGTGTTATCTTTCAGTCTTCAGGATTGTAAACCAGTTTAATATAGAACTTTGAGTGAAAGTTATAACTACAAATGTACTACTTTTGACCTTGATTGAGGTATTCTGTAGAACAATGATGATCTTGTTTTGCACATCTTTTCTGGCCTTGAAGTAGCATAAACATTTTAACCAGCCGTGAGCCGGTTGAATCAAGATACAGATCTCTGTCCTTTTTTAAGCATGACTGCTTTAGTATATTGAAAACATATAACTCTCTTTACCATGTTCTGATTCTGATCCTGAACCTGTCAAAAACTGGGTCGATTTGTGCTCTTGAACATGCAACTTCGCTGACTACATTTCCCACAATGCACCAATTACAAAATGGTCCAAAGTGTAATGTATTTTGATGTTCAGGGTGCATATTTGCTTGGCATTTTTCTGCTATTGTGAAGTCTTCAGTCGTGTTTTGCCAGGCGTTTTGGATAAAGGTAGCACAGTTTGTCTTGGTGAGTTTGTAGTGCAACGACATTGTTAACTGTATGCCTTCGTAGTGATTGTGTTTTGAGGCAAAGAAACAGCAACGTAGTCCAATCGCTTAGTTAGATAACTTTTTGCTTATATTTTCTGTTTCATGACTGTATGTGGGCGTACGTAGGGGTGTCACATACAACTTGCAATGCGTTTCATGCTCATGAATGTGTTTTAATTTGTTTAATTTGGTTTTGCCTGTCAGATATGGCACAACCGCAAAGAGTGGGGGACTTGCCCGAGGATGTCGACACAGATGACTGCATGACTTCATACACACACATCTACAGTCCTGATCTACTCAAGTAAGTAGCTGTGGCTAAAAACCACAGCAGTGTATCTTAGCAGAGGATGTTGTTTTATATGCCTAATGAAAGATTGAAATGAAACTTTATGGTACTGCTCGTTACAGAACCTTACGTAAGAAGCAGAGGTGACGGGACGAGATTTATGCAAAGTGTATTCGTATTTTTCCATTCAGAGACCAAGTGGCTTTCATCACGGGTGGAGGGTCTGGAATTGGACTCCGCATAGCTGACATTTTAATGAGGTACCTGCACCGGCCATACTCCTCGTGCCTCATCATGAAGTTAACTGTACTTTAACCCCAGGTATTATCAGAACCTTGGTCTTAGTCTTCACAACTCTAACCCTGTTCAAAGCTTATCACTTACTTATGAGGAAATGCATTCACACGTGAAATGTTTACACACATTCATACTACTGAACATTTACACATACCATTTTTCTTTCACACCTGAAGTGAAAGGAAAGGAGAGGGGAGAGGAGAACAAGAAGCCTAGAACAGAATACACAATGGAACAGGGGTCCCCAAACCTTTTTCCTTTCTTTAATGTGAGGCCGGGTCGTTCTGTAACAGAAAATTACATGGGCCGGAGTGACTACCAATATCATTGTGGAGATTTTATTATTATTTTTAAATGTATTTATTATGCTAGATTAGTTTAGTTATTTTTTATGCACCGTACATATACTTACTAGTCCTTTGCCTTTCACCTTTTAGATATTTCCCATCCATCTTGTAGCTACAGTATTTTAACAGGAAAGGTGTCTTACCCCTCGTCTTCTTGGCCTTGTGTTGTCTCTACGCCTGCACGTTCAATGTTTGAACACTTAACGCCTGCTCTTTCAGACACGGATGCGACACCGTTATTGCCAGCAGAAACCAGGATAAGCTAAGAGAGGTAGCCTAATACATGTTTATATATGTTTTAGATTTACATTTACAGTTAACGGAGATTAAAAAGTTCTTACTAAAAGTACAAATGATGACGATAATTTTGTAGCCTAATACATATTTATATATTTTTTGGATTGACAGTTACAGTTAACAGAGATTAAAAAGTTCTTACTAAATGTACAAATGATGATGATAAAAACATTTTTCCCAGGCTGCTAATAAACTGACCGCAGCCACTGGTCGTCGTTGCCTCCCCCTGTGCATCGACGTGCGTCAGCCTGAGACGATCGGAGCTGCTGTGGACGAAACGCTGAAGGAGCTCGGACGCATCGACATCCTCATTAACAGTCCGTGGTAGTAGTAGTTCTCTGGTTGAATGATTAACTTTTCACAAGTTACATCTCTGTTTATCTTCAGAGACCATCAAATAATCTCCTCCAGCTCTTATGTCATGTTGTGATAATGCGAAGATACAGATTCTTCTTACACAATAAGATCGAAGAGTATCTCTTTACTGCTAGATTTTACTTGATGTATTTATTAGGTCCCTTTTAATTCATATTTTATCTTACATATTCCATCATCTCAATGCAACACTTAAAATTTTAAATGTTAAATTAGGTACAAATGTACATATTTACCACATACTGTCACCTGAATTCAAGACACCTGATTTGTTTTGTTTTTCAGATGCTGCTGGAAACTTCCTTTGTCCAGCAACGTCCTTGTCCTTCAATGCCTTTAAAACGGTTTTGGAGATAGACACCATGGGCACTTTCAACACCAGCAAGGTGGTCTATGAGAAGTGGTTGAAGGTACTGACCTCTACCAGCCTCCAACAATCTGGAAAGAAACAATTGCACTAAAGGTCTTTGTGTAAATACAATCTAACTGGTAAATAATCTAGTAAGGGTAAAGCATAGGTTAATATAAAGATGCAAGACTATTTGTGATTTGTTTGTGTTTAGGATCATGGAGGTTCTATAGTGAACATCTCTGCAACCCTTGGCTACAGAGGCCAAGGACTCCAGGTGCATGCTGGGTCTGCCAAGGCCGCCAACGGTATGAAAAGTTCTTCACAATGAATAATTTCTTATTCAGAACTTTTTTGCATCTCATTCTTTGACTTTGACTTCTCTTATCTACCATCTGACCCCCAGATGCAATGACCAAGCATCTGGCTGTGGAGTGGGGGCCCAGTGGGGTCCGGGTCAACACCCTGGCTCCTGGCCCGATCTCTGGGACTGAGGGCTTCCGTAGGCTAGGTGAGGTGCTTCAAAACTTCAAAAATATATTTCTGTGTGTTGGTGGTGGTGGTGTGGGGGAATCGCGATCTCTTCATGGGGACCAAAATAGTTATCAGCACCCATGTTCTCATCCCTCTGTCTCCTGTCCCTAGGTGGTCCCAGAGGTGAGACTTCCGGAGCCTTCCAGTCCATCCCTCTGCAGCGGGCAGGGAACAAGACGGAGATGGCCCACAGCGTGCTGTTCCTGGCCAGCCGCGCCTCCTCCTACGTGACGGGTGCCATCTTGGTGGCGGACGGTGGTAGCTGGTTGACCTCTGCCAATGACGTGTCCATGCTGCTGGGTATAGCCTCCTCTAACTCCGCTAAACTCTGACACAGCCCCTCTCCTCCGTCACCCAGGTGTGTAGGATGGGAGAGGAGACTGAGCAGTAGGGAGGAGCAGTAGGGAGGAGGAGACATGGGGGGGGGGGGCTGTAGGGAGGAGGAGACATGAGGGGGGGGGAACTGTGGTCCTGGGACTGTGGTGTGGAGATAGTTCAGCAACTCCACTATCTAATTAGTGGGGCATACATGTTTAATATAAAAAGCTATTTTTTTCTGGAGCAGTGGCATAGTTTGCTTTTTTTGTGGTCTCAGTTATATTTGGCTGGCTTGCGTTCTATTTTTCTCTCTTTCTGAAGTGAGGGCTTCGGGACACAATAGAGAGGAGGGTTGTTAAACAATGCTGACTGATGAACGTGATAATTCTTTGTTTTGTTTTCAGGTTACTGGTCATCAGAAATGAAAAGGAACAAGTGAATGGTGAAGATGGGTAAAACTCCAACTGCCTTTGTCCCTGATGTGCCATTTTGTTTAGTGTTACCCGAAGATGCCTAAGCTGTTTTCTGTGACCCCCAAGCTCTTGGTGCTAATGATAATGAAAGACAAACACTGACTTAGTCAAGAAAACATAGAAAAAGAGGGACCAAATCATATTTGAAGTCTGAGGATGAATAACTCAACTTGACAAATCATTAACTTCAATAAATAATTAAGAGTTGTTGATAATATATTGAATATCAATGTAAAGCACCAACATTTACATCAAGCATTGTCACTGTCCTGACGCTTCCTGTTCATATTTGTGGAATGACAAAAACGAAACTGTCTGATGGGTTTCTGAAGGCAGATGTGTGGATGTACCTTTCTTAATTAAGCTTGTGTAGGCCCTTTTTTCCGCACAGTTTTCATCACAAGCCAGAATACAGGGTGTGTGAAAACAGGGCTAACATACCCCAGTAGTCCGAAGTTATTTTAATTAGTCTATATTTACCTAGCTTCAGCGGAGAGCTCAGAACAACATCTGTAGATTGATATCTATGTGACCTACTTGAAAGATGTAGTAGGATAGGATTAATACCGACCGAGAGCAACTGATCAGATTTGAGAACTTTTATTCCCCTTCAAATAATGCATCTTTTGAAACGGCCGGATGAGGGCGCTGATGTATCATGCGGCACAATTTGATGATGGCAGTTGGCACATAATTACAATTTAGTGTGAATAATGTGGTTGGAATTTTTAATAAACAGCTCTAACTATAATCGCTTATGGCCTTTTTAAATTTATTTTTATCATATTACCTCTACGCTAAATCTGATTATAAATACACCACTTCAGATACACACCATGGACATCACATTTGGCGTTGCATCATGCATTCACGAATGCAATTTATTTCTGACCATTGGTAAACTGTTCAATAAGTGGGATGTTTATTTGGCATTTTACACCACCGTTTAGGAGACTGCGGTTCATTCTCTACGCGTGCGTGAAACGTCAACAGTGTATGCGGCTGAGGAGGAGCGGAGGACAGGGACATCGTTGCTGATGCTGATGATGCGAGTGCGTTTGGCCTCGGTGTAACCTCGGTGTATTTAAATGGACTTTTGAACATTTTTGTATCGCTGTTTGAGTATTTAAGTGCCAGCATATGTTGTTGTTAATGCTGTAGTATGTCAGAGACTATTTGGCATCTGGACTCGACGATTTTTTTGGACCAGCGAACGTTGTTATTCCTCTCTTCCTGACTGACACAGGTGGACGGTTCTTGCTTGGAATATCTTCTATGATTCGGGAGGAAAAATCTTGGCTGGCAAATTCAAGAATAAAATCGTATCTTATAACGTCAACCTCAAAACATCATTGAGGACAGGGGGATCATTTTGAAGAGGAGAATTCGGCAGACCAGTCAGTCTTTTTTGAGCTAACTAGCTAACTGATTGGACTAAAAGAGGCAGATACAGACGAGTCGGCCAGTTAGCTCGTTAGCCAACAAGCGAGCTAGCTTAGCCATCTAGTTTAGCGACTGCGCCTCGGCTCCAAACAGGATGCTCTGAATTTAAAAACATCTGTACTAGTCGGTATTTTAACTTCAATGGCTGCATAAACCGTAGAGAAATTGAATGTTGTTGGCGATAAGGAAAGGTTGAATGTGCACTTGATAGCATCAGTAATTAGCCAACTGGAGAGTGGTCATATTTTGCCGGATTTGCCAGGTCCAAGTAGCTAGCTCGTTTGATTTAATTGACATTTTTCTTAATCTGTTTTAGCGGTATGATATGGCAATACATTACACTATTTTGAGTAATCCAGGTGATTACTGAGTTAGAGCTACCGATGATATATTCTTGACCTGTAGTTGTCTAGCAAGGTGATGCACCCGTACAACAATATGCCTTTTAAGCTGAGACATAGACACAACATGTGACAAGCTGTTGCCCCAGAAACATTGATTACAATGCTAAATTTTACTTTAGTCTTTGTAAACTATCAGCAAAGTATGATCATGCAGTCAAATGAATTAAGATGACGTTCATAGGTTTTGCATGTCACGCCTAGCACATATAGTTGAAACATACTTAGGATCGATTCTGTAAATTGGAAATAAGTGTCTATGGGTTCACTACACTGACAACTACCCATGGATTCTTGTTGGTGACGTCCAGCGCCATGTGTGGCATTATGACGATAATTCGTGTGAGGAAAAATTGGACATTGACTGTCAAATAATACAGACAGCTTTGTTTTCCTCTGTTGCTCAGGAAGAATTTGCTTAAATGGAACAGACTTTTATGTCAAGCCCGTTGGGGCATTCGGAGTGGGAGTCCGAACATAAACTTTCCCATGGATTTCTCCTTAGTTCAGAGAAAGGACCTGTCTTGCCTCAGAAACAAAATAGCCAGACAGGTTTGGATTTTCAAAGGGATGACCAGAATATCTCTTTAAGCCTTGAGGAAATTTTCCACGAAAATGCCTTAAATCTTGACAGCCTTTTTAGGGGCTCCAGTTATACAGGAGAGCCAATTTTGCAAAGGGAGGCAGAACAATCAAATCATTTCGAAGGTGATCATAAGATTACTACTCTTCCAGACAAAACCGAAGGACAAGGGGGTAGCAGTGATGGTTGTTTCTCAGATCCCTTTTCACTTTCCAACACCACTGACTGGCTTGGGGACAACCTTGCTGGTGAGGAGGCACCTAGGAATGACCCGGAATCTGCCAGCAGTCTTGACCAGCTGATAACCATCCGTGACCCTCCCTCCCCCCAAAAGGTTTATGATAGAACTCAAGATACCAACACAGAGTCTCTGTTGGTGGATCTACTCTCTGAACCCTGCCCGAGCCCTCCTTCTGTAGAGGCGGACCCACAGGGTGTCAGTGGGGAGCTGTTACTCCCATCACTGGAGGAGGAGAGAGGCCTCCCTCCCTCGCTGGGCGGAGAGATTGTGTCGCCCATGTCACCTGAAACTGGGAACAAAGGTTTATTCCAAGAACCCGTGACTGACCCAGCCACAGTCGGTAACACTAGCCCTGAAGGTTTACCTGAGAGTTGCCTCTCACACGACGCTGACCCTGCGGATGGCCACAGGGAACTGCGGGAGGCCCTGGAAGGATCCTTGCCGTTGTTGGATTCGGAGGTGCCTGAAGGGGACCACAGCCTCAGCCTGTGTCCTGTCAGTTTAACCTCTCTCACCAGTACAGGTGCCCCTTCAGATACACATGCAGAGGACCCGGAGCAGGAGCTCACATTGGCTTGTCCTGTCTTGACCGTGTCCTCGGGACACCTAGGTGAAGGGGACTCGTCATCGCCACAAAGCAGTGTCCTATTGACTAAAAGTGCTCCTCGAGAGTCTCTCTCTGATGGAGACGCTTTGGGTTTGGCTGACTTGCCCAGGGACAGCAGCAGCCCTGAGCATGCCTGCCAGGATTTGATGGACAATTTTCTCTGCAATGTCAAACATGAGGAAGATAAGGAAATGGCTTTGGATCACAGCTTGAACGCAGATGAGCTGCAGGATAAGGAAATGGTAGACCTGAAAACACTCAAGGGTGTACAGGAGGGGAACGTTTTTGCTTCCCAAACGGAACAGGACGATAGGGACAGGTCGACAGGTTCGGACCAGGTCAGACACCAGGATTGTCACAAAACGGATGCCTTTGGTTTTCCAGACCAGGAGTTGACAGATTTTTCTCCTGAGGGCGGATGGACTAGTGAACAGACATTGGAGACCCTCTCTCTCTCTGAGATGGTGGTGTCTGACTCCATGGCTGGGGTTCCCATGATGAACCAGAGGGAGGAAGACCATTCCCCTCTAAAAGCTGTGTTCGACGCCCTGGATCAGGATGGAGATGGATTTGTCAGAATTGAGGAGTTTCTGGAATTTGCTGCAGCTTATGGGGCAGATCAGGTGAGATTCCACACATTCTCAGACCCGTTTTTGCCCTTTTAACCTTTCCGTGGATGATGCAGTATGAAGTCATGGGGGTTTAGTAACGTGAAAAGGTTATTGTATGCTTGTTAACCAAGATCATAAGAGGCTAGTTTTTTGCGTGAATGGTTTACTATTGATTTTCCACTTTACTTCAGAGAGCTTCCTTTAAAAGCTTGGATAATTCCATCAACTGAAATCCATCCCTTCTGATGTCAGTAGTTCCAGATTCTGAAAGCCCTCAGGGATTTGTTTTTGTAGCTAGTAAATAGGAGGATTGTATGCAAACCTAAGCAGAGTTGGTAAGCTAATAGGGTCTTGATGGGTTGGAAATTCTCTCTAAAAATCATTACTGTAATAGGCAAGTCAAAATAGTAGACAAATACTGTTAAGAATCTTGAAGTAAGAAGTGTCCCATTTAGGCTAGCCCAGTACTGATCCACTCAGAAACATTTTGAAACTGTTATGTGTTCACTTTTGCTTCAATTTCCCATTTGAGCAAGGGGATGGCTGCAGCTTTGTTACTCTGAAACACAATAGAACTTGGGTAACTTGAGCATTTATACCTCAGTTTACGATACTGAAGCAACACTGGCCATTTTGTTATTTGAATCCACAGTCAGGGCATACTATAGTGTACAGTTTGACTTTTTGATTTGCAATATTTAGTCTGAATTAGGTTTCAAAACATTTAGCCTAAACATTAGGCCATCGGTAAGATTTGTACTTTAATCATCGTCTAACTTTGTCTTGGTACAACAACAGTTTAAAACCAGAAGGATAGTTAATAGGTTTACCTAACCTACCCGTACCCTATACTCAATATAAAAATCTGGACAGATTGATGTTTAATCTCTATTTGGAGGTTGTTCAAAAATTGGGATTTGGGTCAAACAGTTTAGATCCTGACAGAACATATTGACTGTAATGACTTGTGTCAGGGCTTGTGCCTTTTCATTATGTCAGTAATGACTAAACATGATGACTTGCTCTCCCATCTTACCTTAGTTATTTAAGGGATTGAATCTCACACAAAGTGGATTCTTCCCCCACCCCTGACTCACTCAGAGAGCCCCCAAAACACACACAGCTCTGGGATTCCATCATTTATGTGGTTTTGCTCAGGAGGTGAATGTCAAGCTGTGGGAAGTTGGAATGTGTCAAATGTTAGTTTGATTGGCATCCATCCCTTCTGAGGAAATGGCCTTGCAGTAGTTTATATGACACTGTGTTAGTGTGCAGACAGGGCTCTCCGATTTCTTGCTTTGTTTTGGTTTCCCGTAGTCCCTTAAAATGTTTTACGCTGCTTGATCCACCCTGCTTGATTCCTTTTCGAGGCCATTGGGGTCATTCTTAATCATTCTTAATCATAGTTCGAATAACAGTACAGGGTTGAGTTAATGTGTTGGTTGTGGCAAACTAAATGGCCATATGTTATTTATCTTATTTACACAACGGCATGTCATTTCTGTCTCATGGTAGCCCCCCCCCCCAAGCTAGGTACTTAAACAAAGACAAGGCTTTTAAATTAAACAAAGTGAAATGTTTCTCTTGGCCAACACGTTTGTCTTTATGCTATCCCCAAAGGTCTGATAAGAGGGTCCACAAAATTAAACAAACTTTCATTTGCAAATAGCAGCAAAAGGTTGGATGCAAATGTTGATGTAACTGCCAGCAGGCTTGCACTCTGATGGAAGGAGCTTCTGAAGGTCTTTTTCAGTTAATGAATGATCAGAATGAAGAGAATGGTTAAAATCAGTGTCATGTTGTTTCTGAACGAGGTAGGCCTAACCTTGAATGGCCCTTTAACGAGGACCCATCTGTCTTTCACAGGACTTCGTTTAGACTTCCTTTTTCTTCCAACCTCCTGTTCTGAACACACCAGCACTACCATGCCATCCCGCTGCACACTCACTTCACTTTTCAAACCTCAACAGTCAACCAAACCCACACAGTGATTCCGTCACCAACTAGACCCGACGGTTTGCTTAAAAACATCTCTCTCCAGTTTCCAGTGGGGTGAGATTAGCAAGCTCTGTTGCTGGTTGACTAATCAGCCCTCTAATCCCCCTCCCCCAGTTCAGAAAGCCTGTGTCGCCCCTGCTCCTCCCTGTGCACCCCCGGAGCCCTCTCTGGCTCCCCAGGCAGACTGATTTGGGAGGATTAGGCTTAGAATGTGTTTTCCTGAGTCAGAAGGCCTGGTTTTGTGTGTGTGTGTGTGTCCCCACCTGAAGTTAGGGAGTCAGGTGGCTGAGTGGTTAGGGAATCGGGCTAGTAATCAGAAGGTCGCTTGTTCGATTCCCGGCCATGCCAAATGACGTTGTGTCCTTGGGCAAGGCACTTCACTCTACTTGCCTCAGGGGGAATGTCGCTGTACTTACTGTAAGTCGCTCTGGATAAGAGCGTCTGTTAAATGACTAAATGTAAATGTACCGTTGATCCTGTGCTTCTCACATGTCAGTCATGCCGGGAGAGCGGGGATGACACTCGTCAGTGGCTGGAACACCTCCGAGGATATTTACATTTAGTCATTTAGCAGACGCTCTTATCCAGAGAGACTTACAGTAAGTACAGGGATATTCCCCCCGAGGCAAGTAGGGTGAAGTGCCTTGCCCAAGGACACAACGTCATTTTGCACGGCCGGGAATCGAACAGGCAACCTTCTGATTAATAGCCCGAATCCCTAACCGTTCAGCCATCTGACCCCCTCAGGTCTATCTCCTCCATACTTTATTTTTGGTGTAGGGAAGATAAAGGATCCATCTAATGGCGTTGTGAATGTCTCCCAGTAGAAAGCTAGCAATAATAAAGTGGTTGTCTATGGTTTCTGCTGGTCTCCTTGCGTGGTATGGTGTAGTATTTGGATCCTTGTGGTTTCCTCTGTGTCTTTTGTTTCTCTGTGATTTGCTTTGGACTGCTAACTAGATCGAGCGGATGGATTACTCAGTGTGTCTCTCTTTGAGTGTTTGCTCAAACAGTGTCCGGTGTCCCTAGACAGTCAAAGGGCAAGTTTGTGCCTTACTGTGGCCAGCCATGTTCACTTGCTTTGCGGATGTCTTGCCTTTTTGGAAGGAGAAAAGAGGCATGGTTTATTAGACCTGTTTGCTTTTCATGAGGTAAAAAGTAATCCAACAGATTAGACAGACTTATTTTTAGAATGTGAAGAATGTTACGTAATAACCTTTGGGTAGATAGATTTGGTGTTGGTTGATTCAACCAGTCTTTGGTGGGTGTGGTTCCACACGGCTTCATCCGCCCATGCAGAGCCCAGATGAAACCTCTCTCTCCCCCAGACGACTACTTGAGTGAAACATGAAGTCAATTAAAAGTAGGTTACGAATGTAGAAAAGTAGAATGTGGTTTCGTATTGGTAATTTTGAGTTCTGATCGAATCCCTGTGAACAGTGTAGAATATTGTCACACTTACTCATAGGTTTCACAAAAGGTTTCACATTACGGCCAAGCAACCATCATCATTTTGGTTGAGTAAATGTACCCACTACTTAGGGGCCACTTTCGGGCCTTCAGCAGCAGTAAAACGAAAGATTTGAGTGAAAAACTCACAGGCCTATACATTTTTTTAAACTTGGCTTAGCCCTTTATGGTTAGGGTTAGCTATCTGCCCTTGTGGCTGTTTTATTTTCCCTGTAAGATTCGCAAATCATTTAATTACAGTGTGGTTAACACTGTTAACACGCCCAAGTCTTGTCTAAGCTTATGTTTTCTCTACAGCTGAGAAATTAATGTACCTAAAACCATACTTTGTTAGCCTGGTCCTAACCAGACTCTCGTACATTTCATTTGTACATAGAGTCTGGCCTCGCTCCATTGACAAGCGTTGACTTCCTTGTAGGCGGGTACTCTGTTGAAGTTTAAAACTATTGGATCTGCCCAGAGCCACTCTGATCTGCCGTAACCAATTGCTAGCGTTCGCCTTAGCCAATTCCTTCACCACTACTGTAACAGAGCTAGCTGCCGTAGCTGGAAAATCAAACTTTTCCCGAACCCTGTGGGGAGGAGGGCCACAACATCATGGCCACCAACAAAACTCAGCAAAACTTGTTCTTGCTCCGGCTTTAGCTGTTGGATATTCGGCAGCGTTGCCACAACGGACCGAATGGCTTTCCTCGCATCTTTCTCCGCCGCCATTACGGAACTACAACACAAACTAGCACACGACACCAACGTCATCGTTCTCAGCCACTCCCTCTGTTCGCTTATTGGACAGGTAGAAAATCAACCTGCAGAATCTGACTTACGGACTTCATGGCCAGACCTATGTACAGAAGCAAATAAATTTGAGCGGAATATAGGACGGCAGAGCCAGGCTAATACTTTGTCCCTACAAGCTAGGTTTACGACAGCCTCCTTTTGGTGGAGGTACACGGGTGTGTGTGTGTGCAGAGAATGATAACAGACTATTTGCATGAATGACCTGATATGTTTGCTGGTACCTCAGAATTAATGTTCGGAATGCAAATATCATTCCGGAACTTATCCAGGAAGTGGATCTGGATACGCCAGGTGGGAGTGGGATGTGATCGGGAGATGGAAACACAGGCACATCAACAGGAAGTACTCACATAAGGGGTCATGAACCTAATGGATTTATGACCAGTGTCCAATACTGAACGAATGTCACAAGAGATAAAGAAGACTTATGAAGTTTAGTATTTTGTTAAGTTTGATCGTGACAAGTTAAATTCAACCGCAGTGAAATGGGATCGATCAGAGATGTGAATAGGATCTTCCTATTGTTACTACAAATTCATCTGGGAGGCTTTAGGAGCGGGTAAAGACGTCGTGACCCTTAACTCTAGTGTCTTCGTTAGCATGTTGACTGGGGTCAGGGCTGCCCCCGGAGAAGGGTCACCTAGAAGGGAGTATTGTGAAAAAAACACTCACTGGGGCTCTGACCCTGATTCAACACAAAGCCCTGTCTTCTGCTCTGTGGCGGACAGCTCTTGTCCATCCATCCAACCCCTGCAGCCAGCCAGCCCCTGCAGCAGCCAGCCAGCCAGCCTCCCTGCAGCCAGCCAGCCAGCCCTGCAGCCAGGCCAGCCTCCCTGCCCTGCCCTGCCCCGCTTTTATGTACAGCCCCACTAATCCTCAATGGAATGTCCCCTGTGTAGTCTGAAATATCCCTTCTCTCCCTCTTTCTCTCTCCCTCTCTCCTCCCCCATCCCTCTCGGACATATTGCTGTTCACAAAAAGCTTTCTCATTATTAGACAATGATAGATCTTCCTATCCACTGCTGATGAAGCGTCCATAATAGCATAATAACAACGTTGTAATGCGCCGTCTTGTTGAAGTATACACGGCCTTGTTGAAGTCATTATGGAACCACCCCCTCGTAGGGGGAAAATTGCCTCTCGCCGTCAGCATCCAAGTCTCTGAGGCTGTGCACAACTGAGGGCTGTGTGGAGTCGACCAGGCATGCCCAAGCCCTGATTAGACTCACATGGAGGAACCCTAGAAAACCACCACCCCACCACTGCCCTACAAAGCACTGAAAGGACGTTGCCATTAGGGTGTAGGAGGTTGGTGCTGGTGGTGTTGTGACCCCTGTTGTCCCAGTGCTCTTCATTGATGTTCTTGATGAGGTCTGTGGAACTGTGTGGTGGGTTGGGGAGGGGTTTTCTCTGACGTAGAACTTTGAATGCTCAGGCAGGAATCTCCTCTTAACACACTTTACTGTTACCTCTCTTGTGAGGCTGGAACGAAACTGTGTTTCCTGTGTGTACTGTTATACCGTGATGTCACGTTTTGAGGTGGATCGCGAAACGAAAGTTCCATCGCAGGCAGGCAGAGGAACTGATGAAACCCACCGAACCCCCCCCCCCCCCACACCACCACCACCACCCACCATCCAACCCCCCACCCGGTCTTCCATGACACTTTAATTTGATGAAAAATCCCAGCCTCTTAAATTGGTGAAGATTTGCTTAGCAGGAGCCGACAATGGAACAGCTCGACGCCACATTCAGCCTCAACTCCTCTGTCAACATTTCAGTGGTAGCCGCAATCTTTGTCAAAACATTCAGCTGGGTTTCATTCACAGGGCAGAGAAAGCAGGCTCGGTCTCTGTAGGGTCTGACAGTCTTTAGATCAGTCAGTTCAGAGTTTTTTTTTGAGAGTTTCAGCAGATCTTTTCCAAGCTGAGCGAATCAGAGCTCAACTTGGGTAAGCTGATCCGCTTGGTTGTGTATGTAACCGATACAAAAGCACAGGCTAACAGGCAAGCCTATTCACTGCATGTTAGCTTATTGGCTTGTTTAACTTTATTCCCCCCCGAACTACTGTCTTTCCTTTGCCTTGTCTGACTTTCCCAAGGCCTCAGTTTGTGTTTTAGCCACTGAAACCCCATGCTAGATCAACTTCCCTAATTGCAATTGCAAATGATACAGGCTCAAAATGACAGTGTCCGTGAGAAGCGAAATGTTACGAAACACCACATGTAGCCTCCTCTGTCATTTAAATAAGAAGCACATCTTATATTTTTGGAAGGATCGGCGCCGATGGGCTCCCAATGTAGGCTAGGTTAGTTCCTTGGAAACATATATCATTAGGCTAACTTTAATAAAGTAGCATTAGGCTAATTTTAATCCATTGTAGAAATGAGGTCATAGGTGTGATTTACTTTAGTGAAATTAGCCCCATTCCCCAAGAAACTAAGCTATTGCTTGTTGATTTTGAAGCCGAGACAATGCTAGTTATTTACTGGAAAGTGTTGCTTGCCTTTTAACTGTGTTTTATGGTGAAACGTTACACAAAGCTTGCTTGGATACCACCTCTTGTTGCCAGGTTACTTAGTGAATGGATACTAGGACAGAACACAACTGATTGCATCTTGTCATTTGAGTGCTCCTGAAGGGGCACTGGATGAAGTCCTTTTTTTTTGTTTTTAAGGGTGCCAGTTTCAGACACTTCAATTGTGTGTGTGTGTGTGTGTTTTTACAATAGTGGGGTTGTCATAGGAAGTGGCTAGTTGTGTTGTGGTGGTAGGGGAAAGTAAGCTAAACTCCCCAATACAGTATCTGTATCTCCTTGTGAAAAGTCACTTCACCCTTTTAGAATGGTAGCTGACCTGCGTACCTTGTAAAAGAATTGTAAAATAAAAAATATGTTGACAGTGTAGTCAGTGGAGGTCATAGTTCTGATGGTATGTCTCTTGCCGGGGATAAACAGCTGAATTGGCAGTTGAGTGGTAGTCAATCCCTAGAAACTGAATCATGAGATTCCCTTTTACTTGCCCTCATATCTCCCCGTTACATCATATTCATTAGGACAGAATGCAATCTAATTTATTTATGAAGCTCTCGGGCCAGAAAAAGCCTGATTTGGATTATGCAATTCTATTTTTGATCGAGTTTTGAAATGTTCCAACTGCCGTCTCTTTCAGGTGAAGGATCTGACCAAGTTTCTTGACCCCAGTGGATTGGGGGTGATCAGCTTCGAGGACTTCCATCGTGGAGTCTCAGCCATCAGCAGTGGAGGTGAGCGTGAGGTTCACCCTACAACTTCAGTCTTTCACTGACATTCTCCTAGTCATAATATTAATAATATTTTTTTTTTTGTAATGTATTATTTGTAAGTCAGGGCTTGTTTTGCCCTTTTTTTTATATTTAGAAAAACATTTTAAGATATCTACATATAGTGTGCACATGTTTTGTCGTACATTTTTTGTTTGAATAACTGTAAATAAAAAAATAAAAAAAACATAATTTTGCTGATGATAGGAACTTGCACTGGCTGGCAGTTGTAGGGCCCATCAGCCTTATCAGTCCCAGGATCTCCCCTGAGGCTGCTGGCTTTGTCCTGTGTACAGTATGTCTACATTCATCTCCAAACTGAGGTGACAAGAGGGTGCTAGGAGAAGAAAAGACTGACCCATTTTATTTGAGACCGCACTCAAAATATCGTTCTTCTTCTATGGAATTATTTTTCTCTCCTCCCTCCCTCCCCACTGTCCCATTTTGGTGAGGTCTGAACAGCGGGAATGTACGCATTAGCTTGTGGAAACAAAAGGAGCTATTTATCACAAAGTCACACAGCCTTGACTACCATGTCCTCAGGATTTCAGCTCAGCCAGTTCTGGAAAAGGAGTGGAAACGTTACCTGAAAATGAAAAAAATAATTACCAGAAACCTGCTTGTTTTTTTTCTACCTCCTTCTTTCCTCATCCTACTCCACCTGTGGTAAACACCAGTATATCACGAGCCAGTGAAAACCTGCCAGACCGAAAAACGACTTGACTGTAAACCCGGCGACTGGTTTATTACTGGCAGCCGCAGTGCTCATGGTGCTGACGTTACCATCGGGGGGAACTTGGACTGGGTTGAGTTGGAGACTTCATAGACGGTGTGTTGACAGCACCCCCCTGCTTTGTTGACACACACTGCACATTGTTTGTTGATATCTTGCGCAAACGGCGCGTCGTCCAAACGGCAAAGTCTCTTTCTGGTCGCTGGTCTGTCCAGTCCTACGCTGGTGTTTCTGGGCTACACATCTCCAGTTACCCAGACCGTTAATAAGTTATGTGCTGGAAAACATGAGACTCATAGGCACATGGGCCGCTAGGCTTGATTTCAGCGAGAAAGGGAGCAGAGAGAGATGGAGGGAGGGAGGCAAAGAGTCCTATTTGCCTAAATAATTCAGTGTCTTCTCTTTGCTGTCCCCTTCTCTGCTTCTCTAGCTCAAGTTGATTTGTTTTTCCCGTCCATAAAAGTCCCCAAAAACTTTTCACAAGCCTTCACATAACCTGACTGCCGGTAAGCCACAGGTCCGCCTATGTAGCCAAGCTAAGCACACTTCCTATTGTGTACCGACTACACTATGACTCAACACTTTTTTTCCTCTCTCCCTAGAATAGCCCTGCAAAGGCCTCATTTGCCATTGTCTTAGTCTATTATGTATAGCTAATGTATTTGTTTTAAATGAGAACGTATTTGCTGTACTATTTTGATTCAGACCTCTCCCTAATTCTGTTTTGGCGTCAGCCTGTGAAGATCAAACCACGAACTTCCCAGACTTTTCACACTATTCTGCCAGAATTCCAATTTCTCTCTCTATCATTCATAACCTTGCCTGTGTGCATAAAGATCCTGGTGGCTTTCAGCTTCACTAGTTCAGTGCCTAAGCAGGCTGTTTGTTTCCTCAGTTCTAGTCCACCCCCCCCTCCCCCCCCTTACTCCAGCATCAGCCACCTATGTACAATATTAGGGTGTTTATGTTTCAATATGAGACTTATGTAAATGTAGCCTTCCAGTTCCAACCTTTCCACTTTCACTTACTCATGTCAGAGCTCGCTGCCCTTAGGGAAGAGCAACCCTTTAGGGGATGGAAATGCCTCGCGCCCTGCAGCCAGGCTGTAACCCCCGAGGCCCCCTGCAGCCAGGCTGTAACCCCCGAGGCCCCTGAGGCCCCTGCAGCCAGGCTGTAACCCCTGAGGCCCCCTGCAGCCAGGCTGGGCCCCCGAGGCCCTGAGGCCCCTGCAGCCAGGCTGTAACCCCCGAGGCCCCTGAGGCCCCTGCAGCCAGGCTGTAACCCCCGAGGCCCCTGAGGCCCCCTGCAGCCAGGCTGTAACCCCCGAGGCCCCTGAGGCCCCCTGCGGCCAGGCTGTCACCCTGAGGCCCCTGAGGCCCCCTGCAGCCAGGCTGGGCCCCCGAGGCCCCTGAGGCCCCTGCAGCCAGGCTGTAACCCCTGAGGCCCCTGAGGCCCCTGCAGCCAGGCTGTAACCCCTGAGGCCCCTGAATGAGATTTATTCCACCCCGACTGCACAGTAGTTTGCAACAGTCCTGCTGCAGCGGGGTTATGCAAGAGCAGGGTACAACTTCCTCACGGGCCTGCTGGCAGCTGGCAGGAGAACTGCTTGTGTTCTTTTCTCTTAGCAGGGTGCCTTTTTCCCAGCTCTGTTTACGAGCCCCTCCGGCCCCAGTGGCTGATGGGATACCTTTGCACCGTATCGGGTTCCACTACTTGTCTGCAGGTGCTTTCAGACAATAAAGGGTTTTATTCACAAATCGGATTTTAAAACGGGAGACGTGTCTTGTGTCATTTTGTTCTTTTACGGTTTCATTTTGGCCGTTCTTAAGTCGCGTCGCACGCTCCACAAAGCTACTGTGCGTGGACGTGTCGTGTTACGTTGATTTGTTATCTTCTCTGCAATCGTAGAGAGAGAGAGACGGGTGGGAGGATGCAGGCCTGCTGTAAACACACATACAGATCGAAGTATCTGGAAGGAATTGAGGGCCGTTTAATTCGAGAGACAATTGAAGCAAACCCGAGTATTTCACCGAATTTGACAGTGTTTCACCTTATCTGACAGTATCTGACAGTATCTGAACAGTATCTGACAGTATTCACATGTAATATTTGACCCAGCTCGTGTGACTGGAGCACATATAACCGAACAACTGCAGTGTTGTATGTTGATGCAAGGGTTCACTACTTCTCTGTCGGCCTAACTGGCCTACAGCTCTGACTGTATCTCCCTGAGGTAAGTACCGGAGCCGTCATGTTTCTCATGTTGACCTACAGCGCTCGAATCCAAGGACCATAAACATGTTCAATATTTTAATCCTGTCTAAGCTGTGTCCCTAACGGTATCAGGTTAATGACGTCCTTTTCCCAGTGTCCTCCCCCGTATCTTGGCAGCTGTTTGTTTTTCCCGTGTGTTTGAACAGCCTAATGGGCGCTGCTGCACATGTTTTCAGTGAGTGTTTGATCGGCGCTTGCTGACCTTGTGGTGGTGTGACCCCTGCAGGTCCAGAGCCGCACCTCTACGACGTGCACTTCAGTCCAGGAGACTCTGCGGGAGGATGTCAGGAGGAGTACGACGAGGTGAGCACCAGGAAGGGCCTTTCACCGCTTACGTCTAGTCACTAGTCTCTTTAGATGCGTCTGGGATGTGCCAGATCACACCATAAATAAACACAGATGCTTCATAGAACTATAGGGAATTCCTCTGGGTATAAGGTACCTGATAGAATTGTGTACATTCTGAAAGCTGCTGTTTGGAACCGTGTGCTGTTCTGTCTGACCTAAATAAGGGTTTCTGTTCAGAATCAAATTTTAGTCTCACATCTTGTACGATGTAATCTTGCCAGTTACAGCCAAATCCAATTACAAGTGAACTGACGACTACCTCAAGAGTAATGTGCCTGAGTGTATAACAGGGTATGTCAAAGCGGCTGACCTAACATGGTGGTTGACTATGAAGGAACAGGCCTATGTGGTTACTTTGAGTGAGTTCTCAGGTCTGTGTGGTCCGGTGAGGGTTCCCTTCTGCCCTGATGTGCTGTGGGGCCTTCACATGGGCAGTATCCAGCTCCCAGACTGACCTCTCTGTGCACCCGCACGTCCCACAGTCATTCACAGAATGGCCTGCGAAGCTGTGATTACCAGTGCTTGCTTGTCCCACATGCTGAACACTAGGGTTTGGCTCAGTCCCCTTACATCTGGCTGAATTTTCACATTTTAACTTCCTTCTCCTATGCAGGAATATCGAATGGCTGGAATGTGGTTGTTTTTTATGTGTGTGTGTGTGTGTGTGTGTGTGTGTGTGTGTGCGTGGCATTCTGTTTTTTCAGCTGTGGTTAGAATTCCTGGAATTACTGCCTTCTATTGTGCACACGGACTTGTATATTTAAGTATCATTTTCTGCGGCGTCTGCGAGTTGAAATTGCTTACAGTTACGTGCCTTCTGAGCTCTTGTTTGGGTGATTGCAGTGTATCCTTCACTGCACCCCCACGCCACGTAGTATCAGCGCCCCCTATTGGTGTGGTGTGGAAGTGAGGCGATATAGAGTTTGTTTGCAAACACGCGCTGTGTACAGTATATCAGCTACCACCATGCTGGTTACATGGCAGAGTGCCCAAACTCTGTTTTCTGGGATGAAATGAAGTCAATGACATTTAGCCTATGATTTACATTACATTTTACATTTAGTCATTTTAGCAGACGCTCTTATCCAGAGCGACTTACAGTAAGTACAGGGACATTCCCCCCGAGGCAAGTAGGGTGAAGTGCCTTGCCCAAGGACACAACGTCATATGGCATGGTCGGGGAATCGAACTGGCGACCTTCAGATTACTAGCCCGACTCCCTCACCGCTCAGCCACCTGACTCCCTCGATTCCCATGATTCATTCCTAATGAGACCAACAGTAACATGAAAAATATAAGTAGGGTATTGATATTCAGTTGTTTACTATAATGTTCTGGAGGTGGTCACGTGAAAGGAAATTACAAACACGCTTTACCGTGTGTGTGTGTGTGTGTGTGACGTTCCTTCTCACAGCTTTTTTTTCCTTCTTCGTGGGTCGACCTCGAAACAGTGGTAGCTACTGTGTTTAGTGTGAACGTAGCTCAGAGTTTTTACAGTAAGACTTTTAGTAGGGTAGTTGATGCTTTTGAAGTCGTCGCCACACCTGTGTCGCTGCCCCTGTTGTTTTTCCCCCTGGGTTCCTGGCAGTAAAGGGTCTCTCCTCAATGGCCGCGCTGTTCCATGCCTGTTTGCTTTCAAAACAGGCGAGGCGAGGCTGTCGGGAGGAGGCCTGCGCTGTGAAAACTAAACACCCCCACCTCCCCTCCTCCTCCACCTCCACCTCCCCACCCCCACCTCCCCACCTCCTCCTCCACCTCCCCTCCTCCTCCACCTCCCCTCCTCCTCCACCTCCCCACCTCCTCCTCCACCTCCCCTCCTCCTCTCCTCCTCCACCCCCACCTCCCCTCCTCCTCCCCTCCTCCACCTCCCCTCCTCCACCTCCCCTCCTCCTCCACCTCCGTATTTAGCCTTTACTGTAACTCATCCCTCTTCCCAGACCGCTTGATGAGGTTTCCAACTGAAGCCGCTGAACAACAATTCTCCCTCCCTCCTGTCACGGTCACATGTGCGTTTCTCTGGAAGCTCAAGGCGGTAGCTGCTCTACCTGTTCTTGTTGAGTTTTGTCGAGTTGCTCTCCTGTCCTGTCACCTCTCACAGCCTGAGGTTGTGTTTCTGACATGTCGTCACGCTGCTTTTCCTCCTGAAGGTAAACACCCAGTTGGTTTATGGTGGGGCTGTATAGTATATGGCCTCCTCTCAGTCCACATAGAGCCTGCGGGGAGCAACAGGTAGAAAATGGCTTAATGATTCACCCTGTCATATTGGTCCAGTCAGCATGGCTTAATGATTCACCCTGTCATATTGGTCCAGTCAGCTTGGTTTACACCAGCAGGAAAGAGATCAAAGGGACATAAACAATCTCGTGACATATATTTATAAAAAAATCCACGATTCAGTGAGGGGAGTGGACTTGGGGGTGCTGAGGGGAGTTAAGGGGGGGGGGGGGGGGGGGGGGGGGGGGTTGGCAGCATAGCAGGCGGTACCGTTCTCTGTCCCTGTTCTTTGGACTCTCCCTCCCTCTGTCTCCGCCCCTCTGGTGCTGGACGAGGTGTTGCACGTCCCCCTGTTTAGTACTCTCTCTTTCCCTGAGAGTGAAAGGGAGGAAGTTCCACAAGGCGGATTTGTAGTGGTCTCCTGACAGGCCAGTCTTCCTGCCTGTTCGACCCAGGCAGAGAGCATGGTTTTGGGCATGATGGCGAGCCCTCTGGGCCCTGTGCCTGCTGGAGCTCCAGACAGACAGGTAGGATCCGGTTCACTCACCAGATGTACGCTTGACTTGACTGACAAGGCTTTGTGTACAGTTTAATGGCTAGTGAGGTTTGGGTTGTTAAAGTCCAATAAGGGTGTGCAGAGTCTATTTTTTTTGTACAGTACGTTAGAACGGTGACTTTGTGTTGGAAAAGCAAGCATCCGCATGGAGGCACTGGTCTGTGTGTGGAGGCACTGGTCTGTGTGTCGAGGCACTGGTCTGTGTGTCGAGGCACTGGTCTGTGTGTCGAGGCACTGGTCTGTGTGTCGAGGCACTGGTCTGTGTGTGGAGGCACTGGTCTGTGTGTCGAGGCACTGGTCTGTGTGTCGAGGCACTGGTCTGTGTGTGTGGAGGCACTGGTCTGTGTGTGGAGGCACTGGTCTGTGTGTTGAGGCACTGGTCTGTGTGTTGAGGCACTGGTCTGTGTGTGTGGAGGCACTGGTCTGTGTGTGGAGGCACTGGTCTGTGTGTTGAGGCACTGGTCTGTGTGTCGAGGCACAGGTCTGTGTGTGTGCTTGTTGACTCGAGGTGTTGACAGCACAGCCCATTTTGCTTGGCACAGCGATCTGAAACTCTCAACAGATTGGGCCTGAAACGTGTTTAAGATGTAGGATTTTGTTTGGACTTTTCTCTAATTGCCATTTTGAGCCATGCATGTTGCCCCTCTGCTCTTTTCCACTTTCGCAGCTTGATGTCAGTAGATGAATACCTGTACAGCCAAATTTCATGTAATGGAACAAAGTTCTTTATTCATTGTTGGCTGCCTCTTCATCTATAATTGCATAACATCTTGTATATTTTTTTTCCATATCTACTCTGGAGTAAATGAGTGTCTTGTAGAGTCGTTTTTCATCCATGTCAGCAATACTAGGCTAGGAAAAAAGGCAATGTAAATCTGCTGTGTAGGTAAACATTAGTTAGACAGGCTTTCTCATCTGTTAAGACTGAACACACAGCTCCACACAAGCCTCTATTTTAGTCATTTGTTAATAAGTCCACTGAATACTTCAACCGGTGCGGTCAAAACACACACACGACTAGCTACGTGTCTCGTCTTGAAATCCTCTCCTCCGCTCCCCCCCCGACCCCCAGGTTTTGACATGTCATTGTATCGCTGTATATATTGTATATATACACAATTGTGTTTTGGGGGCCAAACCGGTAAAGACAGTGGAGTTCCAATAATTCACTTTGACCTCTTACCATCTTAAATCCATAAAAGGGCCATAAAAAGTTGGCAAAACAAGGCTGTACATTAGTGGATCAATGATCCATGATCACAGCTACACCACTGTAATAGTATGGCACAGGTGACCAAGTCTACAAGAATGTTGTTAAACCATCCAAACCCCCCCCCCCCACAGCAGAACGAGGTGACGGACAGCGCCTACCTGGGCTCGGAGAGCACCTACAGCGAGTGCGAGACGTTCACGGACGAGGACACGGGCGCCCTGGTCGCCCCGGAGATGCACGAGGACGTGGAGACGGACAGCGGGATCGAGGCGGCGCTGCACGACCATGACGACGGCAGCAACAGGTCAGTCAGAAGCCCGTCACCCCCAACCCCCTCTCCCAGACCTAGAACCAGAGAACTTAGAACCACAACTACAGGCCACTAGGCCATACCCCTTGGCTGTAGTTAAATGGGTTTAGCACCTGTATCTTAAAGTTTAACTCTGTATGAACTGTTGAGCGAAGCATAACTGCAGCTGTGGGGCAGCGTTGCCTAGCAGCGTTGCCTAGAGAAAGAAGTTGAGGGATCGTCTGAGCTGATTGGCCGGCGGTCCAGAGTTTCCATCATACCGGCTGAAGTCAGGCCCTGCATGGACAGAAGGAGTCCTTGATGATCCTTTCAGCCACTGTAGGTCAAACTCCTGGGTACTGTAGGGCACCAGCCCTCGGGCTCTTTCTTGGCGCTGGACTACATGGATCCTATGTGGGTCACCAGACATAGAGATTAAAGAGAGGCTATAACAGCCACCAGAGGTACAATGACCTAGCTCTGTAAGTGCTCTGTTTACAGATACAGCACAACTGTGCCAATCTAACTGAAGGTGCTCTTAGGTTTGTTTTCTCATGTAACCTCACGCTTTCAGACTCTCTGCACGCCCACAGCCTGATAGCTTTCTAAGAAGTTGTAGAGCTTTTTCACTTACCCATCTGTGTGAGTTTCTGGCTTTGAAAAATAAGGAAACCGAGAGGAGGAATGTAAGGCTAACGGATCATTTAGAACTAATGCCAGGAGAGTTTTGTGATTTGAAGAGTAAAGCATCAAGATGGTGCTTATTGTGAGCAAGGATTCAGTTGATTAACTGGTTATCACAGATTTTTAAAATGGCTTTTTAGTGCTGTCATGAAATAATACTGACAAAAACAAAACAAAAAGTTGATAAGATACAGATAATGGAGCCAGAGAAAGGTTTTCACTGTTTAGACACTTTTTTCCTACAGTTGTACGATGATAGAGTTGACAAATCAGAAACCACTCAGACACAATGTTCCAGCCTGAGACCTTGAGGGGCGGTTCAGACAGACATCAGTAGTCGGTCCTAGCGGCAGTCTTCTAACACGGCTCATTTGAACCTAACTCAGAACTTTGGATATCTGCTCATTAAATCTGTGTTTTTGACAGCAATGATCACAGTAAGTTCATATTTCCTATTGGACATTATCAGTCCTGTCGTACAACGCCTATTGCCACTGTATATTTTTAATCATGGCCACTTTTAAACCCCAATTTAGCTTAATTTGTGCTCTTTGTCTAAGGATTTGTTTGGGTGGGGGTGGGGGTGATGGGGTAACCTGATGAAGAGAAGTAAAGATGATTAGCCGTGGGTTTTGGCCTGTGTTTTCCTCTCCTCCTCCCAGGAGAGATTAGAAGCGGCCACCTGTTAGGAGCTGGTGCACAGCAGGTGCAGGGGGACAGACTCCGACTCTGTCATGTCCTTTCTCACTCCGTGAACATCGCCAGTCCTAAATCTCTCATTAGTGTCGGGTGTGTACATGGGGACATATAGGAAGTCTAGGGAGCTATCAGGGGCGTTCCTGGTGCATGGCATTATAAGCTGTCTTCAATAGATGCCCCATATCCCTGACTGACTGACTGTCTGGTCAGATAACAGGGCTTGAGGTGTGTGTTTTTGCGCGTGCCTCTGGGCTGGTGCTCCAGCCAGGGACGAGGGAGGAAGTGTAGGGGGGGGGGTGAGGTGTTATCTAGCTGACTGTCTGACCTGGTTCCTGGGCTTCATGACGGCTCTCAGGGCTGACAGGGATATATGTGTGTTTCCCTTCCTCAGCTGGGCCCTGAATTCTAGGAAGTGTGGAGTTAGCTCTTTTTTTGCGTGAGGGTCTATCTGCCCGACCCCTCCTCCCCCCCCCCCCCCCCCCTCGCAGCTCCCTGCCACCTCTTTCCTTCATGCTGAGGTTAGCCAAACGGCCGTCCCGCACGCAGACGTCTACATTCCCCTGTTTCAGCAGTCCTGTTCTTTTTGTACATTTGACAGGAAATTGGAAGGTCGTCACTCGGTGAACTTCCCAGAAACTCAGACTCTGTTCTGACCTCCATGTGCTCAGCCTTGCCACTAAATGGCATGTGGTATTTTTTTAAATTATATGTTCTGTATCATTGTTCTTACAGATGCACAACCTATTCCTCCTCTGGGGACAGATAAAGGCCTGCTTTATTACTGAATGGAATTATATTTCGATGTAATACATCCGTTTTTTGTAGAGAAACAATTCTGTATTCTCAAACCTTTCTGTTCTGATCCTCACCAGTCATCTACAAAGCAATAGTTACTCCGAATAAGTAACTATAACAATAAAGCACAACTTTACTGCGGGGGAATCTCCTCTAACACATCAAGTAGATTCCCTTTGTCAATACACACCGTAGTCATTTAATGTAATATTGACTTTTGAAAGGTGAGTTCACATTATCAATTGAAGTTTTTTTCGTGGATTATGACGTTTTCTTTGTCATTGGAAAGGTCCCATGACAGGGTTTAACTGCACTCTGTGTTCAGGCACAATAAGACCTGCCGGTTAAATGTTGTGTGTGTGTGGGGGGAGAGGGGAAACCTGATACTCATTTCCTGTCCACATTGTGACTCTATATTGTCAGGACCGGATAACACAAGAGCTTTCAAGCTTTGGTTTCGCAACACATCTTTTATCTGGCCTAGTGCAGCCTTAGCTAGCATATCATCCATGAGGAGACGGACGTTACATGTTATCTGGCCTAGTGCAGCCTTAGCTAGCATCTCATCCATGAGGAGACGGACGTTACATGTATGAGTGCATTCGCCTATCTGGGGGATTAGGATTATTAACAGGATTAACCACCCTCCCCAACCCTCCCCGGTCCCTGCCCGGCCCATCACCCCCCCCACACGGCGTCGGCCTGGGCGGGTCAGCACACTGGCCTGTTGGCCCTGCTGAGCCCTAAATCTGATTAACCCTCAGCCCCGCGCAGTCAGCCGCAAGCCTGCCCGACTGCAGTCATGGCAACAGCGAGACACGGGTGACTTGTGAGGAACGGCTGCGTAGAGCGACGGTTTGAGAGGACGTTTTAGGGGGGACTTTTACCAAGTTTTACCGACCAGGGACCAAACGGTTTGCCGCTGTCTCCGTCGTTGGGGGCGTGGCTGAGAGTCTGGAGTGGGCGTGTCCAGCGAGACTTCAGGATTCCTCTCTGGCTGTCTGGGGTTCTGTCTCCAGTTGCTCCGAGGCTTTCGCGGCAGGGCAGCGGGCGGCGGTCGAAGATGCGCTCTCTGTCCTCCCCCGCCCTCCACGTGGGGGACCTGCGTGTGGGCCTCAGCAGGGGGTAAGTGACATGGGGTGGTGACGTGGATCTGAAGGGGTCAGATCCTCTCTGACGGGGTCAGATCCTCTCTGACGGCGTCAGATCCACTCTGAAGGGGTCAGATCCACTCTGACGGGGTCAGATCCTCTCAGAAATTCTCTCGTCGTTTCCCCTCACCTTCGACGTGGCTGTTTGTGAACGTGACTCAGAGTTGATTGTGTCGTATTGGAGGAGGTGACGAGCGCAGCAGGTGACGGTTCTGCTGAGTGAGGGACAGCTGATCGTCTGGGTGGGATAGAAAGGGTTTATGTTTCTGGCCTCCGTCCTCATAAACGCTAGAGAGAGACCATGCCATTGTATGGTGATGACCCTGAGGCGGATATCCTGTGTAAGCACCACAGAGCCATCACTCATCCTGTCGGCTAACAGGAAGGACTATCTGCCCCCACCGTTCTCTAGGGACAGGAGTAAGTGTTACCCCTCGCATATTTACTCGACTTCCACGACCCTGTTAAAATAACACTACAGATAAGCGTAACGTGTCTAGCCTGGTGTCTTAACCTGCCTGTTAACGATGGCTCTGTATCTATTTGTGAAAGTTAGCCGGCAGCTAATTTTAAACTCGACAACTGTCGGTGTGTTTCTGTCCTTAGTTAAAGCCACTTCCTGAAGCCTGGCCTAGATGAAGGCCTCCTCTCCCTCCCAGAGAAGCCACCGCTGACATGCATCCAGTGCTGTCATCACAGGCACTATGCTTCTGAAGCAGACACTTTGTTTTTGCCAAGCAGACTCAGGGGATTATTGTGAATTAACAGATTACCCTTTAAGACAAACTGATAAAAAAAACAGAAAAAAAACTCATCCAGATTGTTTCCTGACCCTTTAATCTCTCCGGTCCAAATGCTCTTTTCAGGATTGAGTTATTTTGAGGCTTTTTAATTCTACACCGACAGTGTGCCATCTTAATATGGAGTTTGGCACAGCTCACAGGGAGCCTGAAATACCTGCACCGTCTGAAAACTGTTTAGCTTGTTGGCTAAGGCCTCTGCTGTGGTATGTTGGGAACTGTAAGGACACATATCTGTATTAATAGCCCAGTGATAAACAGATGGAGGCTAGGTAGGAAAATAGATTCCAGACATAGCCATGGTGCTGTTTTCAGCCGGTGATGCAGGTGAAGGCCGGCAGTGTACACAAACTTGAGCTCACCTGAACCGAGGCGCCTGGTCAACACACCGGCGTGTCTGTGTGCAGTTCACTGACCTGGCTGGTGGGGCCTCAGAAGGGGATACTTCATCCTCCTCTTCTCGTACTCCTCTGGTGTCCAGTTATGACGATGACTCGCCAAACTGCGGATCGGCCAACGTTGTGAAGTGTATTCATCGCTTATGTGTCTGAACTCTCTCTCTTTTTCTCCCTCCCTCCCTCCCTCCCTCCCTCCCTCCCTCCCTCCCTCCCTCCCTCCCTCCCTCCCTCTCTCTCATCCTCACCCCCAGGTTCTCCTTGAACTCTGAGCTCCATGACCACTCCCTGGTGACGGTGATTGGTGGAGAAGAAGAGCACTTTGAGGATTTTGGGGAGAGCAACACCTCGGAGCTGCTGGAGACCAATGAGGGGAGCGAGGGTGAGGGTGAGCCTTCTCACCTCCAGACCCCCGACCAGGTGGACTGCTCCTCCCTGCTCTCTCCCAGGTAAGGCTTGACCAGATCCACCGCAGACCAGTCCGATTCAGGGTTCATATCTGTGCGGTGAAAGAAAGTGTTGACACGTACAGTCAGTAAAGAAATGACCTCTTCAAGGACATTTAGTTGCAAGTGCCTTCAGTTGTAACGGTATGTTTTGTTCTAGGTTCTGCTACACGAAAACAAAAAAAAACACACTTCTCTTTAACTGGTGCTTTTTACAGTGGTTCCACTTGATAGAATGTGGGAGATGGTGTCTGGTAGTGGTGACATTGTTGTCAGACACTTTCTGTGCCGCAGTCCTCCAGCCTACCCTCCACACACTCTCTCTCTCTCTCTCTCTCTCTCTCTCTCTCTCTCTCTCTCTCTCTCTCTCTCTCTCTCTCTACCCTCTCTCTCTCTCTCTCTCTCTCTCTCTCTATCTACCCTCTCTCTCTCTCTCTACCCTCTCTCTCTCTCTCTACCCTCTTTCTCTCTCTACCCTCTCCCCCCCCCCCCCCCCCCCCCCCCCCCCAGCTGTGTTAGGAGAGGTCGGAGGTCACACATTGATAAGAGAGTGGAGTCACCTTCCCAGTTCCTCCTGGCAGCTCCTCCAGAGGGTTGAGAGTAACAGAACGAGGCCAAAGATCAGTTTCCCGCGGCTACGCTTCTTCCTTCTGCTCACTCACTTATTTGGCCCTTAATGACACACCTTTATAATACACAGGGAGGGGTTTTAAACACCTGCTCTATTTGAGGGACCTGGTGAGGCTGGGTGGAGGTACGGCATACAGTATGCTTACACCAATCCTGGCCTCTTTTAATCAAAACAAAACCATGTCAGTGAGATTGAGATGGTTTAGACGGAAGAGGACACACGTGTGTTTTGAAGCGGATCTGAGAGTGAAACTGAGGAGCTCTGACCCTCTGCAGTGGGGCTACCCCTGAAACACTGTCCCTTCTCTCACTGCTCGCTCGTTTGCCTGTGAACGCCCCGTACAGCAGCCCTCTCCCCCCACCACACCTCTGCTACCGCTCTCTGTTTTCATCAGAACTTCCGAAGCCGGATCGCTCCCAATCCCTGTTTGGGTGATGTATGTTTCCCAATCTCTCCTGCCAAGAAGCTCTTAGTGATGCTAACTGCCTAGCGCTCTCGACTCTCTTTACAGTATGCAAATAAGCTGCCTAACTGGATTAGGCTTCCCGGGTTTGTTTATAGTTACCGATACACAGAAGCCTATTGAATTTTTTTGGTCTCGTCATTCAACTTCAAAAGCCCGAAAGCACCACAAACATTCCCCTTTGGCGAGCAGGAGCAGGCAGAGCGGTTCTTGTGGAATCTGCGTGGTTCTGCGATGTGTCAGTCATGCCTACTTCTCTAGGATGTCTTCTTACATTTGACATTTAGTCATTTACCAGACGCTGTTATCCAGAGCGACTTACAGTAAGTACAGGGACATTCCCCCCGAGGCAAGTAGGGTGAAGTGCCTTGCCCAAGGACACAACGTCATTTGGCACGGCCGGGAATTGAACTTCAGATTACTAGCCCGCTTCCCTAACCGCTCAGCCACCTGACTCCCTTCTTCTGAAGGTTCTTAGTGCAGTGCACCTATTTGGGCCAGACCCCTTTACTGAATCGTGGATAACTGCTCGGACTACCTTTTTAAGAAGGTACACACACATCAGTGTGTCCCTAAACCACTGTGCCCTGTGAGGGAGCTTAAACTGCTGCCACACACATCATGTTCTCAATACAGATTCAGACTGTTGCACCTCTACAGCACACGCACGCACGCACGCACACACACACGCACACACACACACACACACACACCCACCCACCCACACACACACACACACACACGCACACACACACACACACCACTGTGGATGTTACTTAATGCTCAGAGTCCTTCACGCTGGGCTGCAAAAAATGCCTGATGCAGCAATGATTCGTAGGTGGCAGTGACGACAGTGTGACCCACACACACACACACACACACACACACTCTCCTCCACCCAGTACACACACAAACACAACACGGCGTGACATGCCATTCCTGCCTTCGCACACTGGAAGCAGGGCAGGGTGTTGCGTAACGAGGAGCAGACGAGCTCTCTGAATGATTAACCAGTCAGGATGTGATGTCAGGAGAAGGCCGCTGCAGCTGCCCACACAGCCCCCGTTAAAAACAGGCTGCAGGCTGCAGCCTGCAGCCTGCAGCCCGCCTCCTGGGGCACTAGCTTCAAACCTACACCGATACTGTACTCCTACGTTGTCAACAACAACACTATCTCTACGTGAGCTTAGCGTTGTGTTCTGTAAAGCCACACAGTGATGTGACCTGTTTCAGCTCTCTCCGACCAATCAGAATAGACTTGGCTCAACGTTCCCTGCCTGGCCCCTTCTGTCTCACGAGGCCCTTCCTCTCCTGCCTGGAACACCTGTTGGTTCTCCACCTCGTTCACTCGTTTACAATCCCCTAAAGCTTGTTCCACACCGCACCTTGATCACCCCTCACTTTTTTTCCCCTTTCCGTCATTCACTCCTTCTCTCCTCTCTTCCTCCCTCCTCCTCCTCCTCCTCCTCCTCAGCGCCCCCTCTCTCCCCGCCAGCTTTCAGAGCTTCCTCAGAGAGGAGGTGCTGGACTTTTTCTGTAGCCAGTGTCACAAACAAATCAGTCGTCTGGAGGACATCTCCACTCGTCTCAATTTCCTAGAGATGAATAGGTAACACCCCCCCCCCCCCCACCACCTCCTGCCCCCGCGTGTGTGTGTGTGTGTGTTCTGACTGCTGTGCCTTGTAGATGATGCAGCAAAACATTCATTCCCATTCTCCGTGTGTGCTGTGTTGCTATTGGTAACATGCACGCACGCACACACCTTGTGTTTACCGTGTGTGTTCTGTTGACATCTACACACACATGTACACAGAGTGTGGTTGATGGTGTGCATTTGTTGACCAAGTCTCACACATCCCCGTCACCCTCACCCTCCACCTCACCCTCCACCTCCCCATGCACATCTGTGTGTGACTTGCAATGTTTGGCTTGGTGTTGGGACCCCTTCTCAAGCTCAGGCTTCTTCAAGTGTGTGTGTGTGTGTGTGTGTGTGTGTGTGTGTGTGTGTGTGTGTGTGTAGTAATCTCAGGTCGCGTTGTAGTTTTAGCACGGGTGAGTTTGACGAAACCATTGTGCTTCGCTGTAGCTGTTGGTCCTGAACGACCAACAGAAGGTTTGAGTTTCCATGGCTTGTATCTGCATGTATCAGAAGGCTGAGTGTTCATGCGTACCTACATACACACCTCATCTCACCTGAGTGTTCATGTGTACCTACATACACACCTCATCTCACCTGAGTGTTCATACGTACCTACATACACACCTCATCTCACCTGAGTGTTCATGCGTACCTACATACACACCTCATCTCACCTGAGTGTTCATGCGTACCTACATACACACCTCATCTCACCTGAGTGTTCATGCTACCTACATACACACCTCATCTCACCTGAGTGTTCATGCTACCTACATACACACCTCATCTCACCTGAGTGTTCATGCGTACCTACATACACACCTCATCTCACCTGAGTGTTCATGCGTACCTACATACACACCTCATCTCACCTGAGTGTTCATGCGTACCTACATACACACCTCATCTCACCTGAGTGTTCATGCGTACCTACATACACACCTCATCTCGCATATCTCAGTGTCATGCTCAAGGATGCAATGTGAACCTTTCAGAGAGTGAAAGTAAAAGCTCATGTCAAATATATTCTGTGTAAGCCTATCATTACATTTCCAGGTCGAGTAAGTGGTGAACGTCAGGGTGTGTGATGGCTTGTGTAACGGCTGTCATTCTCCAGTTAGTTTGTCATCGTTGAGTTAAGACAAGATGTAAGCTATAAGGGAGAATAAGCGCTCGTGCCAAAACAAACCTTTTAGATACATGTGATTGCACGCCTAATTCTGTGTTGGATGTGTAGCTAGTTGCCGTGTTCATGAGTGTGTGTGTGTGTGGCCGTGTGGTTTGTGCCGTAAGTGTTTAAACATAGTGTAGTAAATAATTACATTGTGCTCTGTTTTGTGCTACTACAATATTTACCGGGAAGAGCTGCCTGTCTAGTCCTCTTACCCCTCTCACTAGCAGGCTATTAGTCAGTCAGCGGCCTGGCAGCGAGGGGGGCGGGATGTCGAGAGATAGTGTCTCTTCCCTCCATCCTTTCCCTCTTCCTGACTGGTTTCCTGTTGTTCTGTCCTCCATGCAGCACGGGGAAGAGGCTGTCCAGCAAGAAAGTAGCGAGGTGAGTCTGAGTCCTGGTGGTGAGTGGTGAGTCTGAGTCCTGGTGTTGAGTGGTGAGTCTGAGTCCTGGTGGTGAGTCTGAGTCCTGGTGGTGAGTCTGAGTCCTGGTGGGTTCAGGTCATCCGGAGGGGGGAGGGGGGTGTCTCTCAGGGGAGCGCGGGAGGGAAGAGGGTTGGATGATAGCAAAAATGTATTTTCTTTATGAAAATGAGTTGCTGTGTGTGAGAGGTCATCTGTTTAAGGAAGTGTTAGCTGGAGGGTGAAGTGGTAACCAGTGTGTGTGTGTGTGTGTGTGTTGGATTAGACACCTGCTCCACAACAGCTCCATGACGCTGGACAGCATGGGAGAGCTGTCCAGAGACATACTGGATCTGGCTGACAGTGACATCACAGACAAGGTGAGCGATTATGACAGTCCCCGCCCCTTCCTGGAATCAGAACTGGTTGAAGTTTTACAGTAAATGGCAGCCCTTTAAAAAAAAGACATACATGTTAATGTAACGGCCTCCCCCCCCACACCCCCCTCCCCCCCCCTCAGGTCCTGCTCCTGGAGCGTCGCGTGGCGGAGCTGGAGCAGGACTCGGAGGCCAGCGGGGAGCAGCACACTCGGCTGCGGCAGGAGAACCTGCAGCTGGTGCACCGGGCCAACGCCCTGGAGGAGCAGCTGAAGGAGCTGGAGCTCCGTGCCGAGGAGCAGCTGCACCAGGAGGCCCGCCGGCACAAGGACGCGCTGGGCAAGCTGGAGAGGGAGAGGGGCCTGGAGCTGGAGAACCTGCAGACCAGGTGGGTGGGGGCGTGTGTGTGGGCGTGTGTGCCTGGCAGGATGTTAGGTGTGTGTGTGTGCCTGTCAGGATGTTAGGTGTGTGTGTGTGTGCCTGTCAGGATGTTAGGTGTGTGTGCCTGTCAGGATGTTAGGTGTGTGTGTGTGCCTGTCAGGATGTTAGGTGTGAGTGTGAGAAAAGTGGTTCAGCTAGCTAAGCCGCATGATGTATGTGTACAAAGTGTACTTCCTTGACTAGTTTACAGTACATGCAGTGTTTGTGGTTAGTAGTTCATGTTTTGGCTGCTCGCAATGTTTGGGGCTATCTCGTTGTTATGATCAGTGACCTATGCTCTGTTGTAAAGCTCTCTCTTGGAAGTCGCTTTGGATAAAAGCGTCTGCTAAATGCATAAATGTAAATGTAGTTGACTGTTGTCATTTCAACAATATGAGGCATCGACACTGCCCCCTGGTGGTCAGAGGTGGCGCATGTCTTACAGCAGATGAAGCCGAGGGCATGTCTCACTGATTGTTGTATGATGCTGTATGGGTATAGTGTGTGTGTGTGTGTGTAGCTCACAGGATATCAGTGAATGTGAAGGGTTATGTTCTCCTGTCTCTCTCTCTCTCCTTCTCTCTCTCAGACTGCAACAGCTGGACGAGGAGAACAGCGAGCTGAGGTCCTGTGTTCCATGCCTACGGGCCAACATCGAGAGGCTGGAGGAGGTGAGCGGAGTCTCCCCCTTTCCTCCCCCCCACTCCTCCTCATCCCCCTCCTTTTCTCCCCTTTTACTCACCCTCCTTTTATATCTTCGACCTTTTACTCCTTCGTTCATCCCTCATCCTCCCTCCCTTCGTTCATCCCTCCTCCACCCTCTCTCTCCTCCTTCCCTGTCCACCCCTCCGACTGCTTGTCTCACCCCTGGTTGCATGTCTCACCCCTGGTTGCCCGTCTCACCCCTGGCTGCCCGTCTCACCCCTGGCTGCCCGTCTCACCCCTGGCTGCCCGTCTCACCCCTGGCTGCCCGTCTCACCCCTGGCTCCGGCCGTTCCTCCCCCAGGAGAAGCGGAAGCTGCAGGACGAGGTGGAGGATGTGACGGAGAGGCTGAACGAGGAGCTGGATTCCCGCAGGAAGATGGCCGACAGGCTGAGCCACGAACGCCACCAGAACCAGAAGGAGAAGGAGTGCACCCAGGAGGTGAGGGGTCACGACCCCGGGGGTCACGGCCCGGGTCACGGCCCGAGGCCTCACCTACACCAGCAATCAAATCACGACAGACATGCGCTCGTACTAGGATTCTTCCAGTGCTCACCCGGTCTCTCTCAAGGCTGGAGACGCCACAGAAAGGATTGTTGTTGTTGTGATTTGTTGAAGCACGTTGTGCTGTAAAGTGATGTTCTGCCCCCCGCCCAGCTGATCGAGGACCTGCGTAAGCAGCTGGAGCACCTGCAGCTGTACAAGCTGGAGGCGGAGGCCAGGAGGGGCCGCTCGCCCAGCGCCGGCCTGCAGGAGTACCAGAGCAGGACCCGCGAGGCCGAGCTGGAGCAGGAGGTCCGACGGCTCAAACAGGTGAGGTCCCCCTGCAGGGTTCCTTTAGGAGCACAGATACTGCAGGGTTCCTTTAGGAGCACGCAGATACTGCAGGGTTCCTGCAGGAACACAGATACTGCAGGGTTCCTTAGGAGCACAGGTACTGCAGGGTTCCTGTAGGAGCACAGATACTGCAGGGTTCCTTTAGGAGCACAGATACTGCAGGGTTCCTTTAGAAACACTACTGAAGTGTTGCCATGTAGTGTTTTTGACCAGAACATCTATGAAGCTATACAGGCCTCTCCACTTAAACTGGTGAGGCTTTCTGGTGTTAGAGGTTTGTGCTGTAAATTCTCTCTCCCTTAGAGAGAGAATACTGCACATCTGTCTCTCAGAGGCTGTCCTGGTCCTGGTTGTGTGTCTGACCTTTGACCCTTTGTCTCTGGCAGGACAACCGGAGCCTGAAGGACCAGAACGACGAGCTGAACGGTCAGATCATCAACCTGAGCATCCAGGGAGCCAAGAACCTGGTGACGGCTTCCTTCTCCGAGTCCCTGGCCGCTGAGATCAACTCTGTGTCCCGCGGAGAGGTGAGACTGGGGGTCAGATGGCTGAGCGGTTAGGGAATCGGGCTTTTAATCAGAAAGTTGCCGGTTCAATTCCCGGCCGTGAAAAATGACGTTGTGTCCTTGGGCAAGGCACTTCACCCTACTTGCCTCGGGGGGAATGTCCCTGTACTGTAAGTCGCTATGGATAAGAGCGTCTGCCAAATGACTAAATGTAAATGTGAGACTCCTCCCTCTCTCTCTCTCTCTCTCTCGCACACACACACAACACACACACACATACCAGGTCTCTACTGACACCCTCATGGCCAAACACACAGGTCTCTTTCTTTGAGGGGAGAATCAGAATCAGAAGCAGAACACTAAGAATCAGATTTGATTTTTATGCTGTGTGATTTATTTACAGAAGGGGGGAAAGGTAGGCTAGCAGTCTGGAATGACCGAGAGGTTTAAAGACGCGTCTATTTCCTCTCTGTGCTTTTGCAGTTGATGGAGGCCATCCACAAACAGGAGGAGATTAACTACAGGCTGCAGGACTACATCGATCGCATCATCGTGGCCATCATGGAGTCCAACCCTTCAATCTTGGAGGTCAAATAGAGGCTGTCTTGAACAGCAGCTGTTGGCCTGAATCACGGGCTCTGTGGACTGCAGCTCTGGCAGAGGCCAAGAAACACTAGCTACTGAAACTCTGAAGGATATATATCAGATTAGGTGGAAAAGCACTCATCCAACTCCAATTACCCTTGAAGATTTAACGTTAAAGAAGATTAAAAAAGAAGATTTATCAGCATTTTGATCACTGTTGGCATCCATCTTAAATAAGCTATGTTTTGTTTGATGTCCGTCGGATGCTAGTGCTCATCTGTGTGTGTTGACTGGCCAACACAGGTTTTGGTTCTGATGACTTCCATGTAGTTGGGTAGAGGAACCAGATTGAGGTAATATGTGTGTGCGTGTGTGTGTGTGTGAGTTTTCAGAGTTAGTCTCTTTACCCCTTACAAAATCTCTTAATCCGGCCTGGCTCAGATATGAAATGTATCCAACCAAATCTGTCCAAAACTCAAATTACCTTAAGTATTTCCAGTCCTTAGACTCACAGCAGCTGATTGTTACCTTACAGTCAGCCGTGTTCTCTAACCAACCTCATGGTGGTTGAGGCTGTGTTCCCCAGTACCAGACTGAATCGTGTTTGAACCGCCTTGAGCGTTTAAACCGCATGAAGCACTGGCTGGGAGGTGATCGGAGCCTGGCTTGCCTCTAGTTAATGGTGTCCTGTTTGCAGTGTGTCTCACCTATATAACCTGGAGTTTCCTCCCAGTGTGTCCTGCGGGAGAGGGGAGGAGAGCAGGGGAGGGGAGGGGAGAGGAGAGGAAGGGAGGGAGGGGGGGAGGAGAGGAGGGGGAGAGGAGGGAGGGGGGAGGAGAGGGGAGGAGGAGAGAGGAGGGAGGGGGAGGAGAGGGGGGAGGAGAGGAGGGGAGGAGATGCCCTGAGGGTTCATGTATGCAAGGTGGTTGTTTTTTTGTGTGTTTTTTAATCATTTGTGCTTTGAGTTTAGATTGGTTGGTGAGTACAGAAGGAGTTAAACATGCTTGTTTCATTCTTGTGAGCCTTACTGGTCTCTGAGGAAACTGGGTTTGTTTATTATTTGCTGCATCTCCATTTAGTTTTTGCAATGAAACAGAGTTGCTATGGTTCAGGTGGGCTGAAGACTTCAATTCCCATCACTCCCTCCAGATGTACTTCAAAACTGACATGGAGGGAGGAAAGTGTTTGGGAATTGTAATTCTACCTGGTATTAACACTGACATACTGTACAATAGATGTAAATCATTCTAACAACAGTGCTCTATAGACACTACAGATATAGATTGGAGGTGTCTCACCAGTACCGTAGTATTCTCTTGCTGAGTGAAAGTAAGAAGGAGCCAGCTAATCCTAGGTTGTACGTTACCATTCATTTTCATTGGATAAGTGACTGACGTTCAATGAAAAATAAATGTTTTGACATGCTGTATGAAGTAAGTAATGAAATGGGTTGTACTTTGCACTCAACCTTTTTTTTTATTTTATTATTAAGACGAGAAATTTCTCAGCATGTTTGTCAAAAGAAACTGCTAGTTGTCAAGGGATGAAATACAAAACTGAAGTAAAATATTTAGGATAAGGCCCAAATCAAGAATTCTGGATAAAAAAACAATGACTTATTGTGTCTAAGGGGAATGTCAGAGGTTAGCTTTCTTCCTTTTCACTTAACAGCTTTTTTGGTCTGAATGATCATAGCAAAAACACTTTAGATTTAGCAATAACACGGAACAGTGGACTTTGATGAAGGACTGGCATAATAACTGACAAACTCTGACATACTCATTGAACCTCTCTCTAAACCAGAGACCAGTACATCTCTCCACTAGTGCACACTGGGACAAACTGGACATGTACGGATGGATTTGATCTTTAACCTCCTCAGTGGCTGTAAAGTTCAGAAAGACGAACTTGCACTTTGTTCCTGAACAGCATGGCATCCTGCATCAAACACAGCTGTGCTACAAGGATGGGAAACCTCCACCTTCTGCACCTACAGACTCGCTGCATCACTGCTCTTCTCACTTACGCACTCCATGGGTAACAGCCTTGGATGTAAATGAATTGTAAAGTTTTTTTCTATCCTTGTAGATTCTAGGTATTTTTATAGTCTGGAAAAAAACGAGATGTTTTCTTTCTTTCTTTGGGTTCTGCTGAGGAAGGTATCCTTTCTCTCGAGGGGTGGCCTGTATATCGCTCCAGCATGTGGCGTGTACATGTCAGACTCTCACGCGTTTGAATCAACATGCAGATATTTATTCACCGTCTCACAGAAGTCACACTTGTATAAATAGCTAACGATTCCATTGGCTTCTGCCCTAAAGATGTTTGTGAACAGTATTTTTGTGGAGATTTGAAAAGGGAAGTTCACATTCCTGGATTTAACGGGAATTCTCTTTGAGGGAAGACTAATTCGATTACAGTATGGAATATATAATCAAGGTCATGATTTTCTTTATTCGAATTGGATTAATTAATTGAATTCACGAGCATTGACATGCCTCTGCATTAAGTCTGATAGATTCAAAATGTCTGCCTTTTCTGTTAAGGTCATAGCATTTCTGCCTTACTCTGATAGTGTGGGTGTTGTGATCGCTACAAAGGCCTGGTTATTTCCTCCTTCACAGACCAAAACAACTAATACTATTAGATCCTTGAATATCACAAGTTTTGATCAATATGAGTAAATACTTATCCAAATGGAGAGCAGTGTAGCTGCTCTATTAGTGAGGCCACGTATATAACACGTCTGGTATGTTCCAATCCATCTGGCCCAGCAGATACAGGACCTCAGCCAATTGTTTTCCCATCAGCCATTGGTGCGTTAAGGAGCAGGAAACCATTGAAAAGTATCTATACTGTACTTTCATCTGGCCACTGCAACAGATACTTACTGTTTCCCCCCCAGTTTGTCTTTGTCAGACAGCGAGTGTGAAACCTGATTACTGGCTGTCAGGTTCGACCAAAATCCAGTCCAGACATTCCCTAGCAGGGTTCAATGGTATTCTCGAAATGCACTTTAACAAGTTCCAATTTCATTTTGACCCCTTGCTTTCAAAATGACCAAAGACTTGATGTTTTGACTTTGAACAGACCATTTACCTACAGCTCCCAGTCTCTCCTGTTTCGCTTAAATTTTATATCTTCATCACAGAAATGTATTCCTACCTTCGCAGTTGACTGAGTCGGACTCTGCCCTGAAAATACTGGCCTGCTAGTCTTATCACTGTGCCTCTGTCTCGTACACGGCGTCCTACTGACCTGACGAGTCCTGGGAAAGTGCTGACTGACGGGAGCTGTCGGTCTGTTAAATTATGATTATAATAACTGAAATAGTGTAAATATAAATTGTCTTTTTTTTGTGAACTTTTGCTCTCAAACTAGCTTCCGATGTCCAAAGAGAGTTTGCTTAAGGCACACATCACTACTGAAGTAGTGCATGGCTTGCCCTTTAAATGACACGATGGGAAGAAAAAAAGAAAACGTTATAAAAACTACAATTGTAAACTGAAGTTTATTCTTATTCAGAAGGATAATGTATAAATTATAATAACAGTATTGTTTACTGCTGTACATTTTTTTTTTTTTTGAAGATCCCCTGAAAGATGTAATCCTAATCGTTATTGGGGAATTATAATTTCAAGTCATTGTAAAAAAGGTAAAAGAAAACAGTGAAGTAAGATTAGAAAAATAAAACTGAAATAAAATGAGTCAGTGTATGATGCCTTTTTATGTTGCATGCTTGTCTATAGATGTTCTAGTAACCATGGCAAAAATATTGGTTTCCATGGATAAAGAATGCAGTATTCTTTAAGATACTTTTGTGATAGAAAATATTGTTTTCTGGATTCATTCTTTACTTTCAGAATATCTTGTTTTCATAGGTTTTGGAAGTCTTCTATTTTCAAGATAAATTAACTATCTAATCTCATCATATTTATACTTCATATTAATCATGAATGCAACAAGTCTGGACTTAAAAGGTAAGTTACAGGCATATAAATACTACTTTAAACACTTGTTTTATATTTAAAATAAGTCAGTATCAACATAACTGCATATTCATGAACTTTTATTTTTGATAGGATACTACAATTGACAGATAAAAAGAAAATGCTATTTATTGAGTTATTTGTGTTGATGAAAGGATTCAAGCTTTTCCCTTCTATCCCATATTCAATTCAGAGGACTTCTGTTCCTCTACATCTTCCACCTCACAGGGGTGTGGGCACCCTGTCCTGCCCAAGAGCCTCCTTGTCCCCAACAATCACAACGTTTACCCCTACTACCAGTCCCCCAACGTCTGGTTCCCTCCATCTCCAACCAAACAGCGCCACCTGCAGGCCGGGAATATGTACTACCACAGCCCTGAAATGACCTCTTTCCACTGGGAAATGTACAGTCCTGTCCATAGGCACACTGACCAGCAGTATGTCAGCCTCCACCATCCGTCCTCTGGTCAACACTACCGTACCCTACCCAACCAGCAGCTTCAGACGATGCTATTGACACCTGTTGCGACTGTGCCACAGACACCCACCATAGACAGGCGGGTATTGGAAGAAGAGGGCGCTGTTTGCCCGCTGATGGTGGCTATGGCAGTGGCAGGTATACCCATTGTCCCTGTGCCAGGGGTGGGCTTGGGTAGTGTGCTGGCAACAGCGAAATGGTTCAAAAGATCGCATCCAGGGATGGATGCGGTGTGGGATGCTGAGATGGAGGAGATATCAGGATCGTTGAGAGAATTGCAGTGAATCGACATAAAAACAATACTGCCAGTCAATACTTCGATGAGTAGTAGAAGTACAGAAAGATTTTTCACTGAGCATATTTATCAATAACAAACTTTACTTATTGGAGCTGTAAACATATGTGTAGTCATTTTTCTCAATCCATATTTACAGTTCGTACATATTCATATACATACTTTCATGTTTATGAATTTTCCTTTGAATAAAATAAAACAGAAAAACATTAAATAGTTTAAATATAATTGAAATCCTTACGTCGTCAAAACACTTGAATATCTGTTCAGTCACCATATCTGACGGCCGTCAGAATGTGTGACCCCACCGTAGCTGCTTCCCAAAGGAGTTAAAACTTCAAACGATGGTTTGGGTAGTTATGTCATCCCTTCACACAAATCTGGACCCATGTTTTCTGATTTGGAGTCATCACAGATACACATGATGGCATGACAGACCCTTTGCATGTTAGGGGAGGGGTACACATTATATCAGGTGGAAAAACGGCATGATATAATAGGTGTATTCGACTTCATGCAGCCGGCTGCTTTGAAGTTGAGAATGCCATTGGCTGCTTCAAGTCAGCCGCCTGCAGCCGGCTGCAGCGCTGCATGAAGTCAGTTCATGTCGAACGCACCTAATGTGTATCCCCTGTAACTTTTGCTAGAAAAGAGCAGACATCTCCATATTATCTCAGGTTGTTCATTGTGACCAAAATAACACACATGATGGCAGGACAGACCCTTTGCATGTTAGGGGAGGGGGTACCATTATATCAGCTGAAAAAACGTTGCAACGGTGCAACACCGGAACGTTACGTAAATCGTGTCATCAAACACGGACATGTTTTTACAGCGTACTCAAAGAAACAGCAGGCGGCATTTATCAAAAAAGTTATGTTAGCTACTTGGCACAGGTAAGCATTTGTTACCATGATCATTAACATTATCGTAAAAAGTTCGATAGCTAGCGAGCTAGCTAATTTTTCAGCTATACAATAGTAAGGCAACATAAGCCATTCAGACAAGAGCATGCTAGAGGTTGGTAGCTAACCATACTATCAAATGTTTACAGTCAATCTCGCACTATGTTAATGTAATTGTCAATTGTATTCAAGTTTACCACGTACCAGCCAGTGTCATAAGATATCAAGGTTTGACTAACTGTCTAGCTGTCATGTTTAGGTCATGATGTCTAGCAATAGTTCATGTAAACGTGCTCTGCTACTATCCTTGTAAGCATCTCATTAAGAAATCATGCTGCCAGGCGCCTTCCACGTTCCACAGTTTGAAACTTAAGGCAACATTTGTTGTCCCCAGCAGGTACCTGGCCACATGAATGATGCAGCCCCTCACCCCAGACACCGACGTTCGCCTAGCCGTGGGCCAAAGTGTCAGAACTCTCACCACCTCCAGGAACAAGGAAGAGGTGCTAACTGCTCTCCACACACTCAACAGTTATCTGAATAAGGAGCCAAAAACTACAACTACCACAGTTCAGCGAGAGGAGTTCAGTCGAGCCCACTACACACGGACCCTGCAGTTTTTCATCAGCAGCATCAGTGCTGATTGGGTCCAGTTTCTCACAGCTGCTCAGCGCACTGAATTATGGGATGGCTTGTTTCTCAAAGGTCCTGCCGAGCAGGCTCTGATGGTACTGATGGATGGAATAGGCTCTCTGAGGTGAGAGCTGTTCCAACATGGTCTACTAGTTTAAATGTGCATGCAGTGCTGTACATTTCCCAGATTTTCTTAGTTTTTTTCTGGTGTGTGCGTGTGTGACTGCAGATCAAGAGATCACGGGTTCAAGTTCCCCTCTCCTGTACATCGCTTTAGACGAAGCATCTTCTAAATGAATACATGATTATTTTTTACCCCTAGCAACCCCAGTGCTGGTCTGGACCGATTGGTCAGCATCCTTGTGGAGTTCCTCCAGAGCGGTCGTCTGATGGACTTGTTGTGGTCGTACTGCCAGGGAGCAGGACCCTCCGACTCTCCCCAGCTCAGAGAGTACCTTGCTGGGCCGTCTGGTGGCTCTGCCAGACCTCACTGCCAACCGCCTGCACCCAAACAACAAACCCCTCTTCCTGCCTCAGCAGTATTACCCTCTACTGGCCAGAGAGATGCTAGCAGCACTGGAGAAGACCTTGCAAGGCACTCCGAGGTACGGGTCATGTCCATTTTATACTACATTTAGTCATTTAGCAGATGCTCTTATCCAGAGCGACTTACAGTAAGTACAGGGACATTCCCCCGAGGCAAGTAGGGTGAAGTGCCTTGCCCAAGGACACAACGTCATTTGACATGGCCGGGAATCGAACTGGCAACCTTCAGATTACTAGTCTGATTCCCTAACCGCTCAGTCACCTGACTCCACCTGACTAGAACCTCTTTAAAATGGAGTTGGCATACAAGTTACCAATGTTTTTTTTAAATGTTTTCCTCATGAGTAACAAGTACATTTGGGTCAGTTTACATGTTTCTTTTCAGATGGAAAAGACTGCTCTCTGACATTTTTGTCTCAGACTTTGGGGAAGGCGTGTGTTCAGGGACACAGTGGTAAGTTAAGATTTACTTTCATGTCTTCAATGTTGAGACTAGTAATCCTAATCATCAGTGTCTGCACCTGCACCATTCATGCAAGCCCAATCAGAGATGGGAAGTAACAAAATACAAATACTTTGTTTGAAGGTTGAAAGAAAGTTTTAGAAAAAAAGATTCGAAAGGTTGAAAGAATATTTTCAACAACAAAAAAGTTTTGAAATAAAAGTTTCAAAGTTGAAAAAAAAAAAAAAAAATCTGTTCTCTTTTCTGCAGAGTTGGTGTTCAGGGATCTTGCCCCTCTCCTCTCCTCCTACACTCGCTCAGACATGGTGTGGCAGAGGGTGTGCTGGAAACTCCTGGAGAATGTTCCGGAACGCTGGCTAGAGGCCGTGCTCACTGGGCTAATACCAGCTGTGGATGGGTATAGATGCCTAACTGACTGAAAATCCAATTGTGTGTGTCCATAGTAACATCTGCCTTTCTATGCTTAGTGTCAAATAATCCCAAACTGGGATTATTATTATTATTATTATTATTATTATTATTATTACTTATTATTACTGGGACTCTTCTACAGGCCAGATGCTTTGGGTCGGATCATGGGAAACCTCGTTCTGAAGAAGAAAAAAGCCCAGTTTGTTATCACTCATAAACTGTTACTGCTTCAGTACAGGCATGAGGTGAGAGAGGTTGGCTGGTACCATAGAGTCACTAGTGACAGTACAGTTACACGCAATTTAAGAAAACATGAAAATGCATGACAAAAAAACAAAGATGTCTGTGACTTGACAGCTTTCTCCTCCTTCCAGACTCGTGTTTTGAGGATTCTTCTGGGTTATCTTGCACAGGACAAAGAGAGAAGGCCACTACTTACCCAGGTGTGTTTCTACAACATTTACATTTAGTTATTTAGCAGACGCTCTCATCCAGAGCGATTTACAGTGAGTACAGGGACATTTCCCCCGAGGCAAGTAGGGTGAAGTGCCTTGCCCAAGGACACAACGTAATTTGGCACGGCCGGGAATCGAACTGGCAACCTTCAGATTACTAGCCCGACTCCCTCACCGCTCAGCCATCTGACTCCCTGACTCTACAACATTTACAGTAGGCTGTGTAAAACGAGAGGGTACCATTTCTTTGTTGAGGTGTGCTTGCATCAGTTGCAGCAAGAACCATGGCCTGTGGCGTTTCTTTTCGCAGTTTCAGCTTCCATCTCCCAGAAGCTAACGAGCTAGCTGAACTGAGTACTGTAGGTAAACGCGCGCAGGTTTGTGACTGTGGCTAGCTAGTTATCTAGCTCTACAGTTACTACTAAGCAACGCTTTCGGGATCAAGACAAACATATTGAAACCGACATTGTCTGTGTAATGAAAAAATTGACGAGTAGTGAGGGTGGGAAAAGAATACAAAATAAATAAATATATATATGAGAAGAGAATAATAAGTTGTGCCCTTGCCAAAGAGGCTAGCACACCCAATAACGATGATAACAAAAATTACACATTTGCAGTGTATTACCTGCAGTATTTGTTGTTGTTGACTGACTGTGTGTGTGTGCTCAGGTCCTGCGATCGCTGTGCCAGACCTGGGCCAACCCCAGTGCAGGTGAAACACACCTCCCTGGAGCAGCAGATGTACGTGAGCAGAGCCCTACTGCTGTGTGTGGGCCTGCTGAACGACACAGAGCTGCACGAGCTACGTGCAGGTGACTCAGCACTACTGTCCCCGCCAGTCAAATCAGTACAGGATGAACACTGAATATCAGAGCTGCTAACAAATATTTTTATTGATTAATTCCCTCTGAAAGTGTGGCATGTTTTCTGAAAACATGCTGAACCTCTTTGAAGGTAGCTCAAAACTGTCTTCCCTTCTTCACATAATTGAGTTATGTCCATCCTCTACTTTTATCAGCATAATGATACACGTTTGTTATTGTGAACCCCTCTCCTGCCAGAGCTGCTGCAGTGCATGCTGGGAGGCATGCAGAGCCACCTGGACTGCAGTGTGGTGGGCGTGAGGCGCATGGGCATGGTGGTGGGAGAGTGTCTGAGCTCACGGATGGATTTAGGCGATACCAAGCTCAAGTTTGAGGTAGAAATGACCAATGACCCTGTTCAATAGCCATACGGATGATTGATTATAGGCTGTCTAAAACCCACATTCGAGTAAAAACCTTTCTGTTAAGTGCTGTGACTGAGAACACTTGGATTTGTCTTGCTCTGTGTCATTGTCTTGGCTCCTCCTCCCAGTATGAGCAGGATGACGACACCCTGGAGCTGCTCTCTCTCATGACTCCTCCTCCTGATGAACACCAGGAGCCAGCTCCCCATAGGTCAGTCCACCAGCAGCCAGCTCCTCATAGGTCAGTCCACCAGCAGCCCTCCTCCACAGGGCCAGGCCTGGGCGGCTCACACCCACCTACACAGCCGTTCTCTCTGGTGTCTGGAGAGCTAGCGTTATTAGATTTTTCTCACCTGTTTGCCACACTTCTTCTCATCACGTTGGCAGGATGAGCCCTGACAGAGAGGTCAAAGGGCAAACCTCACCCCTTCAGGAGGCCCCGCCCACGGCTACCCAGCAACACAGAGCAGGACCAGACTCAGATCTGGATAGGTGAGAATAAGCACTGATCTCTGTGTACCACACACAGTATGTGCATGGAAAACAATACGCTACTAATGCTGCGTGTGTGTGTGTGTGTGTGTGGACCAGCGATGATGAGCTCACCCCCTACGACATGTCAGCTGACCAGGAGATGAGCAAGACTGCCCCACCGCGCTACCTCAGAGACTGCCTGGAGGGTAGGTCATAATCATCACTTGCTTTCGGCAACTGTTTTGGTCAGAACCCATTTATCCACCCGCACATCCGCCCATCTATTGATTCATCCGCCCTCCTCCCTGTCCAGCCTTCCTGACATCTGAGGATCCTGAGCGTGTGGAGCTCTGTTTGAGAGCTGTGGAGGGCCTGGTTAGGAACAACCCTTCTACAGTCCAGGAGGTGACACTCTCTCACACACACACACACACACACACATACACACACACACACACACACCAATGGTGTGTATGGCTAGTGTGTAACCTGGTTGTGTGTGTGTCCAGGTCGGCGTGCAGCTCACCAAGGTGCTGCTCCACATGGAGGACCGCTACAACACGGCCGGCTTCTGGGGCCTCAGACAGGCCGTCATGGTCGCCCTCGTCGTTACAGACTGTGTCCCCGTAAGAGGCCTCCTATGTGCTGTGTTTGTTTAAATCAACTCAACGTGAAATCTAAATAGTTGGTAGACGTACTGTCAGCCCAAAATATATGCCATGGCCTCACTGTAACTGAATTTAGTTTCATATACGTTTGACATTTTCTTTATTGAGCTTTAGTCGCCAAATTAGACACACAAACCGTAACTCTCCATCCCCTAGGTGACAGAGTACCTGACTACTGAGTTCTTCTCCATGAACTACAGTATCCGACAACGCCTGGATATCTTACAGGTGAGGGAAACGAATGCTTCTCCACGTCTTCAGTAGTCACAAACCACACTCGGGTGACATCCTTTGTTTACGGGGTGTTCAAAGTGTTGCACCTGTCTCTTTTGTATGTCAGGTCCTGGCAATGTCAGCCCAAGAACTCTCTCAACCAATCACAGCTAAAGATGGCCTGTCCAAGGGAGTTTCTCCTGTTACCATGGGTATGATCCCTTACCCCGGCAACGACCCTGTTGACTGGCGACAGGTGGTAGAGAGGCGAATCCAAAGTAAGACGACGCGTATCAGCAAGGTAGGTTGCATCTCAACTTTTCGGTTTCGTTTGTTACAAACAACAGTTTGATGGGCAGTCATTCGGGAGTGCGAACTCAAGCCACAGCTCATGTCGGGACCTATTTGATGGTGGATGACTCTGTTGTTGTGATGCCTAAAGGGAGTGACTCGCCCTCCAGCCAAGGCCTCCCCAAATCGCTACGCCCCTGTGGCTGGGCACTTCTTCTTTCCTTTGCTCAGGAACTATGACAGGTGAGCGTGCATCCCTCTTCCTCTCGTGTCGTGTGTGTGTGTGGTGTGTGTTGTGTGTGTGTGTGTTGTGTGTGTTTTTGTCTGTGTTGTGTGTGTGTGTGTGCAGGGCTGATGGTAGAAGGTTGTCTCTGTATTGGTGAAACTACAGCCTGTTATGCACGTGCTATGTCGTAACAGAAGTACCATCAGTGTCTCCTCACTGTAAAGCCACACTCCATCTTGTTCCCTAGACCTCAAGTGACCTTTGACCTCATGGGGGGGGACCACCTGGTTCTGGGAAGGCTGATTCAAACCCTGGGCCTCCTGATGCACTTAGCTGTCAACGCTCCCGTAAGTTCAAACACAGGCCTCGTCTGTAATCTGGTGTCACCTTGTGAAATGCTTAGTGGCTAGTGAATGTGTTTGACTGAAGTGTCCGTCACTGGCTGCAGGTGGCCACTCAGATGGGCCGCGCTCTTTTGGACTTTGCTTGGGCGGTGCGTTACCACGTCGACCAGTGAGTACCTGTAAAGCAACGTACAGTACAGAAAGCTCAATTTTTTTCTGTTGTTATGAAATGTATTTTATAAAGTCCCGCTATCCTTTAATATCCTGCTACCAAATATAATACAGAAAGCTGTCGGATAACAAGATGTTTTAGATACGGCAGACAGGAAATAACTTTTTCTTATCTCTTTGTCTTAAGTCTGAACCTGTATCAGCTACAACGGTGATGACAAACAATCTCTGTTTCCAAAACAGGACGGTGCGGCGAGGCGTGCTCTTCGCTGTCTGCTCTGTGTTCCTGAGCATGCCCAGTCAGAGCCTGCTGGAGGAGCTCAGTGATCAGCTGTTGGAGACCAGGGCGTGGCTCGCAGGTGGGAAGACCTCAACCGTCATTTACATTTAGTCATTTAGCAGACGCTCTTATCCAGAGCGACTTACAGTAAGTACAGGGACATTCCGCCCTGTACTCCCTGACACTTTCCCCCCTGTACTCCCTGACTGCCCAAGGACACAACGTCATTTTGCACAGCCGGAAATCAAACCGGTAACCTTCAGATTACGAGCCCGACTCCCTAACCGCTCAGCCACCTGACTCCCTTAATTAATCGTAATGAATCGATTCATGTATTCGTTTAGCACTTTTATCCAATGCAGCCGGACGGAGGGAGATGTGAACCTGCAACCTCTTGATCTGCAGTCATTAACCACTGAGCTATACCTGTCCCTCATTTATTGTCCTCAGAAAACGATCTGGCGTGCCGTTTTATAAAAATATATGTTAATAGCATCAGATTAAGACAGGGAGTCCCTTGTAGTAGACAGAAATACATTAGGATCACGTCAGGGTTTTGAAGTTGGTGTATTGGCATAGAAGACAGTTTCACTGGTTTTTCTTTACCTCTGGAAACCATATGGATTTGGTCTCATTATAGACAGCTGCATTCCACGGGTGTTCCAGTTCTGTTATTGTTATTATAAAGGATCTTACACAGGAATAACTACGTAGGCCTTGTTCTGGTGTTGCAGCTGTATCGTGTGCGTCAGTCAGAGATATCTATTACACCCCAATACACACACGCACACACACACACACACACACACAGCTGGTAGGAACATTTCTGGGAAATGGTGTAGATCCAGGATGTTCGTCACAGTATAAGCTGGGATGGGATCTGAGCAACACCATCAATCTCAACCCACAGAGGGCCCAACTGGTTTACAAATGTCAAACTGTCAAAATCATGAATTTGAATCTTGTTACAGCAGCACGCATGACCTGTGTAGCCTTTTCTGAGTGAATGCTCTGGTTAGCGCCGATGCTAGCAGTACTGACCTGCTGTTGTGTTGTCGGCAGATGTGGCAGAGAGCGACCCAGACGCGGACTGCAGGAGTCTGGCTGTACAGAGCCTGGTGCTGCTTGAGAAGAGCCTGAAGGCCGGTCTGGAGAACCCTGCCCTGGGCTCACAGTCATGACCACCACACGGGTATACCAATAGGGGGCCAGAGTCTTCCTGGGTCGGTTAAGGCCAGTGGTTCAGTTGGCTGGTTCTGAGTGCACGGGCCTTGGGACACAGGCTGGTACGGAGGGAGGTAGAGAGCAGATGAGGATCACCGGACACGGGCAGGCAGAAGGGGTGAGAGGATGTGGAGGACCCTGGACATGTGTGGAAGTGCCCTTGTACTGGCCTGCAGGTGCTAGCCTTACTACTGCATATCCTGGAACACGTGCCCAGACGGAGGACACACACGCACGCACTCTTATTTGATTCCTTTACCAGAAGAAGCCTTTTAAAAGGCAGTAAAGAGGATGTCATCGGACCAAAATAAAAGGATTTAAATGTACCTAAGGAGGATGTCTTTCTTTTTTCTTCTCTTTCCTGTGTGGGAACCTTACTGTACCTCTGGCTGTTTGTTTACACAAGGATGTCCTGTAAATGGACTGACACATACACACACACACACAATGAAAATACTATGCATCCTTCCCTTGGTGAAATACCTCATTGATGTATTTATGTGCTGTGATTTGTATACAGAAATAGTCCGATTTCCCAGCATCGGGCAAGAAAGGGTAGAATGAGGTCGGAACTTTTCAAATATGGCATACTTGCTATTAATAAAATAATAAATTAACTGCTTCATAAGTTCTGTATGACCTAGCTTACCCAATGATTTGTAAACCGTGTGAATCAATTGAGTGAAACAATGATTATATCAGTGCTTTTTAAACACTAAATAATTTTCTATAATTATTGCTGCAAACAATGGCCACATTTAAGATTGAACTCCCCATGTTCACAAATCGAATGTATTATTTATCATTCATCATTTAACATTCCATCTATGGAGAGGGAATGTTTGGTTTTAATGTATTTATTTTGTAGGTTTGTTTGACATTTGTAGGCTATGTATTGCAAGAGTTATTTGCAAGTTAATCAGACTTCAAACCTACTGGAGTGATGGTTGAAATACGTAACTGAACTTCTACCTGAGCCCACAGGAGAGCCGTCTTAATAAACATTTAAAGCCTTGGAAAGCAGCTTAGTAGTGTTTTCCCCTCTGATTTCAGTTGTGTAGGTCAAATATTTGTGTATTTTAGTTTAGAGTTTTTCAACCGTTGCAAAATGTTAACCATAACCAAAGCTCAACTAGCAACTTTTTTGTGCGAACTACACGGTGGCATTTTTTCTGCACTCGGTGATTTCCGTTACTCCTCCTCTCCTCTCGAGTCGTCGCGACGTTGTCGGGGTAACTGGAAGGGACGCTTAAGTTCCACCCGTACAGAGCAAGAGGTACCAAACACAATACTAGACTAGATAGCGATTTCAACTGTAACAATCCTATGCTGTCAGGAGTATTTATCAGGTTTACGACGGCAGTATTTAGGAAGCTCTTCAGGTAATTCCTTATTCCGAACATAATACAACATAAGCTTAGCAAAAGCTTTCTACGCTAGCTAGCTGAGTTTTTCCACACAGGCCTCTGTACACACTGGTAGCATCAACTGGATTAGCAGTTAGCACAAGGCAAGAGCGAGCTTGATTAGCTAGTTAGCTGATTTTGGGGGGTACTGATGTACTACCATTGCTTACTGCATGTGTGGTTGTATGGTTTCACGCACGTTTACAGAACTGGCCACAAAATGGGAATACATATGTTATACTTAGTTGTAATATCAAGCTATCATGTAACATTGCTATCAAGTTGGTTACCCACTTAGCAATGGGAGACAGGTACAGTAGATGACACTAGCTATTTTTTCTACTTCCAAGCACGCTAATAAGGATGGGTTACAGCTCGTCTTCTGTTTGTATATTTGCCAGGCTTACCTCTCAGTCCCAAATCTAAACATGTAACGACAAGTCTGATCTGTACATAATCACGTTAAGTTTAAATTCCATGCTCTACATGTTCTATCAAACAAACAAAATTGTAATTCTATCTTTATTTTGGTCAACAATAATATATTGCTTGCTCCTTATCTTTCATGATCTCTATCATCCTCAATCCTTCTGCTCCACAGAGCAGGGCAGCCGGGACATGGCGGTGTACTTTGATCACCGTATTGAGGCTCCTGAGTCTAGCGGGGCCCCTTCCCAGGTAGCGTGGCACTCCACCCAGCCTCTACTGGCTGTGGCCTCTAACAGCCCCACCACCGGAGGCAACATAGACCTGTACCTTCAACAGGTGGGCGAACATCCTCGGAAAAACACTAGCTCACTTAAGAAGGATAGATGTGTTCATATTCAATGTATAAAGACTAAAATGTTGTAATAATAATTAACAGACAATAGTAATACTTTTATAGAAATATATATTTAAAAATTCTTGGCTGAGTGGTTAGGGAGTCGGGCTAGTAATCTGAAGGTTGCCAGTTCGATTCCCAGCCGTGCCAAATGACATTGTGTCCTTGGTCAAGGCACTTCACCCTACTTGCTTCGGGGGGGAATGTCCCTGTACTTACTGTAAGTCGCACTGGATAAGAGCGTCTGCTAAATGACTAAATGTAAATGTCTCCAGTGATGATTCTCCCTGGTTTGTTTTGTTCATCCAGGGGGAGTGTGTGAGCAGCTGCCATGTGGAGCGTCCCTTCCAGCCCACGGTGCTGCGCTGGCACCCCACCAAGCCTGTGCTGGCGCTGGGCTGGGAGACGGGCGAGGTGCTGCTCCTGCCTCACCCCTCGGGGGAGCAGGCGTCCCTGCCCACCACACACACCGCCTGCATCACCCTGCTGGAGTGGAGCAGCTCTGGCAGTCGCCTGGTCACTGGGGATCAGGTGGGTGTGAGGAGGAATGCTGTAGAAACACACACACACATGCACACTCTCACACACACACACCCACACACATACACACACTCTCACACACACACATCCACTCACACACACACTCTTTCACACACACACACACACACACTCTCACACACACACTCTCACACACACACACACACTCACACACACACACACCCTCTGTCAGTTTTGTTAAGTCACTGGTTACGTCCACAGATGGGAGTTCTAGCGGTCTGGAAGATGGACGCCAGAGGACGACTGCAGGGAAGTCATCTTGTGAAGCACGAATACAGCAAACCTTTAACCTACTGCATCTTCAGACCAGCTCCACCAGGAGAGTGAGTAACAAGAACCCACCAGAACTTCCCGTTGAACTTCCAGAACCCTCAAGCTAACTACTGTCTGCCTAACTCCCTCCAGCCCGCTCCCCCTGCAGCAGAGGCAGTAGTGTCACGCTGATGTGTGTGTGTGTGTGTGTGTGTGTGTGGCAGGGATGTGGCGATGCTGGCGAGAGCGGCGGTGAGCGGGGATGAGACTGCTCTGGACATGTTCACCTGGAGGAAGGCTGGGAAGGGGGTCCCCCTCAAGATGGGCCCCCAGGAGGGACTGCTGTTCTACGTCAGCACGGCCGATGGTTAGATTAGATCAGACATATGTTATCGAGAGACACCCTCAAAGTCTGTGTGTGTGTGTCTGTGTGCCCCTGTGTGTGTGTGTGTCAGTTTTCGAGTGTGTGTTTACGCGTCTGTGTGGTGTGAAAGAGATATTTCACTCCTGTGTTTCCTGCTGTTTTGTTAAAAGATGTGAGGGTAGGCTTCATGTTAACTGTGCTAACCCCATGTGACCCCTGTGTTTGCTGGCGTTCCCCAGGCAAGGTGCACTGTGTGGACGAGCGAGGCCGGAGCAGCTCTGTCCTCAGTGTGGAAGGTTCCATCCAGAAGCTCTTCTATCTGGAGAGGAGGGATGTGCTGGGGGTTGTCACGGAGACACTGATGCTATCGCAGTACACTCTGGGACCTGAGGGGGGAGCCCAAGAGCTGATGAAGGTACTGCTTCACTGCCGCCATGAATTCTTCATACGATTATATGAATAAATCATCATCCCATTCAACTATTGCCTTTATCTATTACTGTTTATTGGGTATTGCTTGTCTGACAGGCATTAGACTGTTATTCACAGATGTGTGTGTGTTTCTGTGAACAGGTCAAGCTAAGTGGAAAAAGTGGTCAAACCACAGACATCGTCTGGACAGACAATGGTCTGCTTATCACAGCGACAGGAGAGCAGACAATCAGGTCAGACACACACACACACATAAATATACAGACCCACACAACAGGACACATAAGGACAATGCAGTTGACCTTCTGTGTCTGTGACCTGGCAGGCTTTGGGACCTGGAGAGGGATGATAACTACGTCCTCTCTCTGGATGAACGTCTGGGCTTTGAGAAAGGAGAGCTGCTCAACTGTGTCTCCTACTGTCCTGGCAAAGGTACCGTCAACACTGCTGATGCCTTCTGATGCTGCATCAGGGTATTCATGCGTTACCAAACGTTCAATGGATCACTCTGGATATGGGAAGGATCGTGATTGGATCGCTTGTTCTGTGCTGGTTGTCCCAGAGATCCTAGCTGCAGGCACAAACCGTGGGCGTATTGCTCTGTGGAAGATGCTGGTCCAGCCCAACTCCCAGAACGACAGCAGGACCCAGTGGAAACTGCAGACGCCCACTGAGCTGGAGGGCAGCATCAGCCAGCTGCAGGTACACCCCACAGCAAAGCACACCGTGCTACATGTGACTCATCAAGATAGGCCTTACCAAACTACAAGTACACCCCCACACCTTGTGACATATACAATATACTTTATTGTTCCTTTGGGGAATTTGACAATTCAGCTCGGTGTCACTGCATTTAACAAATAACATGGCTGTGTGTGTGTGGTGTGTGTGTCTGTGTGTGGTGTGTGTGTGTGTCTGTGTGTGTGTGTGTGTGTGTGTCTGTGTGTTGTGTGTCTGTGTGTGTGTGTGGTGTGTGTGTGTGTGTGTGTGTGTGTGTGTGTGTGTGTGTGTGTGTGTCTCCAGTGGGGCTCCAGCCTGAGCCTGCTGGCTGCCAGCAGTGAGAGCTCAGTTCAGATCCTGTGTGAACATGTGATGTCGGCCCACTTCAGCCAGCAGGTGGCGGCGGTGCAGCTCACCCCGTCCCAGCTCAGCCTGACCCTGTTCAGCACGGCCACGCAGCTCACCCTGCGCTCAGACATGCACATCAGGGGCGTCTGCGTCACCAAGGTAACCGGGGCTCCCCCCGGCGTCCGCCGTAGCGAGGTTTGGGGCCGTCGTAGCGTCAGGCCGTGCATGTGTGTGTGGTTCTAACGGCCATGGTTGTGTGTGTGTGTGTGTGATCGCCTCGTCCTCAGAACACCGTCACCGTGTGGAACGGGAAGCAGGTGACCGTCCATGAGACAGCCGGAGATGTCCTGCGCAACACAGGTGACAGACCCAGCACAGGAGACACACCTAGCACAGGAGACACACCTAGCACAGGAAACACACCTAGCACAGGAAACACACCTAGCACAGGAGACACACCTAGCACAGGAGACACACCTAGCACAGGAGACACACCTAGCACACCCAGCACAGGAGACACACCCAGCACAGGAGACACACCTAGCACAGGAAACACACCTAGCACAGGAGACACACCTAGCACAGGAGACACACCTAACACACCCAGCACAGGAGACACACCCAGCACAGGAGACACACCTAGCACAGGAAACACACCTAGCACAGGAGACACACCTAGCACAGGAGACACACCTAGCACAGGAGACACACCTAGCACAGGTGACACACCTAACACACCTAGCACAGGTGACACACCCAGCACAGGAGACACACCTAGCACAGGTGGCACACCTAGCACATCTAGCAGAGGAACACACCTAGCACAGGAGACACACCTAGCACAGGTGACACACCTAGCAGAGGAGACACCCCCTCGCTGGGCGACACTCACCCAAACCAGAGGCTGGTGTTCTGCCCTGCGGCCCACGCCTGAGTCCTACCCTCCTCCCACCCTCCTCCCATCCTTCCCCCCTCACACCTCCACCTCCCCCTCCACCCCCACCAGGGTCTTTCCAGTGTGAGTCCCAGGTCTTGGCCGTGCACGATGAGAACATCTACTCTGTGGAGCCCAATAGGGTGCAGGTCCGCACCCCTCAGGTCAGTACCCCTCCTGGAGTCCTCCACCCAGCCTGCCCCTTCCTGCCCCCCCCCCCCCCCCACACTCCTCCCACACACAGGAACACATGCACGCTCACTCACACTGTTTGTAGACCTGAATGCACACACACACACACACGCAGGTATGTGGTCAGCACCACAATGTCTCATGATTGGTTTGTGGGATTACTTACACACACACACAGATATTTTTCCACCCAGATGAGGTCTTGTTTCTAATACCTGTCTACTTCTTGCCTGTTGCCCAGGGAACAGTCAAGCAGCTGTTGGCTTTCTCTGAGGCGGAGGGCAACCCTGTCCTGCTCAGTGTGTGCCAGGCCTACCTGGTGGTTGGCACGGACACCGCCCACATCAAAGTCTTCGATCTGACCCGCAGGTCAGTCAAACGCCGGATAAGAGCTTTACTGAAGCCACACATGGTTACACAGTCGCAGTTAATTAACAAGGCTGCTTCTTTCAGATGTGTTGATTTCCGTGTCTCCGCAGGGAAGCGAAGGCTCACTGCAGTGCCAAGAGCTTGGGGGAGCAGGTCCCCAACCTGGGGGCACTGCGCTCCGTCAAGTGTAACGCCAACGGCAACCAAGTCAGCATTCTAGTCACGCAGGTAGGTGGATGATCACACATACACAGACACAGACACACACACATAGACACTTAGCTTATTCGACTGTTGTCTCAGGGAAGTTAAAAGTTACTCTTTTGTGATTTGAATTCTAATCTTAACACGTTACAGACAGGCTCCCCTGTTTGTTCTAATTCCATCTTTTCCCCTTTAGGTGAATGGGAGACCAGACAACAAGGTGTACTTCTATGACGTGGAGATGGACACTGTCACATACTTTGACTTTTTCACTGGCAGGCCACCAAGTGGGATCTCTCAGGCTGAAGACATGGAGAGGTACTTCCCCGCGGTGTGCGTGTGTGTGTGTGTGTACGTGTGGGAAAGCGTGTGTAATTCCTGTTGGGGTTGTGTTCCAGACATCACTCTCAGGCCTCGGAGCTGAGTGGCCGGTGTCCCGTGACTCACTGCTGGGACGAGAGCGAGCCCCGCCTGTTTGTGTGTGAGACGGCTCCTGTGAACAGCTCCTCTCGCCATGACGACACAGACGAGGTAGGGCCTACAGCTCCTCTCGCCATGACGACACAGACGAGGTAGGGCCTACAGCTCCTCTCGCCATGACGACACAGACGAGGTAGGGCCTACAGCTCCTCTCGCCATGACGACACAGACGAGGTAGGGCCTACAGCTCCTGTCGCCATGACGACACAGACGAGGTAGGGCCTACAGCTCCTCTCGCCATGACGACACAGACGAGGTAGGGCCTACAGCTCCTCTCGCCATGACGACACAGACGAGGTAGGGCCTACAGCTCCTCTCGCCATGACGACACAGACGAGGTAGGGCCTACAGCTCCTCTCGCCATGACGACACAGACGAGGTAGGGCCTACAGCTCCTCTCGCCATGACGACACAGACGAGGTAGGGCCTACAGCTCCTCTCGCCATGACGACACAGACGAGGTAGGGCCTACAGCTCCTGTCGCCATGACGACACAGACGAGGTAGGGCCTACAGCTCCTGTCGCCATGACGACACAGACGAGGTAGGGCCTACAGCTCCTCTCGCCATGACGACACAGCAGCTCCTCTCCTCCCCCAGGTGGATGTGCTGGTGGTGACGCTGTTCTGCACCCAGGAACACGGGCTCCTCCTGCAGGACTCCTTCCCCAGGTCTGCCAGCCTGCAGGCCCTCCTGGCTCTGGACGTGCCCTACTACTACTTCACATGCAAGGTAGGCCAGGAGGGTTGTGAGGTCATCACCTCGTCCGGGTTCGGGCCTCCCTCTATCAGAGGCCACGTTTATATTTTGCCCTTTTTTTTTTCTTTCTTCCTCAACATTGTGCAAAATGTATTTCATGTCACGCGCATTATCTGTGTGCTTGGTCTCCAATCACACCGTCTGTGAAGCTGTTGTTTCGGAGGGGTGCTGTCTTTCTACCGGAGGTAGGTCATCTTAGCCCAGCGCCGAGCCAGCTATACCCTGCCCTCCCAGTGACATCATCAGCAAGCCTGCGGATGATGCTGTGGTCCTAATAGAACCCTCCTAGGGGGTTAGGAGGATACAGTACAGTCTACCCCCAGTTAGGGAGCGATAACACAGGATTGAGATGCGGCCTGTAAGCTAAGGCACCCTGTATCTCCTTAGGGCCAGTCCTGTCTCTTAGATGGCTTCTCTCCTGCTTGTGCTGCTTTGTGTACCTCTGAACCTCAGCTCTCCCCTTTTAGCCCCAGACGGCTCCTAGCACACGACAGGTCCCTGAATCTGATGGTCGTGTTAGCTGATGGCACTGAGAGACTAACCCTGGTTTGACCCCCCTCCCCCCAGCCTGGTGAGAGAGATCCAGAGGTGCAGGAGGTCCCTTCCTCGCCCTCCACCTCCCCAGCCCAGGCCCAGGCCCAGGCCCTGACCCCCCCGGCCCCCCAGGCCCCCCACATGGTGTCCAGACGAGCCCTCCGGGACTTTGTGGGCCTGGAGGGCTGTGAGAAGGCCACCCGCGACGCCATGCTCAGCTTCAGCTTCTACCTGACCATCGGGGACATGGATGAGGCCTTCAAATCCATCAAGCTCATCAAGAGGTAGCACTTTTTGTTTTGTTTGCCTTTGCAGTTTACCCCGGCCTTGACATACAGCAACAGTTGCTCGACAACGGTACACCCTAGAACCTATAGTTTTCCTTGAGCCTGTTGGTAAACACATGGGCTGTATTTGTGCTAGTTTCTGGATCCACTTGTAGTACTGTGTGCTCGTTTGTGTGTGTGTGTGTGTGTGTGTGCTTGTGGGTGTGTGTGTGCTCGTGTGTGTGTTTCACATGGTTCGTGTGTGCCTCGGGATAGCCCATCCCTAGCAGCGTACAGGAATGCTATCCATCACCGCTAGCGTGACTGAGCGCGTGCGTAACTCTGACTGTCCAATCAGAGGGCGGGATGAGACGTGCAGGATGGCATGCAGGCTGCTATGCCGTCGCCACTTCCTCTGTTTTCTGTCATCACTTCCTGCTCCGGTGGTACTCACCAGGGGCCAGTTAAAAGCCTGAGAGGGCGTCCCAGACTCAGGAAAGACTTCAGGGATGGTATTGTTAGTCCGGCCTTGACTCCTGTCCGACTCCCTCGGAGGGTTTGTAACAGGAGACCCTGGTGGGAGGTCTGAGGGCAGTCTGACGTGGACAGCAGCCATTGTTGACCCTCGCTCTTTTGATCAGGCTGTCGCATCACTCCGCACCACGCTCTGTGTAGGTGGTGAGGGATAAGGAGGTCAGGCCCACGGTCAGAACGTTCCACCGACCCTCCACCCATGGTCAGAACGTTCCACTGACCCTCCACCCATGGTCAGAACGTTCCACCGACCCTCCACCCATGGTCAGAACGTTCCGCTGACCCTCCACCCATGGTCAGAACGTTCCACCGACCCTCCACCCACGGTCAGAACGTTCCACTGACCCTCCACCCATGGTCAGAACGTTCCACTGACCCTCCACCCACGGTCAGAACGTTCCACTCAGTTATGAGTCTTGGAACTCTGAGCCGTTTTCTCAGAACTCGTTCGGAACACGGATATCTGAGCTCCTTTACCTTTCTTATACTGAGTATAAAGGAGGTGGATGAAGTGTGTAGTGCTGGCTTTGCTGGGACATGATCACACCCCACAGAACTAACGTCTGTTTATGTTAAGTGAACTTTTAAACACAGGACATGATTAAGGAGTTTTTACACTGTGTGTGTGTGTGTGTGTGTTGTACTGTAGCCTACATCGTCCTGAGGGGATGTGCTTATCTAAACACGCTGGGGCACAGACATAAATCCCGTCTGTCTGTTAGCTCTAAATAGGAGGGCCATTCAACCAAACAGAAATAGGTCACACAGGGGATGTCCCCGGTGTCCCATGCAGGCTGGTGGTATCAAATGTGAATGACTGTACTGAGGATGTGGGTATGTGACAGAGAGGCTCAGCGAGTCCTCTTCCATGTCACACTACCGGACACTAATACAGGAGTTACATTTTACATTTAGTCATTTAGCAGACGCTCTTATCCAGAGCGACTTACAGTAAGTACAGGGACATTCCCCCCGAGGCAAGTAGGGTGAAGTGCCTTGCCCAAGGACACAACGTCATTTGGCACAGCCGGGGAATCGAACTGGCAACCTTCAGATTACTAGCCCGACTCCCTCACCGCTCAGCCACCTGACTCCCTGAGTTTAGGGACTAAGTCTCTAAACTCCCCCGCTGCTGGGTTACAAAGTGCACGTATCAACTTGCGCAAATGCGTCTTTAAATAAAACAAAACACAAACAAAAAAATGTCAGAATAGCATATCCCTTGAAAATACTGAATTCCATTGAGCGGATATGCTTCAGAGCTTAATAGGTGTGATGACAGCTTTAGCAAGTTCCTCATTGACAGCTATTTTTACAGCTGATTCTTTTTGTCAAAAGGATAGAAGCCTGGAGGCATTGTGTTCGATTCCCGTTTATCCCTGCCTACAGGATGATGCACTTCCTGTTCTGTGTCACACCAGCACCAGCTACACCTCTCCCCTGCACAGCCCAGACTGACACTGCCTCTGCATGGAGACGTCTTAACTACACACAGTAACCCAGGCAACTCTGTAGAGCCATTGCAAGTGTTTTAGTCATGGCAAATTGTTATAGCATATATCAAAGTTCTCTCTTTTTTGTTCTCCCTCTCTCTCTCTCTCTCTCTCTCTCTCTCTGTCTCTCTCTCTCTCTTGGTTTTCTCTTTTTCTCTCCTGTCTCTCTCCTGAAGCGGTATGTCAGATACCATGTGGTATGTCTCTCCTCAGTCCAGACCTCCAGGGCTATTTCCTCTCATTCATGCTGTCCTTGACATAAGGCGACACGCAACAGGGTTATCTGTCCGAATGAATGCAAACCTTCACTTGCAAATGTTACTTTGCCATCAGCCCTTCTATTTAAAAGGATAATACTTCATCTTTTCCATTTCCCAGTCAGACAAAACACTTGTGAAAGTTTCCAGGGCTGCAGCCTAGAGTGATGTTGTGCATGTCAGCGGTCACTTGTACTGAATTTGTACACGCTGCTGTCAAGTCCTGTTCTGTATTAATAACCTTTACTAATATACGTTTTGTAGCCAAACTAAATGATCATTTACCTCATTGTCATCCTAAGAAAATGCTCAATAGCTATTAGCACAGCCCTCAAAATGGAAAAAAAACGTATCCGGAATCAGTAAGGCTAGAATACTTTTACATCATTCTTGGCCTCTCTGGATAGGCTGGTACTCCAGGTAACTAGTCTACAAACCCAGACTTTAATATTGCCTGAGTGGCTGTTTACAAGAGGAAAAACTGTCTTTTATAAATCATGTGTACACAGAATATGAATGGTAAAACTATGGCCATTTCCATCTCCTCAGTGCAGACAGGCATCTGGAGGGCTTCTTCTCGGCTCTCTTGTCTCTGTTCTGCATCTCCTCCGTGGTCTTTTCTCCCAAGAGCACCTCCCCCTGGTGCACCTCTTCCTGGTACACCTCCTCCCCTGGTGCACCTCCTCCTGGTGCACCTCCTCCACCTGGCACACCTCTTTCTCCTGCACCTCCTCTTCCTCCTGGTGCACCTCCTCCTGGTACACCTCCTCCTCCTGGTACACCTCCTCCTCCTGGTACACCTCCTCCTCCTGGTACACCTCCTCCTGGTACACTTCCTCCTGGTACATCTCCTCCTCCTGGTACACCTCCTCCTGGTACACCTCCTTCTCCTGACACACCTCCTCCTGGTACACCTCCTCCTGGTACATCTCCTCCTCCTGGTACACCTCCTCCTGGTACACCTCCTTCTCCTGACACACCTCCTCCTGGTGCTTGCCCTCCAGGGTGGCTCGTAGCCTCTGGCATCCACAGAGCAGAGTCACAACCCGAGGCTACTGGCCACGGTGCTCGTCTAAGGATGTTTGTCAGTTGACGCACTTACCTGGGTGTCCTCAAACAGTGTGTCTGCCTTTGACTGAAACTCCATCTCTTCCATGACCTGCAAGAGGGAGGCAGTGCATCGGTCCAGTCTGGCCTCCTCAGCTAAGAGAACGCTCTTTTAGAACGGAGAGAGAGAGAGAGAGAAACGGAATACTTGAAGAAGAGGAGTCAGGTGGCTGAGCGGTTAGAGAATCGGGCTAGTAATCGGAAGGTTGCCGTTGTGTCCTTGGGCAAGGCACTTCACCCTTCTTGCTTCGGGGGGAATGTCCCTGTACTTACTGTAAGTTGCTCTGGATAAGAGCTTCTGCTAAATGACTAAATGTAAATGTAAGAAGAAGATAAAAATCTAAGACGTCCACGATTAGTAACTCAACCAATCAGTGAGTGTGTGGAGACCACAAGCCTGTACCTCCAGCACGGGAAGGTGGTTTTCATTCACCACGACCCACTCTTCTGCCCTCTGCACGGCCTTCTCCTCCCTCAGCACCTGGGGAGCAGAGGCAGGGCTTGATTTTGAAAGTGATCCCCAACGATATTGTTCCGCTATATAGTTGTCGTTATTGTTGTGGTGTGGACTCTGCTATTGTTTTAAATACAGATCCATTCTTAAAATATAGATCTCTTTATAGCTATAGTTGTCGTTATCTTCCTTGGTGTGAACGGGTCTTTAGGACGGTTGTGTACCTTCATGTGAAGCCGGTCGCGTTTCTTCCTCAGTTCTGCGTTTTCTGTCTCCTGCGTGGGTTGCAAGATCACATAGTGCTGTGACTAAGCATTTAAAACGTCTACCCAGTCTGACATGGAAAACTACTACTGAGTCTTAGCATTTCCATTAGATTTTTATTTTTATTATCATTTTTTTCTACACCATTGAAAGACAATTTGTATTAATATGTTAGTATGTTTGTAGTTATACTTTGTAGGTATACTTGAAGTCATACTTTTCCGCATGGGTTAGTACTGAGGCATTAGTGGAAGCAGTAGTGTGGAGCCGTACGTGTGTCTCACCAGGGCATGGATCCTCAGGTGCAGGTTGTAGTGAGCCAGGACCAGGGGGTCAGTCACATCAGGGACAGAGGTAGAAGCTGTCACTGGGTCAGCCAGACCAGGTGGCCCACAGGGCCTGGGGCGTGAGCCCATAGTAGGAAGAACAACTGCACCACCACAAGACAGGGACATCTTAAAACTACCAGTAGCTGGTAACAGAATAAACCCGCCCAGTTTAAAAGAATCAATCTTATTGGATGATGTCGGCTGTAGGAATGATGGCTTGTGGCTTTTCAGTGAGGAGGTGGTGTTTGCCGCAGGGTCATAAACTCAGTACTTAAGGTTTGGAGGAAGGTGTTGACTACTTGACAGTGTTTTGGTTTCAATGTTGCAGTCAGTGCTACGTTGCCGTGGAAACCAATCAACTTGAACATTAATCTAGAATCTGATTTGTTTTGAATTGAGCACTGGTGACAAAAATTGACAAAAAACAACAAATCTCAGCATAGAATAATAATGGATTGGATTCTGTTCAATTCATGTTATACGCAGCAAGTCAAAGCACAAAGTAAATCACACCCACACCACACACAGTGTCCAATATATCTGGATGCCTATCCATACATTTATTGTTTTGGTGTCAGTCATTTGTTCCTTCATGCACACCCTCCATTTGTTTATAAAAAAGTGACTGTCACACTTTTCTATCAGCGGTGTAATATGATAACAATATGACAGCAACACTAACATACAATTGTATGACATTAACTTCAGTACATGTACCACAAGCGAGCAGATTACCAAAAGGAAAGCATCACTACATAAATGAGCATAAAGGTTCAAGGTAATTGTTGTAATTACTACCACTGTTCAACAAGCTGCACTGCCATTTTGAGCAGACCAAGTCGAAAACAGGCGTATTGGACTATGCACTGAGCATGTGAAGTGGTTTTAATATGAGTAGTTAATATATTTCCAACTTTTCAGAACGTGTCACATTGTTATCAAGCTTTTGTGGTTTTAATAGTAAACAAGGATTACTGAATTTGTGCCAAATCACCCAGGTCAGTTTGAGAATACTACGTTAGACAGTGTTTGTGTGGATACTGCAGGGTGGGGTTAACTCATTTTTCAAGTCGATGCTATCTCAGGTTATAACTCTAAGGTCGCTTTTAATATTTAGAATAATAATATAGATAAACAATTTGCAGGAAGTATGTGTCATTACGTAAATACACATATAACAAAAACATGTCAAGATCCAGCTTGATCTTTTCCTTAGAAGGGGCGTTTCAGACATACAGGAAATGCCAGTCAAGATTCCAGGTCAAACAAACATTCATCACATCTCAGCTTCAGTGACTAACATGTTTACCCAAACAATAAATTCACCACATCCTATGTTTTGATTGATACATAACTGTTTTGTCATCTCGGAGATGTATGTTTGCTGTATGGATCGGATTCCGTTTGGAGATAACTGGAAACAAAACAATGGGATGTCCACAACGTCTGTTCAAATAAGCAGACAAAAGCAGAGGAGATCTGTGTGGCGACTGGCGAGGTTTGTGATGGAGGGAAGGGAGACGGTGATCTGCCCAGCACCAGATTACAGTCCAGCACCAGTAGAGCTGCAGAGGGATCCTTTCCTCCACACTTCCAGACGGGGGGCGTCGAAGTGGGCCTGACTGACCACCAACAGCCCCAGTGTCAGGGGTGGTGGGGGGGGGTGAACTTGAAGGAAAAAACTCACAACCAAAATGGGGAGGGTGGGGGAACCAAAATGGAATCTCTTCATGGGGTCCAACTTTTTTTAGCAGCGTCCCTGCTTCCAGATATTTAGGAATGAAATTGTGTACACAGCTCAGAGCAATGTCCGTTTTCTCTGGCCTGTGAAGTGTGTGCGTGTGTTTAAGGACCACACCTCAGCAGTGTGTGTGTTCAAGGACCACACCTCAGCAGTGTGTGTGTTCAAGGACCACACCTCCGCAGTGTGTGTGTTCAAGGACCACACCTCAGCAGGGCGACTCCACGTAGTCGTTGTCGCGCCGCGTGTGGAAGGGCGCCGCTAGCGAGCGGCTGATGACAATGACCCGGGGCGTGAGGCAGTCGTCTCGGCGGTGCAGGATGTTCCAGATGAGCATCGCCGCTGCCAGCGTGGCCAGCAGACAGGCGGCGATGTCCACGTAGCACGAGTAGGAGAGATGTGTGTACGGGCCGATTCTGTAGAAGGTCACCAGGCCGATCACCAGCACAAAACCTGGTGAGAGAGACAGAGAGAGACAGGAGCTATCGTCAAAATCGAGTCACATTTCATTTGTACAGCCCTTTTTTATGAGCAATGTCACAGAGGGCTTCACATACACCCACAGAACTGCAACTACACACATTAATTCATTACGCATTATCTTCATTACATAAACTCGTTACTAATACAACAATGTTTAGTTACTTCAGCTGTGGTTCATTGTAGTTCATTATTGATACAGTAACAGGTGGTGGGGTTCATTAGAGAGTCCTTCAGATGTAAAGGGTTTAATAAAAAGGTTTCCACCCCTATCGTGTCCATGCTGATGTTCTTGTATCAGTGATGTGATAGAAGTTCAAAGCCCTCCCTAAGGGGTCTTTGACTGGAGTTTCCTCTGACGGTGAACTTCAGAGATCTCAGGATGAAAGTGTTCCTCGGTGTATAAATATCACTTAATCCGTGCTTCTCAGAACTACCTGCACAAATAACATGAGAGCCAAATCAAATGAGTTTCTGCTGTGTCTAGCCTTGGGGTAGTAGATTGACAGGATCATTGGTTTTCTCTGTAATCCTGTTTTGCGGTCCACAGTAGCATAACGTCTGGTTCAAGGACTCTCATTATCTCTCACAATGGATTGATCGTTGCTGGTCAAGAGAAACTTCTGTTCACAGAAGGTGAGATCAGGAGCCGGTCAGTAGTTTAGCAACAAAAAACTGGTCAGACAGCCGTTTCTCAGGGTTACCGGTGGAAGTATACGAACCAAAAATACTCCCCAGAAACAGAGTGATGTTGAGCCAGTAGGATATGAATCAGTTTGTTTCCTCTACCTTAGCAGTGCCAGTGCTCTGGCTGTGTTCTTCACTCTACCTTAGCAGAGCCAGTGCTCTGGCTGTGTTCTTCACTCTACCTTAGCAGTGCCAGTGCTCTGGCTGTGTTCTTCACTCTACCTTAGCACAGTCAGTGCTCTGGCTGTGTTCTTCACTCTACCTTAGCAGTGCCAGTGCTCTGGCTGTGTTCTTCACTCTACCTTAGCAGTGCCAGTGCTCTGGCTGTGTTCTTCACTCTACCTTAGCACAGTCAGTGCTCTGGCTGTGTTCTTCACTCTACCTTAGCAGAGCCAGTGCTCTGGCTGTGTTCTTCACTCTACCTTAGCACAGTCAGTGCTCTGGCTGTGTTCTTCAAATTGTGTGCGTGTGTGTGTTTCCCTCTCAGCATTAGTTAGGGGCCGTCTAATGTTCATGTGATAGAGAATTGGTGCGGTGTTTGTGCTACTTGTGCCTGTGGTTCACAATGTAAGCTTGTGTGTTTGTCTGACTGAATAAGTGTCTTTGTCTGTCTCCCTGCCTGTCTGTCTTGCTGTGTGTCTGTCTGTCTGCCTCCATGCCTGTCTCCCTGCCTGTCTGTCTTGCTGTGTGTCTGTCTGTCTGCCTCCATGCCTGTCTCCCTGCCTGTCTGTCTTGCTGTGTGTCTGTCTGTCTGCCTCCATGCCTGTCTCCCTGCCTGTCTGTCTTGCTGTGTGTCTGTCTGTCTGCCTCCATGCCTGTCTCCCTGACTGTCTCCCTGCCTGCGTCCTGTGGTTGCGTGCAAGTGTTAGCCTGTCAGTCTGCATCAGTTTAACCTGCCTGACTCCTTTTCTAAGAATGACCAATCCCTCTCCTGGTTCCAGGCTGGGTGTGCTGTGTGAACCATCGTTTTGGCACGGCTTAATCTCTCTAACTTCCTTCCCCTTCTTCCTCTTTCCATCCTTCCTTCCTTCCCTCCTCTCCACACCCCCTGCTTGAGGTTAACATATTCAGTGAACTTTTCATATTATCCACCAAGAGAGTCTGACCTTCATAAAAGACAATGTAAACCCGCCTGGTCTCAAACCACGTCCTGAAAATCCACTGGAACCCTCCCAAACGACATTATCTTTACAGCAGAGATAACGGATGATCGTCAGGTCATACCTAGACCATTCCCATTCCTTTTATGGTCTCTAAATCTTTTAAAAATACCCAGACCGCTGAAGCGTCTCAGCCAATCAGTAACAGGCTCCAGCTGTGCTCGGTCAGGCTCAGCCCTGAGGCTCTCTCTGCTCACATTCCTTGACTTCTCAGCCCCGGTGCTTCGACTAGTTTTCTCTCCCTTCAAGGACAAGCACATATTTCAGTGTGTATTGTTCTTCTTGGAAGTGCTCATTGCCTGTTGTGCATGAGACAGACACAATAGCGCAAGGCCACGACTTGGGCACGGCGCCCACTGCATAATCCTCCAAACTCCCCTCGCTCCTGACTTAAAAGCATCGGAGTGTAAATGTGTCCCTCCAACCCCCATGGATCCGTTGACCTATGACCCACCAAGCTCTGTCTGTTGAGCCAGACATTCCAGAGTCGTCGGGAGAGGAGAGAAACTTCCAGCACTTTAGACAATCCAGACTTAGACCTGGATCCAGTGTTCATATCACTGAATGGAATTGGATTTTGTTATTCCACTGTCTGCATTTGATAGCCGAGGTTTTTTTGGCCAGGGTCCGAAAATGAAAACAGCCCATTCCTGAGCAAGAGGCTGCTGGGTAAAAATAACTCCATTCATTCAGGGCCCAGGCTCATTCACTGGCTCAGCGGGGGAGCTGTGAGGGATGAACTGCGGAGCGATTGAGGTCTATGAAGTGACCCATCCTCAGGAAATGAATTTCTTATGTATAGATGAAGTGAGAGCAGGGCTGGTGCTGGAAAATCACTGAGCTCGCTAGCAGACAGCTGAGCCTATGGCCCGTTACTGACTGTCTCTCTACCAAGACTCTGGCTAGCTGTCTTTGCATTCACGGTCTTAAAACACAGCTACAATCTCCTCCACATTCAGTTATCATCAGTCTGGGAAAAATGCCATAGTTATTTTAAATATAAAATCAACATTTTAAATTGAGAAATTCAGGCTTATTCACCACTGTGACTTAAACACGCTTGGCAATGTGCATAATAATATATTCCTGTGCAGATTTCCTGGTGTCTGTCAAAGGGCATAAATATAATCATGTGCTGTTCTTCACCGAATAGGGTAAGACATTCCCAGAGTGCTATATCGGTAAAAGGAATATGTCATTTTTTCCAAAGAGCCACATATTTTTAGAGATTGGGGAAGTAGGTGTGTGCCTGTCTCATTAGTCATGTCTCTATTCTTACCTAATGTCAACATGTTTGGAGGGCGTTTTAGGTTCATTTTTAGTCTGTTTATGAAAATAGCTGAGTGCGGTGACCATCTACATACGACTGAGTAACAGGATATTAAGGACTTATTTTTACATCAAATGAATTGACATTGACAGGGCAGATTAGTATTCCATACGCATCATTATTATTTATGAATATAATAATTCTCATACTTGGTCTCAATAAACTGTATGACCATGAATCAATCATTTGGGTCGACCTCTTTATCTAGAACCTTCAGATAAAAGACCGTGACCAGGATGTCTTTGCTTGCAGAAGAAGCTAGCTTTTTATCTAATTTTTCTGAGGGGACTCTTTCTTTGCCCCTGTTCCTGGAGATGTTGTAAACACAGGCATGAAAGCCAGCACAGCTTTCAGCACAGCTTTCAGCACCGCAGCTTCTCCGACCCACTGTGATGTGTACGAGAGGACCACCCAACAGACACACACACACTGTCATACGCAACACACACAGTCCCCCCTCCCTACACACACAAACACACAGTCCCTGTCGAACTGTCTTTTGCGTCCTCCCCCCCCCCCCACGCCCCCCCCCCCCTTTCCTCTAACGCGGGTTTGCATAACAGGTAGTCGCAGGCATTTCCTCGTCCTGAGCAGGGATATCCTGGCGCCCGACAGTCGCTCTCTGGCTCGCTGCAGCTCCGGTCCGACAACACGGACGAACACGTCGCTAAATTTAGCTCGGACCCCCCCGTCCCAGTCCGCGCCTGGCCGTGCCACAATGCTGCCCAGCGCCAGACGCCTCCTAAACAACACGCCGCGGAGCCGCTAAGACACAACGCCACACCTACCCAACAGGGGCACTGGGACAGGCCACGCCCACCCTGACCTACAGCCCACTGGGATAGATAAAGGAGGAAGGACAGGGAGGTGCGGAGAGAGAGGGGGGGGGCGGGGTTGGCTTGCCAACAGTCACACACTCATACTAACAATGCTATTCCTGGTGGTTCTAAGCTTTAATTGACTTTCTTAGACAATTCCGTCTTGGACTGATAAGGCCTTTCCTGATTTTCCTTTTTTTTTTTCCTTTTCTTTTTTTTCTTCTTTTTCTTTTACTCTGAGTTTGATTTGTTTGGTCTTTCGGGGATTTATTTACATGTCTTTTTCCTGGCCCAGTCTCTTAACTCCGCCTGCTTTCTCTCAGTGGGAACCCGGTGGGAGAGGGTCTCTTTGTTGTTCAGTGGAAACTGTATTTCAATTTTCGGATGTAGGAGAGGAACTGTGTGTTGGTGATGTTGCATTCCAAAAACACTCGCTTAATGCTTACCTGACTTAAAAAAGAAAAAGAAAAGTGATTTCATTCAGCCTGTCTGCTCACCTTTCTGCTTTTGATTGATGTAACTAGTGTTGACAACAACCCACCGTGTCTCTCTGGTGACGCAACGAGCGCTACTGTGGTTTTGGTCAGAACAGAGCTGTGTACGGACAACACCAGACTACACCACTAGTGTGGGCGGAGCTAGGGAACAGGAGATGAGACACGGTTGTGGGCGGAGCTAGGGAACAGGAGATGAGACATGGTTGTGGGCAGGTTGTGGAGTACAGATCCTGCTGCCGGGGGGTGTTGGTGGTACTCACTGGCCAGCTGGAAGAGGGCGGCGATGGCTTCCTCCCACCACTGGGAGTCCTGGGTGATGAACGGCAGCTCCATCAGGCCCAGCAGGAAGATGAGCTGGCCCGCCGTCAGGGCCACGGTGGCCATCAGGTTACAGGCCCGCATCATGTCGAACTGCACTGCAGGAGGGGAGGGGAAGGGGAGGGGGTTAGGACTTAACCCTGAACACCTGACAGAGGTCAGGACCCTTCTGAGGTCACACTGAAGGCCTACTATATATACTAGATAGAGACCAGTACATGAATGAACTATGAGAACCAGTTCAGATAGAAGTTGCAAATATGGCAAATGCTTGATTTCGTTAGAATTAGAATGCAACAAGTTATACCACTTGAAAAAGTTGATAGAATGTTCTGTATATTCTTTCAAATGTTTTTTTTAATGTAGGACCTATATTTAGCCCTTAATGCTTAAAACAGCCTAATCATTTAGAGAGAAAACAGTAACTGTAGCTAGAACATTTAACATGCATCTACACACACACACACACACACACACACAATCATATATCTGAGGTGAGAGGTTCCAATGAGTGGAACAACATCCTTTGGTTCATGGCAGGCCAACTGTGCCTGCTGAAAGCTCCAATTCATCATGATGTCATCATGATGTTGGGGCTATGATGTTCGAGATCAGGTTACACTGTTGGGTTAACCCACAGTGACCTGCAGGGTTTAATGGAAATGATCCATCACTGTCAGCAGACAGTAAACTGTGAGTCCTCCTGCTCAAGCCCTTAACAGTGTGTTTATCCATCACATACACACCAAGAGATCATCTCTGTGGGTTTTAGGTCATCGCTATACATCTTCCATAGACTTCTCACAGTTTGGAGGGCAGGTTTATACCAGAAACATACAATTCAAGCTGTGTTAAGCATGGTTACTGTATCAACTTTGTTTTGATTCGATTGCAGCTACGGTGTGAATTTATACATTTCTTTGAAAACCAACACTCACCCGCACACCCACACACACAGATACTCTCCGCCTACACACACACCCCACCTCTCCACCACACTTACGTTTCACCGATGTGCGGGACTCCTGGTAGCCTGCGAACTCGGAGCCCCATCCCAGGTCCGCACACTGTCCCTGGCCCTTCTTCCCCTCCCCGGGGTCCTCTCTGCCCCGCTCCCCCCCGGCGGGGCACATCCTCCACAGCCCCACGCTGCGCTTGCGTCCGTCCTCCAGGGCTTGCAGCACCCAGCTGGGGGTGAAGGCCGCCACGTTGTTGAGGACCAGGGACAGCAGGGCCACCGCCACCGCCGCCACCACCAGCCTCTGCACGGCCATGCGCTGGCCGGCCGCCACCTCTCCCTCCCCTCTCTCGTCCTCCGCGTCCCGTCCTCCTCCCGCGCCCCGCTGCTCCTCGCCGGCTACGGCGCCCGTGGTCGGGAGCGACCGGCTCTCCTCCTCCTCCTCCTCCACTACCTCCTCCACGGCCACTGAGCTAGCGGCGACGGCTGACTCCTTGTTGCAGCGCTGGACGCAGGGGAGAGGGTGGGCCAACGGGTGGTGTGTTGCGGCTCAGCTAGAGAACATCTCCGTTCATCCTCATTCAGGACGGATGGTGGTCGTCTCAGCCTTCCTCCTCGGACTGCACGGTGGGCAGGAGTGGGTTAATCCTACAGACACCTGGGTCCATTCCACTGGCTTGGACCGGCTGCAGCTTGGCGCTCTAAGATCACTCCCCACTCTCCCTTCTTGTCTTCTCAGTCTTCTTCTCGTCCGACGCTCCCCCTCTCCGACACACTTTTTCCGCTGGGTTCTGCAGCCGGGGTTGAGCTTCTCTGGGTAGATCGTCTCTGTCTTTCGCTTTTTTTGTCGTTCCCTTTTCCCTTTTTTTCTTTCTTCGACTCTCTTTTTTCTTTCCCCTTCAGTGGCTTGGGGGGTGGCAGGGGAGTGGAGGAGACGGTAGCGTGGGTCCACTAGGTAGTGCTGCTGAGGACTGGATCACTGGTGGCTTCGCTGGAGCTTAACCCAACCAACCGCTCTCTCAACTGGAAGAGCTCCTACTGCACATGCTGTAGTCTACCTCCCTCCCTCCCCCCTCTCTCTCTCTCTCCCCCCTCTCTCTCTCTCTCTCTCTCTCTCTCTCTCTCTCTCTCTCTCTCTCTCTCTCCTCTCTCTCTCTCTCTCTCCCCTCTCTCTCTCTCTCTCTCTCTTTGTCTCTCTCTCCCTCCCCTCTCTCTCTCTCTCTCCCTCCCCTCTCTCTCTCTCTCCCCTCCCTCCCTCTCTCTCTCTCCCCTCCCTCCCTCTCTCTCTCTCTCTCTCTCTCTCTCTCCCCTCCCTCTCTCTCTCTCTCCCCTCCCTCTCTCCCTCCCTCTCTCTCTCCCCCTCTCTCTCTCTCCCTCCCCTCTCTCTCTCTCTCCCTCCCTCCCCTCTCTCTCCCCTCCCTCTCCCTCTCTCTCTCTCTCTCTCTGTGGGAAACAGCGTCGGCTCTGGCACGGCTCAGTCCCAGGGGTCAGAGTTGAAGTGGGGAGGGGGCAGCTTGGTAGTGGAGGGTCTGTGTCTGCAGCAGGTCCCAGGTCAGGAGACACCCCTCCTCCCTGCTTGCTGAGGGCTTGTGCTTGAGCAGACCCACTGGGGGGAGTGTTTTTTTTTCTTCCTCCAAGAGCCTATAAGCAGCAGCGTGTGTGTGTGTGGGTGTGGGTGGGTGTGTGTGTGTTACACACAGGCCCCTGCAGTCCAACCAGCAACAGGATGCGTTTCCTGAGAGGATAAGGGGCGAGAAGGGGGAACAGCTATGTCTCTCTTTCCTTTTTTCTCCTCTGTCGTTTGTTCTGTCGTTCTTAGTCTCTTTTTCTGTCTGTTCTTTAGACCCCCCTCCCCCCTACACACACACACACACACTCTCTCTCTCTCTCCCCCCCCTCTCCCTCTCTCTTTTCCTCCCCCAAACTAAGTCATGGCTTTGTGATGTGGGCTGTGTGGAGTCGGTCTGTGACGGTGGGGATTTTCAGGGCTGCTTTCTTTGAGGTTGTGGAGAGCCTAGTTTCGGTTGCCAGTGGCTACGCTAGTCTCTCTGCTTGGCCTTCTCTCCCTGGCCTGATCCCGGCCCCCTAAAGATTCTGGGAATGTCCTGTTGCCTAACTTTAATAAACATCCCACATCTGCATCGGAGCGGAGGGAGGGAGGGCCTCGCAAATACAGACCAGATGGGTGTGGAATGTGTGTGTGTGTGTGTGTGTGTTGGATAGAGCTTTACCATGGTGTACTTCTACTTCTAAGGGCTGGCCTACAGCCCTGGGCTTTGAGACTGGATTCTCACACGCACACATATTGATGCAGTGATTAAATCGGTGCTTTTGTGTCGAAGGACTTTGGTTGGCATCTGATTGTGTTTGATGTTGATTGTTTATACTGCACAGTATAAGACTTCTCCCTTCTCTCAGGCTTTAGAAAACGGTTTGCATTGGTCAATTAATTCAATTGTCATACAACAACTCTTAGATCCAAATGAGATTTCCAAACCAGCTTATAGGAATGAGAAGGTTTTTCAATTTTCTACCAACATTTCTCAAGCATATTTTTTCATGTACCCTATATGCATTGCATAAAATCTCTTCGATCCAATGTGTTTCTAATCTATCCCCTAGCTTAAGTATGAGCCAACCAGATGCCAGTGTTGAGAGTAAAACTAACTAACGTCCTGTTCTCTCCGCAGCGAGGCGGTGTGGGAGAACATGGCCAGGATGTGTGTGAAGAACCGGCGCCTGGACGTGGCTCGGGTGTGCCTGGGGAACATGGGCAACGCCAGGGCGGCGCGGGCGCTGCGGGAGGCAGAGGCAGAGCCGGAGCTGGAGGCCAGGGTGGCCGTGCTCGCCGTGCAGCTGGGCATGCTGGTAAACATGGCGGCACACCACCAACACCACAACACCATCACACCAACACCACCAACACCACAACACCATCACACCAACACCACAACACCATCACACCACCAACACCACCACATCACCACAACACCATCACACCACCAACACCACAACACCATCACACCAACACCACAACACCATCACACCACCAACACCACAACACCATCACACCAACACCACCAACACCATCACACCAACACCACCAACACCACAACACCATCACACCAACACCACAACACCATCACACCACAACACCAACACCATCACACCATCACACCAACACCACCAACACCACAACACCATCACACCAACACCACAACACCATCACACCAACACCACAACACCATCACACCAACACCACCAACACCACAACACCATCACACCACCACCACAACACCACCACAACACCATCACACCACCAACACCACAACACCATCACACCAACACCACAACACCATCACACCACCAACACCACAACACCATCACACCAACACCACCAACACCATCACACCAACACCACCAACACCACAACACCATCACACCAACACCACAACACCATCACACCACAACACCAACACCATCACACCATCACACCAACACCACCAACACCACAACACCATCACACCAACACCACAACACCATCACACCAACACCACAACACCATCACACCAACACCACCAACACCACAACACCATCACACCACCACCACAACACCATCACACCAACACCACCAACACCACAACACCATCACACCACCACCACAACACCATCACACCAACACCACCAACACCACAACACCACAACACCACATCACCACAACACCATCACACCACCAACACCACAACACCATCACACCAACACCACAACACCATCACACCACCAACACCACAACACCATCACACCAACACCACCAACACCATCACACCAACACCACCAACACCACAACACCATCACACCAACACCACAACACCATCACACCACAACACCAACACCATCACACCATCACACCAACACCACCAACACCACAACACCATCACACCAACACCACAACACCATCACACCAACACCACAACACCATCACACCAACACCACCAACACCACAACACCATCACACCACCACCACAACACCATCACACCAACACCACCAACACCACAACACCATCACACCAACACCACAACACCATCACACCAACACCACCAACACCACAACACCATCACACCACCACCACAACACCATCACACCAACACCACCAACACCACAACACCATCACACCAACACCACCAACACCACAACACCATCACACCAACACCACAACACCATCACACCAACACCACCACCACCACAACACCATCACACCAACACCACCACCACCACAACACCATCACACCAACACCACCAACACCACAACACCATCACACCAACACCACAACACCATCACACCAACACCACCAACACCACAACACCATCACACCACCACCACAACACCATCACACCAACACCACCAACACCACAACACCATCACACCAACACCACCAACACCACAACACCATCACACCAACACCACAACACCATCACACCAACACCACAACACCATCACACCAACACCACCAACACCACAACACCATCACACCACCACCACAACACCATCACACCAACACCACCAACACCACAACACCATCACACCACCACCACAACACCATCACACCAACACCACCAACACCACAACACCACAACACCAACACCACAACACCATCACACCACAACACCAACACCACCAACACCACAACACCATCACACCAACACCACCACATCACACCAACGTGAAGGGTAGGGTGAAGTGTCTTGCCCAAGGACACAACCTAATTTTTCACAGCCAGGAATCGAACCGGCAACCTTCTGACTAATAACCCGATTAATAGCCCGATTCCCTAACCGCTCAGTCATCTGCCCCCCTGAGCAGGAGGATGCGGAGAAGCTGTACAAGAGCTGCCAGCGCTACGACCTCCTCAACAAGTTCTACCAGGCGTCTGGCCAGTGGCAGCAGGCAGTGGAGACGGCCGAGACGCAGGACCGCATCCACCTGCGCACCACCTACTACAGCTACGCCAAGTACCTGGAGGCCGTGGGAGACAAGAACACGGCCCTCCTCTAGTAAGAGACACGCCCACGCTGAAGCTACTGGGTTACATCCGTTTATTTTATTGTTATTTAAAAATATATATATTTACAGTGGAAATGCACGTTACTGAACATGACTGTAAATGTCCAGATTATGATGTGTAGAAATGCCTTATGTTGTGTGTCAGAGGAAGGGCCTTCTTCTGTCGTCAACAGATGTGTCCAGTACTTGGTTCCTGACTGTGTGTGTGGTTGTGTATGTGTGTGTGTGTGTGTGTGTGTGTGTGTTGCAGCTATGAGAAGTCAGACACTCACAGGTTCGAGGTGCCCCGCATGCTCCTGGATGACGCGCAGTCGCTGGAGATCTACGTCAACAAGACCAAGGACAAGTCAGTATGGGGCTCAGGCCACGCTCTGTTTGACCATGTGACCATGATGACCATGTGACCATGTGGGCATGTGGTTCAGGTTATCATATTTAGGGAATATTTAGAGTTTTTGGAAACTTTCTACCAGAAGACTGGCAAACTGGCAGTTATTTAACATGTAGTTCTTTATAAGATGATGCTGTGTTGCACATTCTAGAAAGTGTACTATACCCCCTATGCCATGCCTTGAGAAGTCTTGTGACATGCTGCCATCTGGTGTGTTGCTGCAGGAGCATCTATAAGTGGTGGGCCCAGTACCTGGAGAGCCAATCAGACATGGAGTCAGCGCTGCGCTACTACGAGCACGCCCAGGACTACCTCTCTCTGGTCCGCGTGCACTGCTACCTGGGGAACATTCAGAAGGTAACACCCGTCTGAGACCGGGCCCGGGGGAAGGTTTATCAAGTTACACACTTCTGACAAAAAAGAAGTGGCAGGGGTCGGGAAGAGTTGAAATATAGGTTGTTTGTTCGCGTGTGTAGTCTGGTAACGTCGTAACCATGGCTCCGTATTTGACAGGCGTCCGAGATAGCCAATGAGACGGGGAACCGGGCGGCGTCGTACCACCTGGCCCGTCAGTATGAGAGTCAGGATGAGATCAAACAGTCCGTCCACTTCTACACACGAGCTCAGGCCTACAACAACGCCATCCGCCTGTGCAAGGTGCTCCACTGGACGCTGCTCAGAATGCCTCCACAGTCAACATGCTACTTATCAAACTCAATGACCAAATGCTTGTCCTTTTTTATATTTTAGAATTATTTATCATTTTTATTTCTGATATTTGTTATGTAAAAACCTATTTCAGCGATTTAGGCTTTATTTAGAATTAAACTTGAGGCTTCGTTTCCTGTCGAGCAGTTAAGTAGCTGGTGTTGACATGTTTGTTGTTGTTGTTCAGGAGAACGGTGTGGACGACCAGCTCATGAACCTGGCCCTCCTCAGTAACCCTGAGGACATGATGGAGGCCGCCTGCTACTACGAGGAGAAGGGCACTCACATGGACCGTGCCGTCATGCTCTACCACAAGGTAGGTAGGGGCACGCCACTCCTGACCTTAGCGACTGTGTCGCTCGGAACAACAACCAGTGCATTCAGCCGTGTGCCACAAGGGGGAGCTCCTGCTCTGAAATTGCCGTCAAAAGACAGGCAGACATACACAGCTTCCTTCCTCAGCCCCGGTCTTGACGTTTACGTTTGACTTACTCATTTATGTTTGATGCATCTTAATGGGAGGCACTTGAGATGACCGTTTGTCCCTTGCATCTCTCTCTCTCTCTCTCTGTATCTCTGTCCCGCAGGCTGGCCACTTCTCCAAGGCGCTCGAGCTGGCCTTCGCTACCCAGCAGTTCACAGCCCTGCAGCTCATCGCCGAGGACCTGAATGAAAACTCTGACCCCGCCCTGCTGGCGCGCTGCTCCGACTTCTTTATCAAACACGCCCAGTACGAGAAGGCAGTGGAGCTCCTGGTGGCTGCCAAGAAGGTACCTGTGTGTGTGTGTGTGTGTGTGTGTGTGTGTGTGTGTGTGTGTGTGTGTGTGTGTGTGTGTGTGTGTGTGTGTGTGTGTGTGAGAGAAATAGACAGAGAAGCAACATGCACAGTGCTAAGTTAACGTGTGTGTGTGTGAACACCCCCAGTTTCACGAGGCCCTGCAGCTGTGTTTGGACCAGAGCCTGACCATCACAGAGGACCTGGCTGAGAGCATGACCGTGTCACGGGACTCCAAAGACATGTCCGAGGAGGCCCGCAAGGACCTGCTGGAGAGGATAGCAGACTGCTGCATGCGCCAGGGAAACTACCACCTGGCCACCAAGAAATACACACAGGCCGGCAACAAGATGAAGGTGTGAGAGTCTCACGGACACCAGACACAAGCCGACAACGCTGTCACACAGTTGACTGATCGATTTCTCTTACCCATCAGGCCATGCGGGCTCTGCTGAAGTCAGGTGACACAGAGAAGATTGTTTTCTTCGCCGGCGTGTCGCGTCAGAAGGAGATCTACATCATGGCTGCCAACTACCTGCAGTCTCTGGACTGGCGGAAGGATCCGGAAATCATGAAGAACATCATAGGGTTTTACACTAAAGGCAGGGCCCTTGACCTGCTGGCTGGCTTCTATGAAGCCTGTGCCCAGGTAAAGCATCATAAATATATCAATTAATCATCTATATACTGTACACACATTATTACTTAAAGTCTTGATCAGTTCATAACTTTCGGTCAGCTACTTAGATTGTATACATTTGACATTTAGTCATTTAGCAGACGCTCTTATCCAGAGCGACTTACAGTAAGTACAGGGACATTCCCCCCGAGGCAAGCAGGGTGAAGTGCCTTGCCCAAGGACACAACGTAATTTTTGCACGGGCAGGAATCGAACTGGCAACCTTCAGATTACTAGCCCGATTCCCTAACCGCTCAGCCACCTGACTCCTGGTATACAGTTCGGATGTCGTGGTCTTGATGTCTTTGCAATACGTTCAGGTGGAGATCGATGACTACCAGAACTATGAAAAGGCCCTGGGCGCTCTGACGGAAGCCTACAAGTGCCTGTCCAAAGCCAAGGGCCGCAGCCAGGAAGAGCAGGAGAGCCGCATGGCTGAGCTCCAGCACAAGATCAACCTGGTCAAGAGGTTCGTCCAGGCACGCAGGTGAGGACACACACCACAGTCACTCCGCTTCACCGCACTGTAGCGAGAATATGTGGATTTTTAGGCTTGTATGTGAACTTTATGTGGAAAAAAACATTGGTTTTGAGCGCTGCTGTGCCCCCTGCAGGCTGTATGAGGAGGATGCGGGTGAGGCGGTGAGACTGTGCGAGGCCCTGCTGGAAGAGGGAGACCTGGACGCTGCGGTCAGGATAGGAGACGCCTATGGCTTCCTGGTGGAACATCACTGTCAGAAGGGCAACTTCCAGGTGGTGAGTACTGACAAAACATCGTAGAGGAACCCATACACTCGTGGTTGTATATGTACTTTTACCCAGTAGCTCCCACCATCATCATCATCATCCTGTGCCCTCCTGTCTGTGCTCCACAGGCCTACCGCAAGCTGGAGGAGCTCCAGAAGATGCTGCCGTCTCTGAACATCAGCTACTATGTGAGCCAGGGCAGCCTGGAGGCCCTGCAGAGGGCGGTGGGCCTACCCCTGGGGAGAGGGCCGCTGGCCGACAGGGGAGACAGCAGGGATAGTGGGGGTGAGGAGGACGAGGTGGAGGAGGATGAGACCCTGGAGTCACACCAAGGGGACTGATCCACACCCTCTACACCTGTAGGCAGGTGTGTAGCACCTGTAGGCAGGTGTAGAGCACCTGACTGGGACAAAAGCTTGGACACGTTGAGGTCCATGACAAAGTGGATACAAGCAGCTCTAGAAACCACACAGACACTCCAAATGGTGGCCTTGTTCTTCGACAGGGTCACGTTATTCAGCTTGATACAAGGGACTTGACCTACTTACACTCTGCTTCGAGAGAGGATGAGTAGTACAATGTAATCAGTAGTTTATAATGTTATCATACTACTTAAATCCATTCAAATACTCACAAATATCACTAAAATTCTTTTATCAACCGACTTACATTTAAAATGTTTTGAACACTTCTAAGCCTGTGTAGCTTTAAGATGAGAACAAAAAATCGGAATACCTCACACAATTGCTTATTACATTTCAAAGCTCCTAAATTAACGTATTTTGCTGACACCAGTCTGCAGTTTGCCTTATGCAGTATGGTATGCAGGATATTGCCTTTGGGGACAAAACATTTGTATCTGAGGCATGTTTGGCTTTGTTAATTCCTTACAGAACACATGTATTTTTCTAGTCAGTACATCTAAAGAAAAGACAATACATACATTGTTATGTCTTGAATTTAAGGTGTACAATGAATAAAAACATTTGGATAAATATTTAAATAAAGATTCTGCAGCTGTGTTTTACATAGCTGAAATACATTTTATACATTTATATGATCATTTGTTTTTTTGTGTTTGTGTTAAGATTTTGTACATGACCTTGGTGTTATTAAATCCCTGAGATATATTTTTGTGATCTGTATAGTATGTTGCTATTTTAAATAAACTGTTTATACATTGCTTGGACAGATTAGTGTGATTTGACATGGGTGTTGGCCTTGGCACTCAGGGCTCAGCATAGTAGCCTAAATAACATGCGAAAATATGGTTAGTGGTTAGCCGGTACATTTAATTAGTCTTCAACAAATCTACATCCTTGAAACTTTTTGCCTACTAATACAGTTCAAAGCTGAGCTAGAACTACTCTAGGCTACTCTAAATAAATGCCAAAAACCATGCCAACAGCGAACAAGTGCTGGTTCTCAAAGTTCAGAGTCAGAAAATTGTCGTTTTCAGCATCCCACAGGGCTCGACTAGCAATTTTCACAGTCTGGCCTCTCTTTTCCCCCACAATCACCCTGACAACGTATCTGTAGCGGTCGCACACCTGCTCTTTGGTGAAGGCCAAAATATCAGCGGCGACTTTGTCAGCCACATCTCGACATTTGTCGTGTTCGTAGATCAATTCGCCAAAAGCTTGACTCATCAACTCAGTGCCTTTGTTCCTAATCAGATGGGGAAGGAATTTTTCGTTTGGTCCCAATCTGTAGGTGTTGCCAAGTTTGATCTTTAACCCTGATTTCCATACAGACGATCCCCTTTTCAGTTGGTTTGTGTCATCGTCGTCATATGGGTCAACGTCAACATTTGATCCTCTAGGTCTGTCGGCGTAACTATCTTTGCGATACCCCTTCGCAATGCTCATTCGACGACCAGCCATTTTGAGTACGAAGTAAAGAACACGTTTTCTTGCGACTGAACCGTAGCCTATTCGCTCTTTGGAAACCAGTATTTTGGTGGCCAGGTGGAAATGTCGTGTGATCAAGTTTCAGCATTACCAACTGCCGTAGCACGCGCACTCTACATTGTTGTTAAGGGGCCCGTGCACTGAGAATATAATTTACAGAACGTTGAAAATAATTCTGGCAAAAGAAAAACAAGCTATTTCTTACTATTCTTAGTATAAAAGATAAAAGCATGTCTCAAAAATACAATCTGAAGCAAACCCACACACAGCCCGGTTTATAACGTTTCTTCCTAGTGTTTGAAGGAGCCATAGCAACACTGTTTGTAGATAGTGATTGAAGCTCACTATTCACTAACAGCCAAGTCAAACTTTTCCAAGCACATTTAAGATTCACTTGAACATTAGTACTCCATATTGAAACATGGAATCTCGTGACTTTCGACCTTCCTTAAGTGAGCTTCAGGAGCGAATACGTTCTTTAACTGAGGAAAATGTAAGTAGTCTGTATAATATTTTTGTATTTTACCAGCTACTGTACGACTATCAGATCTGTTATGTTGGTTCAGTTTCCAATAGGCCCATTTGTCTGCCAGAGAGAAGATAGATTGTAAAGCTCATAATGTTTTTTATGAATGTATCGACTGTTTTGGAAACTCAAACTCTGTCCATTAAGGTCCAGCTCCGTGACAAAAACGAGCGCCTCTTTACCAAATTGGGCTACTTTGAAAGCAGATTAGGCCATCTTGCAGGCTCCAAGACAGACCTGTCCTCCAAACTGGTTCAGAGTGAAGAGGAGAAACTGAAGGTATTTCGGAATATTCTTAACACTTCAACAGTGCATGATAAGATGCCATGAAATAAATATCCATATTTGTGTGTATTAGATATCAAAGGAGCTTGTGGAGGTGCAGATAAAAGGCAACAAGATACGAGAGCAATATGAAGAGGAAACCTTTGAGTTGAAAAACAAGGTGATCAAACTAAACGTATAACGTTGCTTTGGTGTGTGAGCCTATAAGGGTGACCGCTTTTATGTGCTTTTAGGTATGTCTATGTTTATTTTATGCACCTTCCTGCCACAGTAAATTCCGTGTTTGTGTAAACTTACATGATGAATCAACTAAATTCTGATTCTGATCTCCAACGAATTCCCCCCAACAGATTCTGAACCAGGAGAGTGTGGTGATGGATCTGGAGCTGGAGAGAGACAAGCTTGGTAGGGAGCTCCAGTCCGCCACAGCTCGTCTTCAGCTGGCTGAGAAGACCAGCGGGGACCTGGCGGAGGAGTACGTGACCTTGAAGAGGAACCACCTGGCCCTGACTGAGGCCCAGGAGCGAGAAGTGGCCCAGAACGAGGAGCTGAGTGCTGAGCTGCTGGAGATGGCCCAGGCTCAGGACGCCCTCCGCAGGAAGCTAGAAGAACTGCAGCGAGATCGGGCCTCCACTCAGGGTCTCTACGGGGAGGGGGGGCAGGAGCAGGACAGGGTGCGGGCGCTGGTCAGCCGCATGTCACACAACAGAATCAGGGTGAGAGGGGAGAACTTCCATTCAAACTACTTATTCCATCTTTTTTTTTTTTTTTTTTTACTCTTGTCCTTTTTCTTTTTTTTTATTATTCTCGTTATTCATCCCCTTTTTTGTATCCTGTCAATCTATAAGTCAAGAGAATAACTTTTCTGTGTTCTTAACAGCCTGAGGACCTGGCTGTGATGGACCAAGAGCGTAAAAGCATGGAAAAGAGTGTACGTGTATCTATCTTAACTACCAGACGTGTCAGTGGTTGTTACCACTCTCTCTCTCTCCCCCATCTCTGTGTGTGTGCCTCTCTCTCCCCCTCTCTTTACATCTCTCCCTGATTTGTGTGCGTTCCAGTTGCTCGGTAACCAGGATGAGATCAAAGACATGCTGGAGAAGATGAAGCAGGGCTACGAGGAGCAGCAACGCAGGCTGGAAGAGAGAGTGTGAGTGTCTCAGACCTCCTCGTCTTCAGACTCCTGCACTGTAAACAGCAGAAGCGTTGAGGGATACGACCCCCTCAATCATCATCAAGGCATCAAACGGTCTAACTCGTCTCAGGTCGCCCCCGGAATGTTCCGTGTCGGTTTTCCTGGTCGTTTTTATTTAAAAGCTGTTGGTTTTTAGCTTGGGTTTTCGTTTGTGATGTGGTCTCTTTGGTCCTTTTGACGCGAGTTCCTCTGGGATGTGGTTGAACTCTCTGCAGGGTGGCCATGGGCAAGGAGCAGCAGGAGAACAAGAGAGGCATTCGAAACACCCAGCAGAAACTGTCTGAACAGACTGCGGTGAGCAGTGGGGCCCTGTTCCTATTATCATGTCATCAGATTAGTCATCTACCTCCCAGTTCATCGCAGCCGCAGTTTCACCTGAACTCACTCTGATTGTCTGCAACTTGATGGTCTGTCAAGAATGTATCTGTGTGTTGCTTGATTATATGTTTTGAATTGTGTGTGTGTGTGTTTCTGTCAGACCCTCCTGAGCTCCCAGAGCCAACTGAAGGAGGTGGAGGAGGAGAACTCTAAGTTGCAGATGCAGGTGAAGGAGCTGAACGAGGAGTACCGCGCCAGGCTGGTGCGCTACTTACATGACCTGGCTGTGAGGAAACTACACCCTTTTTTTCCAAACTTTTTTTTCCTAAATATTTATTTCAACTTTTCAAAACTTTTTTTCCCACACACTCAGTGAAAGGAAAAGAGAGGAGATAGAGAGATCATGCCACCAAATACAGATTTAAACTAAAGTAACGAGCCTGGCTTGAGTAAGAAGTAGGAAGTACAGATACTAGAAAAACAAACTTAAGTACAGTTCCCATCTCTGGAGCTAACACACACACACACACACACACAAGGGCAGCCAGCCGCAAACCACATCTAGAACATTGAGGGGACTCAAAAGGCACGCCACCCATGCTGAAACATCTGGTGTGGTGTTCTGTGTTCCTTTCCAGGAGTACATGGACGGGCTAGCGGAGGGAAAAGGGGGGAAGGGCCCCCCTGAGCGGGTGAAGATGAGGGGCTTTGTGGACAGCATGCTTCAGGAGGTGCGCTCCTCCTACAGGGCGAGAGAGGAGCAGCTGGCCTCCGCCGCTCGCTCTTACAAGAAGAGACTGCAGAGGACCACCAAGACCCACCGAGCCCTGCTCATCGCGTACAGGTGAGCCCTGCTCATCGCGTACAGGTGAGCCCTGCTCATCGCGTACAGGTGAGCCCTGCTCATCGCGTACAGGTGAGCCCTGCTCATCGCGTACAGGTGAGCCCTGCTCATCGCGTACAGGTGAGCCCTGCTCATCGCGTACAGATGAGCCCTGCTCATCGCGTACAGGTGAGCCCTGCTCATCGCGTACAGGTGAGCCCTGCTCATCGCGTACAGGTGAGCCCTGCTCATCGCGTACAGGTGAGCCCTGCTCATCGCGTACAGGTGAGCCCTGCTCATCGCGTAAAGTGATCTTTCCCTTGATAAATGCATATGGCGATGTGTGCTGACAGCCAGTGCTGTGTGTCAGGGTGCTGAGGGAGCAGGTGCTGGCCCAGCCAGAGAGCGGTCTGGACCCTGGCCTCCCTGAGGCCCACTTCAGCCTGCAGCCCAGTGAGCTGAGCGGGGAGACGGAGAGGGAGCTGCAGCACCTGCGCCAGGACAAGGCCTCGCTGGAGAGCCGGCTCAGGGACGCCCAGCAGCAGGTAGATCAAATCAAATGTATTTGTATAGTCCTTTTTACAAGCAATGTCACAGAGAGGCTTCACATACGCCCATAGAACTGCCCCTCAACCAACCTCAACCCTCAAGGAAGACAAGGAAAAACTCCCAGAAAAAAACTCACTAGGGGAGGAAAAATGGAAGAAACCTTGGGAGGAGCAATTCAGTGAGGGATCCCCTCCTCCAGAGACTGTTGAGGGGAGACCGTCTGCTCTGAGCCTCTGGTCGATCCGTTTTTGTTTTGTCAGCTTAGCTTAGAATTGAACTGTTATGCTCTTAACCTCATTTTGTGTTCCGATATACTTCTAAAGTTTTTGTTCCTTATTTTTAGATGCCAGTTTTCACCAAACCAATTCAGACGGTCAACTTTCAAGAGTGAGTCTTAAAATAAACTGTTAGAACCTGAAAAGAACTACACTTACACTAGGTGTAAAAGTATATTGATCATGCTGGAAACTTGTGTAGTGCTGGGAAATCTGGACCAATTTCCGATCTGGCCTGGGCAGACATCAGGAAACAGCTACGAGAGATTACCAACTCTACACAGGTGAATTCATCCTTGCACAAAATCCCAAAACCCAAATAGAGCAAGACAGTTACAAAAAAAGAATGAACTAGTGTTATTGTATGAATCCATACCGTGTTCCATGGAAACGCATATGTAGCCAAAGCAGTTCTCTGGATAAGAGCGTCTGCTAAATGACTAAATGTAAAATGTAATGTAGCCAAAGCAGTTCTCAGATTTAAGAGATCACAAAGATGATGTAGTGAGACATCCAATGTTCCTGTTCCCTCACTAGGAGGCTCATGAGAGAGAACGTGCTCAGCTGATAACCAGGGCAACTGTTGCCGAGGAGCAGGTTTTGGAGCTGCAAGACTATGTTGACAGACACCTGGGCAGGTAACAACAAGAACATGAATACTTTGTTAATGCCCAGCCCAAAAATATATTTCACTGACATTTAAAAAAAAGCCTGTCTGACTGGAAGGTACAGTCTAGTCACAAATGTTTTCGAACCAGAGTGAAACGATCACAAAAGGTATATTAATATTTGCTTCTGACTATTATGTTAAATCAATACAGTACTCTAGTGTCTATACTGTGAAGGAGATACAGTAACGGCCTAAAGGTCTAGTTCTATCACATTTGAATAATATATATGAATATATATTAAGTAGGAGGATCTATTATGGATAATAATATTATCTCATCATCTCAGAGTAGGCTGAAACCAGACATGCGTTCTCTGACAGGTACAAACAGGAAGTGACACGTCTGCGCAGACTGCATGGGCTGGAGGAGGAACGCTCACATAGCGCTGAGGCCCATAGGCCACGCCCACCTGGACGCTCCACCAGGAATCCCAGCCATGAAATCTGATCACCCTCTCTACCTTCATCTCAAATGGATTATTCAGAGTTGCACTTAAAAGATCTAGAATAATGTTTGTTATTAAAATGTAATGGGATTAATGACAATTCAAATTACAACATATCAGATATTCAACCAAATTGGACATTTCAGTTCTGTCAATAATGGTTTATGCAAACGCAAAGTGGAACTGAATTGCGATTAGACACAGTGATATTATAATAGTGATATTATAAAAGACTGGGCATCAGGACGATGGCGTGGCAGGCTCCCGTTCTCTCCTACCACAGGGGGGAGCTCACGCTGCTGGTCCCCTCTATAAAAGGGCCCAAAGAAATCCAGCCTTGAGAAAAAATGCCAGGAATGTTTGGAAAGCTTATGTCAATTTCACGAGCTGGGGAGAAGAAAGCGTGCTGACAATGAACGGTAACCCGGGTGAGAATAATGTCATTACATGTTATCCAGCGACACACACACACACATGTGAATACTACTCCTCTAAGCTGAGAACCGTGACCTAGACGACCCAGGATCTCCGAGAATGTGGGCTCGTATTGATGACATAGGCGGTGCGGGTGTGAGCCAGTCCCTACTCCCTTTAAATCCTTTTACCAGTGAAAGACCCCTGGAACTGCATTTGTTCCCTGGCCTTGACACCAACAACTATGGTCTCTGTCTGATGACTGATGTTCATGGCACGCCAACACGTTACAGCTGACATATAAATAAAGATCTCGTCCCTTTGAATAATGCAGCGGTCCAACTGTTTAGTGTGACTTTAGAGTTCCTCTTTACGTGGGTGCAACACTGGAGAGTGCAATGACAGCTGTGTCAGGACACACTGACTCTACTGACGGAGAGAGAGAGAGAGAGAGAGAGAGAAGGAGAGAGAGAGAGAGACAGGGATGGAGAGCGATGGAAAAAGAGAGAGGGGCTGGAAAGACGCAGAGGATGCAACGGTCATGTCAGGCATATCCACCCAATCCCCTTTATAGGGGCCATGCCAGCCAAGGGAGGCAGGGGGGATAGAGGATGGGTGGGAAGGATTTTGTCAGTAATGTATGACACTCCCAGAACCTCTGGGAAAAAGAGGGAGGGGGATCAGGGAGGCGGGGGGGGGGGGGTACAGGCTGGGTTTGTGCCAACGTGGTCACCGTGCCAACGAGCTGTGGGGCCGGGCACGACTCCTCTCACCGGCAGATCTGTGGGAAAATCGTAACCAGGTTGTGTTGTGCTGCAGAGCCGACAAAGACCGAGGGAGATGAGTGCGGCGCTGCAGACATGCGGGGCTGCAGACATGCGGGGCTGCAGACATGCGGGGCTGCAGACATGCGGGGCTGCAGACATGCGGGGCTGCAGACATGCGGGGCTGCAGACATGAAGGGCTGCAGACATGAAGGGCTGCAGACATGAAGGGCTGCAGACATGAAGGGCTGCAGACATGAAGGGCTGCAGACATGCAGAGCTGCCAGCGACCGGCTCAGGCGAAATAGAAATGGTTAGTTGTGTGAGTTCTGCATAAAAGCTTCCAATTTGCATACCATTACAAAGTAGGAGTTATCAACAGCAGAGCTCAAAGAAAGCCCTTCCAAACTACTACCCCACCACAATGACAGGAACGAACGTACTGAATACTGTTCGTAATGTGTTACATGCAATAACCCTCTCTGGTTCCCTTTATCATCTGAATATGCTAATGGATACTGAGGAGCCGGCCTGGTGGAGGATGGCCGGAGGGGGAGAGAGCGTGGATGAATGTGTCTCTGGCTGGATGGGAAGCAGGGTGAGGAGGAAGTGGCTCACATGGCATGCGATGGGCCGCTGGTAAAGAGGGCCTTTGTTTTAAGGGTCTAACGCCTAATTGATACAGGCTTAATGAGAACGGGCTGTGTGTGTGTGAGCCAGGGTGTATGAGCTGGGAGGGTGGGGGGGGTGGGGGGTGGACGCTCCGACCATAATTGGAACCGACAAGCCTTGTGTGTAGGAGAGCAGAGGGAATGGATTTGTGGGAACGCTAGCAAGAGAACGAGAGGGAGGGGGAGAGGAAGAAAAGGTGACAATGGAAGGGAGGAATGCGGAGGCGGTGAGAGGAATTCAGTGTGCGATACTGAAATTATTGCAAGATCATGAGAAAGAAGAGGAGCACAAGGTCAGAGGCAACCGCAGGTTCAATGAGTACTTTCCCATGGGCCCTTTGTGAAACACATCCTCGCGTAAGGGTTGCCGACGGTGTCAGTTAGGCTTTCAGACTGAATTCTGACAGTTATTGTGCTATTTAATGTATAGTTTGTGTTGAGTTATTATCATTTTTTTTTTATTCATTGCCTAAACTGTATTTACATATTCCTGCTCCTGTGGAATCCATTTTTAGAAATGTACAAATTGACTTTTAAAACCGAAATCGAAACTTTGAATACTTCTTTTCTGAGGCACCTGTCTTTTCTTTTGAGTCACTGTTGCCCTGCCTTCCAGCTCTGTAGTTCCACACCATTCATGAGAGTCTCCTACTCCCCTCTAGACAAGCTTTCAATCTGAAGACTGGAGAGGGGGGTGGGGGGGGGGTGGGTGGTACTGAAACACAGATGAGCTGTGCTCTTCAGAAGACTTCAGAGAATGGAGCATGAAAACTTTGGAGAGCTGAGTGAGAGAGCGAAAAGAAGAGAAAGGGGGTAGTTTAAGCTACTGTAAGGAAAAACAAGATGAAAGGTCTACTGACTGTCATTAATGACCGAGGGGAACAATTAATTGACAGAATAGAGATGAATTTTGTGAAATGAGAGTTTCAGTGAGATGTGGGAGAAAGAGAAAGAGGCAAGGGACCCAGGATTAAAACGAAAGTAATTAAGCAGCAAGTCTAAGAGGACGAGAGGGAAGGGAAACAACTGAATATAGGGTGAGAATGTGAAAGAAGAAGAATTACAGTAAGGGTGAGGGGGCAGAGAGGGTGAGAAAGATGAGAAAGGGAGGGAGCGAGAGGAACAAGAGCGAGTGAGAATGAGGCTGAGGGGGCAACCAGAGAGAGAGAGAGAGAAGGAGAGGGGGATGCAGCCCCACTGCTTTCCCACACTGGGGTCTGTTCCCACAGTGGAGAAGCTAATCCCTGTCTTAATTGGGAGAGAATTCCAGCGCACATGTTCCCCTGGAATGAGTGCAGTGCTGAGGGAAGGCCGGAGGATTGCCATCCTCCAACACGCTGAGACACAGCCCAGACCGGCTGCACCCGTGTGTAGGAGTGCACCGTGTTAGAAAAACATGCCACCCAACTGTCAACACCTCGCCTGCTTAAATGACATTGGCAGGTTCTCTCTTTCCTCCCTACCTCAGAGTTTAAAAGTAAAACACCACTTTGGAATTATTAGTGACATTCCACCTCATTAGCTAGCTTCGCTAAGAGAGTTATCAAACTATTGTAGTTTCTGTGTGGCTCCGTGAATAAATGTATAAAGTTACTTTCAGAGCTTTGGCCCGGAGAGAATAATAGGTCTCAGATATCACGGTTGAATCGTTCAGGAAAATGTAATCTCTAGAGATGTTCTTTTGATAACTCAGGGCCCACAGGCCCCCACTGAAAGGAAATGAGAGAGTAGATACTCGCAGGTAAAGAAACGTAACAAAAACAAACATGATTGGCAGTTTCGTTCCAACCTCTTTCAAACCTCACGCCCTCTCAACTGGGCATGAACAATTGGAACAGCAGACACAGTGCGTTAAGTTTCTGTGGAGGTTATCTGAAGATGCCTTCTCTGGAGAGAGAGGGAGAGAGAGAGAGGGAGAGGGAGAGGGAGGGAGAGAGAGGGAGAGAGAGAGGGATCGAGAGGCCATGCTTCAGTATTTACAGGATTAAGAGGGGGAAATATACGAACGCGTGACCGAAAGGGAGAGAAGAAAGCGAGAAAGATTGAGAGAGAGATGGTTGTGAAAGGACTGTACCTTCTCATAGGGAGGTTTCTCTCTATTGTTCAGGCACTCTGGTGGTTTTGTCTGTGAACCACAATCCTGGCTGTTAATTGCAGGGTTTTAGGGGCCAGGGAGAGACAGGTGTGTTCCTCTGCAGAGGCTAGGTTCTCAGCCGGGGGCTTAGCCCGGCATCCAGCGAGACTGACGTCAGGCAGACAAGCAAAACAAGGGAGGGAGAGGAGGAGTGGAGGGAAGGCAAATGTTTCAGCCTTGGAGGAGTGGAATGGTGAGAAGAAGAAGGACGCTCACATGTAATATTAGAACGGCATCTCTCTGAACGTCACATTGTAGCAAATGTTAAAAACCATACTACTGCCTTCGCTTCCAATACAAGAAATGTGGACGAATGAATAAAGATTATAAATAAGTGCCCCCTGCTGCTTCATGTCTGTCGACAGTAGTGTGTTTACGCCGGGTGTTGTCAAGGACAACAACAATCAACTTGATACCGTATTTCAGACATCTTGAAGACTTCCTCCCCCTTTGGGGGGGAAGTTTTTCCAGGAATACAAAGCATACAGAGTGAAAGAAGGACTGACTCATATTTATGTTAATGCTACATGGGCGATGGGCACCACCACAGAACGTTTGCTTGGGAGATGAGAATCTTTGTGAAGTTATTGTTTTCGATCAACAAAAAAACTCCAGAACCAGATGTCCTCTTGAAATTGCCCGCCTTAAATGCCTTTGTTGCCCTTTGTATTGCCGTATGAGTGTTGCTATGAATAGCATCATGAACCCTCCCATGTACAAGGCACCCAATTCATTTCATCTATCCGCTGCTTTTGATCTATAGTCAGAGCAAAACAATAGAGTGAGAGTGTGCACTAGCTCCTGCCTCTGAAACCTCCGTGTTGCACAGGTTTCGTGCACTTGCCGCCTAAAAGGGTTGTTTTTCAATAACCTGAGAACAGAATGGGTGTGGGTCTTATGTCCTACACTCCCTTACTTGCTCTCTCTTTCTGTCTCTCTCTCTCTCTCTCAAACACACACACTCACACCCCTTGTGATTCTGATTACACATACCCTCGCACGCCCTCAATGGCTGCTCAAATGGCTCCACTCGCCTGTAATGTCAGGGTTCCGAGGTCGTTTTGATCTCACGCCTCCCGCAGGTTGCTTACGTCAACCCCCCCAGGTCCTGGGGAGTAATGGCAGCTGTGTGCAGCTGAAACGTGGGCTGTGGGTATTTGGGGGTGTCTTACACGGAGGGGGTTGCAATTCACTCTCCCCGTCTTTCCTTACAATGCTGCTTTTTGGCGGGAAATGGTCTAAGACGCAGCCTGCCTTAGACGTGGGTTTCTTGTGTTCAGGGACCCCTCCCAGAGAGACGCACTCTCCCACCTCTGCTGCCACACACCATGTCCACCCGCTCCAGATTGATTTGCTGTGTGCTTTTGGAAGGGGATTACAGCCATCTGCAAGCTCTTGAGGAACAAAAGTGGCTCCTTGCACCCCTTCGCAACCACCCCTCCCTCACTCTCGGTCCTTCAGAGGGATAACACGGTCAGATAAACATGGTCTTGGCCCGCTCTGCACCGCCTTGTCAACCCATGTGGAAGGAAGCACATTAGAAATCCCTGATCTTCTCCCACACCCTAACTACACTCGCAAACACCACCCAAACTACACTCTCAACACCCTCCCAACTGGCCTCATAACCCTCTAGAGCTGCCCCCATGACCCACTTGAAACTCAACCCAAACCCAAACTGCCCTCTCAACCCATCCAGATTGCCCTCTCTTGCCCCTCCAGAGGCCTCGGTTCTCACCAGGACACCATTCCTAGTCTGTAAGAAAGGGGAGCGTCTCCAAACACAGTCTCAGAGTCCCACCACTTAAACTCCATCCCGCAACTCCGCTGAAAGCTTGAGGAGTAGAGAACACTGAAGTGAGGGAGAAAAATATTTAAAAAAACGTTGAATGGATGCTTTGTTTGAGTTCTGACAAAAGAAGAGTCCCTGATGCCTTGGTAAGAGACCTTACTCTCTGAGGGCATTTGTGTGATTTCTATTCTCTTTTGGGAACCATCATCATCGTTTCTTGTTCTGGGGAATGTTCTGGGAAGCAGAGCTGGTCAGCTGGGAAGCCTCAGTGTGGTCACGGTGTTTAGGCTCTCTCAGCTGGAGAGGAGCTGACTAAGTACTGCCAGGGCGCTGGCTGGTGGGAGCAGCTCATATAACCCGCCTGGAGACGACACATGTGGGAATGATTCATTCTGATGTTCTGTTTTCCTGGTTGGGAAATCACCAGGGCAACATGGAATCCTCGGGTTCTACTTATCCCACCTGGAATCTTTTCGCTAGAATCTTGTGGTGATGAGCTGGTCTGCTCTGCTCTCGGACAGTCCGTGTCTTATCGTACGTGTGACAGAAACAGAGACAGACCTTGGAACCGCACAGACGTCGCTGGAATGCGTTGGCTAGAAATAGATTGAAGTCTGTTAAATCAAGCCTTATTCATTTACGGGCTAACTTTAATGTTTCCTCCGAGACAGAGATTCTATCCTACTAAAAGAATACGTCAGGTCGATGGGTTTATGCCAGATGAACATTTGACCAGAGCTCGTGCTGTTAATGCTATGAACTGGCTGTGTTATTGTTATGTTGGACTACAAGGGAGTGTCCTGGAGCACTTTGCCCCTGTCTGCACTCTCTCTCTGGGGCTTGTGCTCTAGACACTTCCCCCGGTCTCCCTCTGGGGCCTGCGGAAGTCCACACCCCACCCTCTCCCATCCCTTTGGATCCCTCTTCCTATGAATTTCCTGTTTTCCAAATTCTATGCACCCCCCCCCCCAAACCATACCACAGAGGGATATATATATATATATATATATATATTCCCATATTGTATGCAGAGAGAGAGAAACAGAGAGAACTTTGTTACATGTCCCTGCTCACTAAAGGTCTACAAATCCAGACACAGTCCCGTAGCTAAATCCACAGATTCTGTGTTTTTTTTTGGTCAATAGAATTAGCTAGTCAGCATGAAATACCACACCAGAATGTAGAAAATGACTACGACTACTATATTCTTCGGGATACTGTTTCTCTGTTGTTGTTGCATTCCCTCTTGAAAGCAGTTGGTCCTAGTTTGGAGGGGAGTTGTTGTGTGAAACTACAAAGGTCACACTGAGGTTAAAATTGAGTGTGTGGGGGGGGGGGGGGGGGGAGCGAGAGAGAGAGAGCTCACCCGAATGTCACAGGATGATATATGACTGCAGTGCAGTGGGCATAATTTAAGTGTTCTTTGTTTCGGCTTATCAGCACAAAAGCAGACAGCTCAAATGGACTTAGAGGTGGAGGAAAGAGGGAGGGAAGGAGGGAGGGATAGATGGAGGGATAGAGGGGTGCAGGGGCCCAGGGGGCCTGACAGCTACTGATGCAGAAGGTTTTACCCAGGTTTGCACGAAGGGAAGTAAGTGTGTGTGACACATGCTTGTGGTTCTTCTGCATGAGTCTTACACCGTGTCAAATCCCCCACCTGCTCACTTTCAAACAGATTTACAGTATGCAGTAAATTTGTGAGGTTTTAACAGACGAATGCATTACATTTTGAAAACGCATATGGGCATTGCAGTTTGTGGATGCCATTTATTATGGTTTTATTGGGAAATCTGCCGAATATGCTGTGGGGGTGGGGGGGTGGGGGAACAGGTGGTCAATTTAACAAAGTGGGTTAGTGTTATGAGTATCACATGAGTGAATGTCAGTCCATCATTCTTATTGTGTTAGTGAGAGAGATTACACATACAGAATGCCAACTGTAGTCTTATTATCAGTCGGCTTGATAATCCATGGTCACATTAGTGTGAAATGGGCCTCAGACTTTAGCGCTGGCTGGTCACTGAGATAAGACTGGGGCCCATTAGTGCTCTGGTTCAGACAGCCTTGGATTTAATGGCGGTGCAGTCTGCAGAGCTGTAAAGGTTGTCTCTGTCTGAGCTTGGAGGCTGAGCCAGGATCGAAGGCAGGCTGTCTGGGGGCAGGATGGAGAGAGCGACTGTGTGGCACCTCCACTCTGCCTGCCATGGTGCTCTGCACCCGTAATGGGGATTTATGACTTCCTGGATCATGAGGCCCTCCAGCACAACAGGATTCCGAGCGTGGCTCGTACGCCCACCACCACCCAGCTCCACAGAGCCCGGAGCATGTTAGCGCACCTCTAAATCTCCAGTCGCTTTCGTTTATCTCTCCCGTTAGTCAGGTCGTTTGTTCTGGGTCTTAAGAGATCCGGGACTGGGCTTTTTCTAAGTTTGGACACTGAGTTACGACGGCGGTTTGGATTCCTGAGATGTTTTAAGTTTGTTTGTTATTTAACTATGTGAGAAAGGACCGACATATTTATGTATGATGTTAGTGAAAATGAAGACTGAAACATCTATGTTCTTTTCAACAATTTAATATAGCCACACATAGGCCTACACATGACAATTTCCAGACAATGGTTTACCTCCATAATAACGTTTTTTTCCCCTAGAATATCTTATTTACATATTTACATAGATTTTCATTTTAAAAAAAACACACATAAAAGACATTGAAACAACAATAGCAAAAATCACACAAAATGGCAGTATAGCTTTTATTCTAACATACTGCTCCAGCACATGTTAATTTGGTGTTAACCCTTTCCCTTCATTTCTATAGTGCACTTAAGACAGTCAGTTGAATAACCAATGCAGTGGAATTGTGCATTATTTCTCTTTTTTTGCTAGCCAAGTCCAGATATAGCAAATGCACTTGTTGTTTGGAAAGAGTATATTCCATATATTTATCAGGCATGGCAGTGTAGTTGTTATTGCATGAAAATAACTAAAGACATATTTTGACCAACAACGTCTGACACATTGTCGTTTTTCACTGGACCATCATTCCCAGTTAAACTCCCATTAACAGTTATGTTTATACAACGTTAAGTTTTGTTGATTACATACAAAAGGTGACAAAATAGCTGCTTTGGCAACAGTGCTGCAAAGTAATGGGTCGACCGAGAATGAACGCTGTCAAACCAAATCTCTGAAGTCAAATGGAATAATATAAAAGATTTGCAGACATAGCATGGCAACCAAAAGTATAACGTAACTACGTAACACAACAGCAAGCAATGAAAATGCTGAAACGTTCATCATAGACATTTTTATAACATCTTTATACAGGGATCTGAGAGTCAGAATGACCCTGTGTGTACAAAGAGAAAAAGAATCTCAGAGTTGGCTACAAATGTGGAAGTGCTCTCAGCACTAGCTTGCCAAGCGTCGCTAGCATCAAACGTGCTATGCTAGCTCTGGCCTAGCGCTAATTATGCGCTAGCATCGTCTGGTCATATATTACGTTCTTATCGCCCGTCTATGCTACATATAGTTGCTTTTTATTTGGTTTTCAGTGCTTGCAGAACCAGGCTTTCCAGATCAGTCCCTTTCCCTAATCAGTGCAAATTCATATTTTCAATGACAACCTTTCAAAAGAATAACTATTCTTCATCTCCGCATAAAGAACAGTAACATCGAGAATGGTCTCTCAATGATAGCTACAGATACATGGCATTTATCATGGCAATTACTTTTTTTAAACTGTTCATGAATTCAAAACAGCGAAACACTGATGGCCATTTTGAAGCCTTTAAACACTGGGATTTCAGTTCAACAATTAATAACAATCTTCATAAAACTTCTCATATATTTTCCTGAGTTTCATAAGACACAATCACAAATGGACCTGAAGTCATGCCATTCATTCTATTGGGGACATTTGAACCAAATAAACGGTGAAATCTGGAGAAATTCCTAACATCCTGCCAATGCCAAATGCTTTGGAGCCACAATCCACCATGTTGCCTGTTTCACACCTTCGTAGGTCTTCGTAAACCAGATGGCATATTGCACTGGGAGTGGTGCTACGCAACCACACAGGGAACTTCTCCATGCTTTTACAGGGCAGGATCCACTGGAGCCATCATGGTGGCATCTTCCCACAGTTGCACGCTACAGGCTTCATCACACATCAACCCTTGTCTGAGGGTTGCGGGAGGTCTGGAGGGTGCAGCGAACAGGCTTGCCTCCCAGCCTTGGTTCAGTGTTACAGAAAGCTGAAGGCTCAAGTTCCAGTCGGTTCAGTCCACATCCAGTTCGCAGGGGATCTCCTGGGCCTCTTTGGCCATGGTGTAGGCCCGCTGGAAGTCCTTATAGCGGGGGGCGCAGCCAAGCCACGCCTCGCCAAAGTGGATCCGGCCGGTGAAGAGGAAGCTGCCTGGCCCAGGCCGGACCCCACACTGCAGAAGGGTACGAATTTCGCCCGACTGGGTGAGACGGCCCGCACCGGTGAACAGGGCGTACTTCTGACGGAAGACCCGGGTCGCGCTGACCTTGATCACGGCCGCCCGCAGATCCTCATCCTCCTGCACCGCCCGAATGTTCCCTCGTACCACTGTGGAGAAAGGAGCAGTTCGATGTCAGCTCAGTGTTGGATCAAACTACACAAACAGCCTATCATGTAAAGCATCGCAATACATGAATCATTTGGGGCTGGGTACTGCGGTGGATGATAGATCTATATACACATTTTGTGGCTCGCAAGGAAAATCTCACAGGACTGTTGAACAGCTGAAGTTATATCCAAGGCCAGCAGAGGACCTCACTTGGGATAGCCACAGGGATACGGGGGGAGTGGGGGCTAATCTTTAATCCCTCCGACTTTGAGTTGCCAAGAGGCCGGCCCACAGTCAGGTTACAGCTCAATCAGAGCCACAAGGATTAGTCCACTACTCTGACTCTGAAGGGGGGGGGGGGGGGGGGTGAGGTTGGGATTAGTCCACCACAGTGCCCCAAGGAGGGGGGTTCTAGGAACTGAAGAGGATAAAGAAGTGCTGTTTCCCCTCTGACCTCTGAAAACATTAAGTAGACCTAAGGTGGGAGGATTCGGATCTGAGCACTGTCGCCCCAATTTTAGACCTTTCCCCCAAAAAATCCTCTGCATTTAAGCTGATTAGACACGAACGTTCTGAAATCCTGACACAAAATCATTACGTTCTTTGGCTGCATAGAGGTAGCTGGCACCATTTGGTGGTTAAATAAATGTACTAAACCTGCCATAGAGTGGACGTGGGGGGGGGGGGACGGGGTCATTACACAGTCTTTGTACTGTGAGTTTTTATTGTTATATGACCAGAACTAGCGTAGGAGGCCTGGGCAGTAAAGAGGGAGAGCTCACCAAAGTCACTGGTGCAGACAGCCATTAGGATCTCAGTGTTGTTGCAAGGTCTGCAAGCACCTGGGGAGAGAGAGAAAAGCAGGGAGGGAGGGAGAGAAAAGGGAAAAAAGAAAGAGGGAGTCAGTCAGCGACATTCACTAATTAGCGAAACTACAATCAATACGTTAGTATCTCTTTTACGCTTTATTTACCACCGTATTGTATGGAAGGCCATGCAGGCCTAGCTAGAAGTTACTAATTGAAAGCTCTTTTTTTTTTCTCTCCCCTTGAAAACTCTAACAGTGCAGGGCTTCAAACCGATCATCTACAAACATATCCTGTAGCAGACATGAAGGACAACAGCTTTAGATCAAGTTCCCAGGCGACACGTGACGGGGATAACCAGACCTGGAGCCCAAGCACACGCCTCCACACTCACCCACCGCAGTGGAATGGCAGACAGCTGTTACTTTTACGGTTGTGAAAAACTTAAAAGGTGTGAGAGACCTCGATCCAGACGTATCTTTCCACCTCATGAAACTTCCTCCCTAAAGCCAGCGAGGGTGTCTGTAGTCACACCTCGTCAATACAGAGACTAGACAGGGGTGGTGGTGGAGGAAGGGGGCTTTAGAACTTCAAAGGATTTAAAGGGGGAAAAACAGAATCCACTTCCACTTTTCACAAGAGCCTTCCCTTCCTACTGGACTGTGGTAGCTTCGTTCACAGCTGTTTATCAGTTTAAAGCACTTCAGAGGGAAAGGGAAGTACAGAAGAACAGTCCTTTAGATTCATAAAAGGAACTGCAGATGGCCACAAGAAAGAGGCTGAAGCGAAACCAACCGCTAAACTATGGCTGCATTGATGCCACAGGGAGAGGGGAAAACACCCAAACACTTTTTAAAGTTCTGCTGGCCCTTGTAGTTGTGAGAAAGGTCTTTAGCCTCGTCCTCCCCCTCCCCCCTTCTGCTCCTTGGTGAAAAACTCTTGATAAATGAGATTCCTTCCTCCTTGGGCCATAGCAAACCTCCCCCTATCCCCAACCGGTCAGACTATGTGTGTGTGTTTCAGGGAGTGAGAGGAGAGGGGGGGGGGGGGGATACTTCCAACAGAGGAGCAGTCCAACAAAAGAAGGGAGCATCTCAGCTGGGCAGAGGCCTTTGGGTCGCCACGGCAACGGCAGTAATCCCAGAATACTCATGCTGCCCCCATTGAAAAGGGCCTCTGGACTCTGGAGAAGGCCCCACATACTGGGCTATTGTCCCACAGCTCTCCCCTCCTCCCTCTCTCTCTTTCCCTTTACACCCCCTTCAAACCTAAACCAGAGGCCTGATAAGATCTGCATGCCTCCAGGGAAAGTTTGGATACATTCTCCTACTTTCTGCCTGGGCAGTGGAAACTCCTAAAAGCCTGTTGAGAAACCTCTTCTAAAGGGATTTGGGAAAATAACATGACAGGATTCATTGTTCTATTACGCAAAAGTAGTTTTTTTTCTTCTTCCTAACTATACATTTTTATGGAATTGTATGAAGCATCTGATATTGCACCGTCTTTAGAGGTGAAACTTTGCCTATTTATATAACTTTCTATTTTCATTTGACCTCAAATGGCCTCTTTTTGGCAACGTCACTGTGAGCCCAAAAAAAGTCTTCCTTCACTTCCTGTCTCATTCTTCTCACCTTCACTGCTGATTGGGCTGGAGTCGAGTGACAGCCGCGCCGTCCAATCCCCTCTCAGCTCATAGCGGAAGGACGCAATCCTGCGACTGATGTCCTGGTGCGGCGTGGCCTGGAGGAAGAGGGCCACCCTTTCCCCGGGCAGGCGGCTGAAACAGCGCACCCGCGGCGGGGGAGAAGACTCCAGGCGGTCCCCCACCAGGAGCTCCAAGACGCCATCTCTCTCCAGGTACAGCTGCGCCCCGTGGAAGTGCTCCGAGGGTTTGACGCAGGCCGTGATGAGACCTGAGCTGCTGCTCCCGGGCCCAACCGCCGCGGACGGCAGACGGGGGGACAGGGTCAGGCGGAGCGCCCCCTTAGGGTACAGCCAGTCTAGCGTACCCTCGGAACAGTGGAGGGAGATCTGCTCCACGCTGCCTTGTTGCTGGGAAAGGCCACTGTAGGAGGTGAAGAAGGAGGGAGGGAGGGAGAGAGAGAGAGAACCGTGTTACAAGCAGCCCTGCCATGACCCTTGGCTTAAGACAGAGTTTGCAATTTCAGTGACCACCAGCATACCAGCTATGGGAAATTATGCTATTCATCTCCAACCATGAAGGAAATGGTGCAGGGTTTGTGGTTAGGAAAGGTTTTAGATGTGGCTAACTGGGGTTGGGGAACTTGCAGCATCAAAAGATTCTGACCAAAAGTAAGGAACAGATTAGCGATTTTCCACTGCAGCTTTGGTGTATGAAAACATTAAAATAGGCACGTTTCACAAATCTGAGCTTAGTTGGGCAGCCGAACGTTTCATGGCTAAGGGAAAGCGCCTCCTACCGGACACTTGTATAAAGGAACGATTACGGTTGAAGCGTTAGTCGGCGTTAATTTTAAAGACTTTGCAAGAGCTGCGGTGAAATAAAAACCCGCTTTTAAGTTTGAAATGTGCAAGTAAAAATTTAACAATTACTTTTTTTGCTTTAAGATTGTCTGCGCATCACAGTTGGTCTCATCATGACAAGTAAGGGCGAAATAGTTTGGAACGGTGCACATGAGAAATATTCAATTATAAAAGAGACCTGTCCTAACTTTTTTTAGCAACTAGGCCTAGAAGACACTCAGGAATTGCTCACCATCAACAAGGTAGAACACGCACACAAATGTACAATCACAGAAAATCAATTTACTCTGGGTCTAGGTTTTCAATTATAGATAGATTTTATCCAGTCTATTAATGGTCACACTTGCCTTCCTCTCCAGCTGCACTGGTCTTCAGAATAGTTTGCCACTACCAAGTCAAAAATGGCAAACAGTACGATCCACATTTTGTTATTCCAAAAAACGGTCATTTTTCTCCTCTATGAGCAAGACGTGCAGAAGCCAAAGTAACAGTTATTCCAAAGAAGCTGTCGCGTGCAAGTCACCTATAAATCTAACCGTAAATGGCTGTACTTCACTATCTCCATAGTTTGGTTATCCTCCCGCTCTAACAGATAAGATAAGATAACACTGTGCTGCTAGCTGAGACTAAACTACCAAGTGTCCATACTTCTATCTCGACTGTAGGACGGTGTAGTGACTAATGCAAGTAGAGGACCGAACTTATTCACAGTAAGCAAAAGTTCGCCGACCAATCAGAGTTGGAGAGTCGTAACTTTAAACCACTCACACAGAAGAGGGGGAGGGGTGTGGTCTATCGCTCGTGACGAGAAGAATGGTCTATCAGTATGCAAGAATAAACGATGTTTAAAGTAGATAGCAATGATGATAAGAATAAAAGCTTTCTAAAGGTCATTAGCAGCAGAGGATACAGATACTATGTTTGATTAATTAATCAAACCTCAATAACATAAACATATGTTATTAATTATTAATTATAAAATTGAAAATAGATTTACAAAAAAGTGTATTCAAATAAAAAGTATAGCCTCGGTCTTGAAATCGTAGGCTATAGGTTATTTCCTTCCGACAAAAAGTACGATATACTATTCTTGGCCTTTGAAAGACCTGTTACCCATGGACTGCATGCGGGTGTCAACGAAGCCGATATGAAGAAAGCACTTTCTTAATTACATCAGGAGATGCATGCGTATGTTTCTACTAATGTTCTCTCTCAATTTACGGTGACACGCATGGAGATATGAGAGGCCGAGGAGGATGATGATGAAGGGTTGGAGGGTGCCCCCCTGGTAGAAGTGCCCTCTCTCCCCCACCCCTACTGAGCTTCTCTTTCATGTGGCAGTATTATAACCAAATCAAATATTCTTTTGTGCTCGTATTGCCATCCATCTCACTGAAGTGAAACAGTGACATTGAATGTACGTGTGTGCGGAGGTGGCAGGGGAAAAGAGTGAGAGTGTATAAGACAGAGAGAGCGAGTGAGCTTGTGTGCGATTGAGAGTGTGTGCATGCGTGTGTGTGTGTGTGTGTTAGACTCTGATGGAGTTATGACAAGGCCTCAAACCAACACAAAGACACATGTGCAGACATCTAGCTGTGCTATTGTCTCAGTGCACGGAGCCCTGTTCGCTCCGGGGAATTTCAAAGCACCAGCGCTTCAAAGAGAGAGATGTAGGGGGTAACGGGAGTCCTGGAGAAATGAATATATTAGTACCTAAACCTAGTTAGCCATGACACCATGACCATGACTTGGCATCGGTGTGCATTTACCAACATTCATATATCGTCTTGTAAGCATCCACGCAAAATGCATTGCAGCCATCACTAAATTGGTGTGCAGTAAACTAACTTGACCCTAACAAGCAGACCTGAACAGGTGGGCAGCTGGATGTGTTTTGATTTCAATTTTGCTATGAGTTTGTGCTCTATCTACAGAGGATGTTCAGGAAGATCTGTTTGTATCTCTCGCTCTCTCTTTCACCCTCTACCCTTCTTTCTTTTTTTTTTCCAGTTCTCTCTCCCTAACTTTTTCTCAGACTTTGTCTGTCTGTCTGTGTCTGTGTTCAGAGCATTCTCACTGGCCCGAGAACGCAGTGTCCTTAAACATTGCTTTTGTACGCATACGAGAGTTGGTATGTGTCTGTTAGTACTGTGCGTATTTGTTTGGTATATTTATGCTGCTGTGTGTGACAAAAGAGAGGGTATTTGTGTCAGTATGTGTGTATGTGTGTGTGCTTGCCATAGGAGGGACTGGCAGGGAAGTGTGACTTACGTTTACGGAACCTTGACTCTGTAGCAACTCCCGGCCTCTCTCTCCCTCTCCCTCTCTCCTCCCCCCCCCCAACCCCCCCCCCCCTCTCTCTCTCTCTCTCTCTCTCTCTCTCTCTCTCTCTCTCTCTCTCTCTCTCTCTCTCCCTCTCCCTCTCCCCCTCTCTCTCTCTCTCTCTCTCTCTCTCTCTCTCTCTGTCTCTCTCTCTCTCCCTCACACACACAAACACACATTCATGGTCCTGACTTTCCATGGCTTTCCTGGGCAGGTAGGTCGAGATTGGGGACATGGATGACCTCACCTGGTGACCTGCTCTGGGATCAAACCCCCTGGGCTACAGTGCAGTGCTGCTCAAAGGAACTGGATGGCTCTGATGTATAGGAACCTGCAGGGATTGGCGAAGACTGTGAAAGCCTACTTTGTGGACTACCTCGTAGTACAATTGACACAGTGATTGAGAAGACAGATTTTTCAAGATCTGTGTGACTGCTGTACTGTGCACACATACGTTCAGTTTGTGTGTGTGTGTGTGTGCATATTTCATGTTTCAAACAGTACTCATTAAATAAGCACATTCCGCTAAAATTCATGTTTTACAGGATGTCCTCTTGCAACAAATAGAACAAATCCTTCAAAGATCATTTCAGACCCATGGGAATGTGTCCTCCTGGACAGAAACTCGAGAGTGGACGTGAAGCTGCAGGTTTTCAGTGGGGTGGGATCGTCGAGGCGGGCGAGTCGTGGGATCGTCGAGGCGGGCGTCTTCCCATCAGCAGCAGGTGAGGGGCTCCTGTCCTGTTCTCAGAGTCATGTGACCGTCTTTCGGGTCTGGCTGGCTGGTCAGGGCAGGCTTGTGGTAAACACTAACACAGGGATCCCACACAAACTACTGTGTTTCCCCTCGATGCCCCTATGAGAGCACTATGTGAAAACCAACACCTGTCTCTCATTGCACTTTCTAAGGGTTGTGTTTGTTTGTGTGTGTGTGTGTATGTATGTAGTAGGAGTAGTTGGTGTGCATGTTTGTTTATTTATGTGTGTGTGTGTGTGTGTGTGTAGGGCCCAGTGGGACAGTCAAAGCTACGAGAGTCCTAAAAGATAAACACAGAGTGGGTGTGGATTGCAAACGCAGCTGGAACCGCACAGAGAGACACTGAGAATGCTACTTAGCTCTCATAAACAGGTAATGCACCATTTAGCTCAACCACCACAATACTACCATACACACTCAACATGACACTCAAGACTCAACATCCACTGTCACGTAAATCTTTGACACGGGAAAACATGCAGAAAGATCAATTTCACTTCTTGCTTCCATAAGTAAACCCAGGAACATTTAATCTCAAAATATCAGGACCAATTCATTTATCTCAGATCCCTGTGTGTTGATGAAGGAATTTAGCATCAACCAATCACTGGTCATTGGTGGGCCTCATGGACCTTACACTCAACCCAAGTGACTTAACGTAAACATAGACTGACTTCCGGCCCTTGCCAAGACAGCTCAGGGGATTGGTCGATAAATATAATGTAATTAGTGCTCCAAGGGTCAGGGGTCACAGCTGGGTGCCCTTGAGGGTCTTTCATTACTGAAGTGGAGGGAAGAAGGGTGCAGGTGTGAGGACGGGGAGGGAGAGGGGGAGGGGAGGGGGGGGGGGGGGGGGAGGGGGAGGGGGAGGGGGAGGAGGTCTTTACTATCTGGAGTGGTCAAGTCATTTTTCAAATTAGCCTTAACAGTCTTCACTAAACTTCAATAAAAACTTCAATGAAAAAAGGATACATCTCTCATAAAGGTCCAGAGAGTATGTTACCATCATAGACACGGTTATCAAGACAGTATCAATCCAGATGTCACGTGTGTATTTTACACTGTTCAGACAGAATGTCTATGTTGTTCAGACATTCAGAACTACTGTCTAGTTACCGCATTGGCAGTGTGCTAAAGAGAAATATTGATCAAGCTTGAGATATATATTATTCTCCAAGAGAGAAAAGGAAGGAGAGAGAGAGAGAGAGACAGCAAAGCTGACAGAGAGAGAGAGAGAGAGAGAGAGAGAGAGAGAGAGAGAGAGAGAGAGAGAGAGAGAGAGACAGCAAAGCTGACAGAGAGAGAGAGAGAGGGTGTTCTCTGTTCTGTTATCTCACAGTGTAAGCAGATAACGATAGTATCATTGAAATGAAATGGGCTTTCAAAAGGAGAGGGTCAACAGCACAGCAGTCACCCCTGACGGTCGCTCGCTGGCTCTGGCATTCCTCACTGCTGAGGAGCACATGAAGAGGAGCTTTAGCTCCAGGGCAAACAAGAGCCAGTCTTTGTGAGGTGGGTCTCCTCAAAGGCCAGTCAGCAGAGAAGACAGACGTTGACTTATGACAATCAATGGAAAGTCACAAACGAGAGACTCTTCATGTGTGCGTGTGCGTGTGTGTGTGAGAGATGAGAGAGATTGAGACATGGTGGACTATTTAGGACTGATGATTATGGACGTTTCCAATGTCCATTTTGGAAAGTGGTTTTGTATTTATATGTATGTCTGTCTGTGTGTGCGTGTAAGAACAGTGAGTTAGGGGTGAGTATATTGTGTGGTGGGTCGTTGGGGTGTGTGGGCGTGTGAGATATGGTGGGTGTGTTTTTGGAGGGAACTGCACTTTTGTCTTCTGACTTTTAACCTCCCACCCCACCCCACCCCCTGCCTAGCCAACCCCCAACTTTCCCCCCATGACCACCACTGTATGTTTATGAGGATCATTAGCCTTTACTGAAAAACTACAACTCCCTATACCACTTACAGTGGCACATGAGTAAACTGCTATTGCCATGCTATAGTAGACAACAGTAATGATGCTAGGCCTGCTGTGAGCTGAGGGCCAGTGTTGTCAGAGTCCAGCTGGGGGTCAGACAGAGGTGTTCCAGTCTCTGACTACTCCCCCACCTCCACCCCGAGGTCCACCATTGGCCGAAGCATCTTGGAGGGAAACCTTAAGAGTGGTATCCCTCCAAAACTGACAATAGGTAGAATGTTTTACAATTAGCCATAGCAAGACAGATGTTGCCAGGGTTGTATCCTCCCCTCCTCCTCCTCCACACACACACACACACACACACACTTTGTTTTTGTACAATGAAAGTCAGGACAAAAGTTTTTTGGTGGTTAAGCCCTTTTTCTTGAGTCCCTGTCATTGATATTATCACTATGTAATGAGATCTCTGAGAAGCAGAGTTGTGTCAGTGTTGGAATTATAACGATATAATTGGGAGACATGCATTATTCAACAGCAGTTTAATCAGATGCTGAATGGTTTCTACCCTGAATAACAACAAAACAGTTATAATAAAGTCACACCGTGTTTCACACAGTCGTTATTGTAGCTTAGTTCATATGGGCATTTATGGACACGTCAATGTAAAAATACATCTTCTTGTGGTTTGTTTTTCATTATAATTATCAGGGACTCAATCAATCAATCAGTCGTTTGCATAAGTATACTACGATTGGCTGAATAATCTTGGAGGGAAATTCAAGAACCACTATCCCTCCAAAACTGACAATGGCTGTGGTGTTTAACATGTCCATAGAAAGCCCTAAGCAATCTGTCACCCCCACCTACACCCCTATTTAAAGAGCATATTTGAGATACAAAGCAATTGAGAACAATTGATGTATATTCTGGCGGTCAAGATGAGCCTTTCAGGTCTACGGACACCATCAGTAGCAACACAAGACAACAGACAGAGTTTAACTGTGTCTCGTTCTGCATCGCTGACTGAGGTGGCGTTCCATTACGGTGTTGATATTTTTTATAATGTCGAGGTATTTCGATGCTGTCATTTTGTTAGACCACACATTTTCCCTCTGCCTTAGTTTGTCTTTTTTCTCTTTCTTTATGTTTCTCTCACAAACAGCCACACAGACATACCCCCCCTCCACACCCACTGTCGTGGCAAATTCAAATCGTGTATCAAATCTACTTCTGTCAGCAGTAGGCACAGCTAGTCTTGACTCGTTCTTTGTTGAATCGGTTCTTTATTTTCATTCTTAACCAAACATTTCCCAGAGCTTCTCTCAGACGGGATCCCACAAAGATTTTTTTTCCCCAATTTTTCTTAGTACTCACTTGTTACAAACTTCACGTTATCTTAAACCATTTTGCTCCGCCGTTACTGCTAACCCACCCCTTTACCTTAGAAAACCACACCCTTTTATCTGTGTAGAAGGAAACCACACACCCTCATTGTAGCCTGAATATAAAGCCACAGTAAACTTAAATATTTAGAAAATACAAAACTCAAAATGTCCTTTTGTCGACTTTGGCTCCTACACCCACACACCCACACACACACACATACACACACACACACACACACACACACACACACACACACACACACACACACACACACACACACATACAGGAACAGAAGCAGTTACACACCATGTATTCAGTCACAAGGCCTGCACACATTTAAGTTTAGGTTCTCCCATGTGTAGCACGCATGGTTGGTCTTCTTCTTCTGCAGTCTTGTTAGACATTCAGCTCCCCTCCTCTAGAGCTTGCTCTCTTCTTCTGCAGTCTTGTTAGACATTCAGCTCCCCTCCTCCAGAGCTTGCTCTCTGCTTCTGACTTCTCTGTGCATTGTGTTCGAGGGTTCATCCATGGCTGCACACCACATAATTAGCCAACACACACACACACACAGACACACACACACCACACACACATTTTTAAAGACCCATACAATGGTAGGTTCAGACAATAGACACATGCCAGTCCCCCCCCCCCCCACCCCCACTCCTCACCACACACACACACACACACACACACACACACACATACATACATATACCCTGTCTCAACCTCGCCCGCACCAAAAGCCTTAATTTTCTCAGCCCCCCCACTCTCCCATCAGCAGTATAATGAAACTGTCTACAGATAGGATTACGCCTGAGACAATTCACTTACCCATTTATCTCTCTTGGGTTACAGACTCTGTTGTGATATGAGCAGAAGTATACAGCCGCATATATTTCCATTACGTGTGTTTCAACAATGTTCATCAAAATCTCCAAGAAAATACATTCACTTAACAGTTTCATGGATTCATATTTAGTTTGATCGAGTATTAATATATTTTATTAGTGTCTTGTAGTTGTTATTTGGCAATATCCAGCATCCAGAACCATTTAGACTGTCAGACGCTGCATAATCTATACTTCAAAGAGAATTGTTCAGCCTTCTCAGTGACCTTGGTATTATCTGCGCGGTGGTCATGTTTCCTTTTGAGATGCCATCACACAAGAGACGCTGTCTCTGTCGAGGTCTCTCAACACCTGAGCCCTGCTCTGGTGACCGACAGGACTGACTTTTAAAAAACCAACACATCTGTTGCAAATGTAGACTCTTTGTTGGGGGAACCCCTTGAGGGAACGGCCAATTTTTGGTGTCCACCCATCATTTAACTGTCCCCCCCCCCCCCCTCTCTTCCTCCCCCCCAGCACTTCCCCCCCCCCCTTCTACTTACCTCTCCCCATGGGGGTATCATGTCACCTGTGCCCAGGGGACATACTGGGGGGTTGTTTATATTGTCTTGGCAACGTTGACATCCGTTTGAATGTAAACAACATGCCATAGCTGGCATGTGCCGAGTGCCTTGATGTTGCTGCTCTGTAACGGCTGTCTTTTTGGTGTGATTTAAAACTAACTAACTTTGGTGGTTGTAAACTAACTTGTTGCCACGGTGACTAGAACCAAACAAAAGTATAACTGATGCAGTGTCAATAAGTATTTTTTTTGAATGTATTAAAAAATAAGGTTGGTTTTGAATGATATTGTTTAATTGTGAAACATTTTCCACCTTTAAATCTTTTTACTAAAACGCTAAACGTTCGGAAGTGACCAGTTACTGTCTGTCTGAATTTAAGATTCAGTAAAGCATCTTTGGAACGCTAAATATTTATCTCACAGCTCCATGTGGTCATTTGGCTCTCTCTGTGACTGATCCCAAGGCCGTGGAAAGAGGACAAGAGAGGCAGCAGACAAAACAGAGTCTGTCCTGCGACTCTTGAATGCAGCGGCTCTCAGTGTCTGCGCGGTGAAACACTGTCTGTAGAGAAGTGAAGGAGAGAAAGAGGGAACGAGACACAGAGGAGAGAAAAGGAGAGGGAAATAGTGAATAATTACAGACCATATTGGAAGAGTGTGCATTTGTCTTTTTAGTTCTGTCACACACAGACACACACACAAAGCCCTGACTTAAGGCTTTAGCTCGGGTCTATCAGCACATGCATGGGTCCTAATCAGGCTCCTCCATAGAGAGTGCCTCTGGGTCAGCCAGGGTGAGATGTTTGTGATGGAAATTTGGACGGCAGGCGTTGGAAAACAAAGATGACACAAGACGCCCCGGAGACGACATACTTTACACATGAGATAACACGCAGCCAGAGGGGGAATAAAAAGTACCAGGACTGGAGGCTGTAAAGCCGCTGTGTGGATTACTCTTCTGTGCAGTTAAGCCCAATTTCAGCGGTTTTCATGGACTTGATTGAACACAATTGGATTGTAAAAGCAACTTGACTTTTTGAGTTTTACATTTTACAAGAAATTACATAAAATGTTTACAGAAATAGCTCACATGAAGCCAGTTCTTGGAAATAGTTGGTTTGAATCTATTCAAACATGCATCAAAACATTTTGAAAAACTTTATGATTATGATTTCCAGCCAGGTTTCAATGGACCTGTATTTCACATTGATGTACTGGAATGCAGCATTTTGTGGGATGGCTGATTTGACCATTTGTCGCTGTATCAAACTATTCATCAGTGTATATTCATCTTATTTAGATCTACTAGTTTCTGATCTCGCTCAGAATAGATTTTGAGGGACAGGCGTGAGCTTCGATCAATTTCCCCCCTGCCAGCCAGCCAGCTAGGTTCTGGAGGAGAAGCCCATTCCTGCTCTGTTTGAACCCCAGGCCTGCAGAGGCCTGCAGAGGCCTACGGAAGCTTGTCGAGCCTGAAGAATATAAGGGCATCCAATGGAACCGCTCCACACTGCGGTATCGCACAAAGATGGGATTTAATGACCCTTCGATTGAGCAACTTTGAAAGGGTGACCTCCGACCCCCAGCCTTGACCCCTGGCAACCCTCACGTTCTCCGGGGTCCAGTGCTTGTCACTGGTCGTCCGTCAAACTCTTTTCACTGATCTGATTACCGCCCAATTTGGATTTCGCCGACTACACACTTCTTGGACCACAAAGAGATGCTTTCAGCAACTTTACATGACAACACATAACTGGACCGACAATTTAGAAGTGGAGGGAACCAGGGAACGACAGTTGTGTAGTGTTCAGACTTCCAGGGAGTACTTCAGAGTACTTCCAGAGGAGTACCAAACTTATCATTTTAACAACCGCTGGCTGCGTTCTACAACATTCCATCTGTATCTACCCATAAACAAGCAGAATCCTCAACATGAGATATGAGGTGATAAAAGTGTCTGTGCTGACTGTGAATCGTTGCAGAGCTGATAGTTAAATTATACTTTTTATACAAAGCAACATGGTCCCTCGTTCTATGTGCACCAACATACAGGTGTGTGTGTGAGTGAGTGTGTGTGTGCTTACAATTATTGAGTCTACTGTAAAGGAATGTGCTGTCAGATATTGTGTCAGCCCTTTCCTGTCTCTCTCTGGATACCCCTCCCTTCCTCTTTTACCTCAGAACTCTGTCTAGCCTCTCCTAACACACACACACACACATACCGACACACACACACACACAAACTTATTTAACCCCTACCCCCTTTCTGTCTGGCTAAGCTCTTTAGGATTATACTGGGGGGAGGTGGTTGCGAGGAGGTTACCGGGGGCTGGGGTAAGGGGGGTGGGACTGTGACCCCAAGAGAGGATGACTTTAGGGGGCATGGGGGTGTTGGGAGGGGGAGGGTACATCTCCCTTGGGTCTGACACAGTAGTTTTGAATTCCCTCCAAAAACTTAATTGTTAAACACCTCCCCCACCCGTGATACATGGCATGAAGCTGTCACCCACACCCCCAGCCACCATCCATCCATCAAAGCAGCCAGGGTGGAGGTGAGAGGGTGGGGGGGGGGGGGTCCGGCCAGTCCAGGGCGGTGCAGCATTAACCCCCCTGGGTGTGAAAGATACTAGGAAGAACACCTAGAATTAAAGAACAAGAAGAATTTATTCAACTTTTTTTTTTAAGTTAAAAAAAAAACCGTATTATTAAATGTACATTACATGTTTGAAACAGACACCATCTTTCAGATAGGCTAATGTATTAATCTTAAATGTTTATAGATAGTATTTTTTTCATGTTTATATTAGTCCCTGTTTTCTACTGTATTACTGCCTCATTGTACAGGTCTGACCATTTCTGGAAGTGGACAAGCATGAATGTGTTTTGGGGTGCTCGTGTGTTTCTGCGTTTGTGTGTGTGTGTGTTTATCTGAGTTAAAGACGTTGATGTATCTTTCCCTGAGGGCGCCGGGAGGAGAGATGTTATTCCACACCCCTTCCCCGAACAGGAAGCTTAATCAGGCCCACTGAGGTGTGTGTATGACCTGTGACCTTTTAGGTGTCCCACACACTGAAGGCCTTGGCCTCACACAGTCTCACACTTCCCTTCACCTCTGTGTCAGGATGTTGACTGAATGGCCCATTGAACTACGATAAATATAAAATATACTGTGTTATACTGTAACGCTGTTGTTAAAATGAAATCAAACTTTATATTTGTGGCCCATTTTACACACAATGTGATAAGGGACTTCACAGTTGCCTTCAAATCAGCAGTTAAACCAACAGTATCTAAACCCTCTGATCCCCTCCTCCAAAGACCATTGATAATACAGAAAGGTGCAGACTAAACAGGCTTGAGACAATCTTCAAATAAGATTAACAACAAACCGATTTTAGATCAATTGTTAGTGAAGTCAATTATAGTGAGGGTAGGATTCTCCTCCAACCTCACAAAATCGTTATCTTGTTCTTGGCTTAAAACAACAATCAATGGCCATGGTACCTTGGGGCACGCGAGGTCTAATCTGACCATGCCACCACAACAAGCCCGGGCATGTCCACCTCAGACAGGGCCTGGCCAGTCTGACCAGACAGGAGAACAATGCCCATCTGCCTTTTCGGTGTCAGCATTGATTAGTGGTGCATTTCTAATGTTCTCCAAAAGGAGGCTTGAGACCGCATGCATATTCACTCATCACTCAAACGTCAGCATGCTTGTCTCCTCAGCCCGCACTACATTGTCCAATACCTGTTGCCCAAGTAGGCTATATTTGTTCATTACCATTCCTAGTAGGGTTCTATAACATTGCATTGCGAGTCCTGGCTGCATACCTTGTGTTTCACCTGGAGAATGAGCCGAAATCCTTGTTACAAGGCAAAGCCATATAATTCGTCTTTTGTCTTTCCCTATTAAACTTGGACACCGCTTCAGTGATAATTAAATCAAACTTTATATTTGTGGCCCATTTTACACCCAATGTCATAAGGGACTTCACAGTTGCCTAAGAAACAGCACTGAAACCTAAAGTATCTAAACCCTCTGATCTAAAACACGACAAAGACTTGTCAAAAACCTCTCAGCTGGAGAAGATCTGGAAGAAACCTCTGGACAAGGAGAAACTGAGTGAGAGATCCCCTCCTCCAAAGACCATTGATAATACAGAAAGGTGCAGACTAAACAGGCTTGAGACAATCTTCAAATAAGATTAACAACAAACCGTTTTTAGATCAATTGTTAGTGAAGTCAATTATAGTGAGGGTAGGATTCTCCTCCAACCTCACAAAATCCTTATCTTGTTCTTGGCTTATACAACAATCAATGGCCATGGTACCTTGGGGCACGCAAGGTCTAATCTGACCATGCCACCACAACAAGCCCGGGCATGTCCACCTCAGACAGGGCCTGGCCAGTCTGACCAGACAGGAGAACAATGCCCATCTGCCTTTTCAGTGTCAGCATTGATTAGTGGTGCATTTCTAATGTTCTCCAAAAGGAGGCTTGACACCGCATGCATATTCACTCATCACTCAAACGTCAGCATGCTTGTCTCCTCAGCCCGCACTACATTGTCCAATACCTGTTGCCCAAGTAGGCTATATTTGTTCATTACCATTCCTAGTAGGGTTCTATAACATTGCATTGTGAGTCCTGGCTGCATACCTTGTGTTTCCCCCAGGAAATAAGCTGAAATCCTTGTTACAAGGCAAAGCCATATAATTTGTCTTTTGTCTTTCCCTTTTAAACTTGGACACCGCTTCAGTGATAAGGAGAGTGTGCTCCCCTTCACTCTCTTGTTTGAGCTTGGCGGTGAATGAGGAAGGCCACTGCCAAAAGGCTACACAGAGACAGAGAAAAGGAGAATCAATCAGGAAGTGACAGCTTTTCAGCTGTGCCAGTGAAGCCTGGGCAACTTCCTGGTGGTGTTGCCAAGGTGACTAAAGGCCTAGCCAGCTGGGGGAATTGGCTAGTGGAAGGGGTGGCAGTTGGACGCTGGCAAGAAATGGAAGAGAAGGGGGTGGACTTAGCAAGCCTTTGGCCCATGTCATGTGTTTCATACTGTAGGGAACAAACATATTTGGGTACAAAAATATTTAGTAAGTCATCGCACACCAAACAAGGAAACCAAGTCTGCAATTCCAAGTGTGTGTGTGTGTGTGTGTGAGAGAGAGACAGAGAGAGAGACAGAGAGAGAGCGAGAGAGAGCGTGAGAGTGAAAGTGAGAGTGTTTGACATTGAGGTCTGACAGTTAGCTACATCCTAGTCATTGCCGGCATTCCTCCGTCCATCTATGTGCTGACTGGTATGCAGCTATGTGTGAGAGCCGGGCGTTGTGGGATAAACTGGTGATCATGAGTAATACTCGGATACAGCTGTGGTCTTCTTTTCCCCCTCCTCTCCCATGGCTGAGGGCATGGGTGGGGGGTGTGGGGGGGTGTGGGTGGGGGAATATGGGACCAGGGGATCCCATGGCCAGACTGGGGGCTCTGGGTAAACACAGCTGGGTCTGCAGTTGTGGTTGGTCCCCCTGCTTTAACGATTCCTCACACATTATCAGTGTGTTTGCTCAAGGGATGGACCCTAATCCTCACCCACTGATCTGTGTGCAGACCCACCATACTCTTTTATCCTCTAGCCCAGCCATCACACTTTGTATCCCCCTGTCTGTGCACCCCTCCTGCCCTGTAACACCGAGGCTAGGGGCATGGATGAAAGTGACCCTTGTCATAGCAAGGCTAATTCCCCTGTTAGTAAACCTGAATGTTCTTCCTACAGTAAACAATCCTGGTGGATACCCAGAGAGACAACATTATATTTTATAGCTCAGTGTATCTATCTGTAAAGTAAGTCTGCAAAGAGTGGAACTCTAGGTAGATGGGTTAGGCTTGGTCTAAGCCTTGGTCATGTCCTGTCATGTTCTTGATCGTCTATCAACCCCCATGCATGCGCCAAATTGAGAGAACTTTAATGTAATTATGAGATCTGTAATGCCATGGACATTAACATAGGTCTGACCATTTAAATTCACAAGGGTTTGTAGGGCTACAGTGATGCCTGAAAATAGCCAATATTTTCATCTGCTCAATGAGTACCAAAAAAAAAGAAAAAGAAAAGTGAATAAACTTTGCAAAGATAGTATAGAGGATTCGAACTTTTCTTGAAAACAAAAAGCTCTTTTCGACTTCAAAGACGTTGAGATCTGGGACACATACTGCCCTCTTGTGGACTTTAGGATCGCATCAATTCGTTGAAGTGATATTCCTAAAATCCTCAAGAGTACGTAAAGAGGTAATAAAGACAGATTCTCTTCTCTCTAAATATATTCCTTTTTCTACTTGTTTCGGTGTATATCGCTATTTCTGAACGACATCTGAGCAACGTTAACGATGTTTAACTTTGCTAAAACGCAGGAACCTCGTAGGCTTCCGTCTAAAAGGACATGACGTCAGTATAACAACAAACGATGACAGCCCGTGATGGGAAAAGCTAATCAATTAATAAGAATTGAAATGTTCCAACATCTCTGTCATCTGAATGTGAAATTAATTTCCTAAGGTAAGGTGATAAAAGGTGCGTTTTAGTGGTCGGCATCGTAAAAATAGCATTCTTTCGAGCGAAACGTAGTGGACTAGTAGCTGGCTAGCTTTGATGGTCGCAGCCGCTGGGATGTTGCAACGAAGTGTTTTTCTGCTAGCTCTAGGCTACCTGTAGTCTGGACTAGTTTAGCTCTCTTGCTAGCTACATTTGGGGCCTTGTTTTATCCTTATGTTCAATAAGGATAAATGCATCAAGCTACCAAGTGTTTCTGGTGTCAGTCGAATTAAAGCTCGGATTAGCTAGCCAACAATTACCTTTTTAAGCAAGCAACGGTAAACTATTTAATAAATATGTTGTTTGTGTGCCTTTCTACCAAGCGAATTTAGCTAGCACTAGACAGGTAGCCTGGCTAGGGATTCGTAAACGAGCCTTGGCTTGCCTGATTGTCAGAATAGTCGTCGTGTTGCACTCAGTACAGTAGCTAGCTAACTTAAGTGTGTACAGGAACCCCGACAGGTAATTTATTTAACAAACGGCACCTAATAGAGCTCTTTCGTCTCTATATTAATTGGCAAATACTCAGTGGCAAACCTCTGCAATTTCTTGCAGTTGTTTCTCCCCCAGGGGGTTGGGTTTGCTAATGGTTAGCTAGCCAGCTAAAAGCGTCGGCTATTTCTTTTCAAGTCTTGACGTAAGCTAGTCGGCTGGCTAGGTACATGCAGTTAGCTGGCCCACAGATATGGGGATGCTGATGTGATGATGATGCACGTTCATGGGGTTAAGTGTTTTTGAGTTGCCACAGCGACTGCACCTCACCACGATTGCCCAACGCAATGCAGGTGCATTGCAGCAACGCGTCAACAAGGCTTAGCTTAAATATTTTCTTTTTCGTCTAGTGTGTGAGATAGAGAAGTGACAGGACGTTCTTCAACCTGTCAGCTAGCCAGCCGGAGAAACGGGGAACAGGATAGGGAAGCAGGGCGGAGCGGGCGCCGCGGACCCGGTGGAGAAGATGGCGGGCAGCCCAGAAAAGAGTTCCACGGCGCAGGAGCTAAAAGAACAGGGTAACCGGCTTTTCCTTTGCCGCAAATACCAAGAGGCGGCCACCTGCTACAGTAAAGCCATCGTGAGTATTACTAATTTAAAGCTGTACCTTGTCCTGGCCGAATTCAGTCTTCTATCACAAGGGCCTTCTGTAAATTAGCGTCACAGTAGCTGAACGAACTCTCGCCATATTAACCTGTTCTCTGAGATTTAAAGTAACCTAAAGTAAAATGAAGACACTACAACGAACGTCTGTCTGTTTGCCTTCTGTGTGCAGAACCGTAATCCTTCAGTGGCAGTGTACTACACTAACCGGGCTCTGTGCCACGTCAAGCTACAGCAGCATGACAAGGCACTGTCTGACTGTAAGCACGCCCTGGAGCTGGACAGCCAGTCGGTCAAGGCACACTTCTTCTTGGGCCAGTGTCACCTGGAGCTGGAGAACTACGACGAGGCCATCGGCAACCTGCAGAGAGGTGTGACAGGATCTCGGTCCCCATACACTGACAACATCTCTGTGTTTGTCGTCTTCTCTTTGTCAGCTATCTGGAATGTACTAGGATCGTTTTCCCATCACAGCCATTGTGAATATCTAGTGGTCTATTGAAAGGCAGTCTCTAAGTCCAACCTTATTGAAGCTAATTGTGAAACCTGTAGTTGAAATGCTCTTATTTATGTATATAGGATTTTATTTTCTTCACGTTCGTGACTTGATGTTAGTGTGACTCTAAGCAATCTCAAGGCATTTCACTGGACCGTGCTCTGCTCTTTCCCCAGCCTACAACCTGGCGAAAGAGCAGAGGCTGAACTTCGGAGACGACATCCCCAGCGCCCTGCGCATGGCCAAGAAGAAACGCTGGAACAGCATCGAAGACAAACGGATCAACCAGGAGAACGAGCTGCACGCCTATCTCACCAAACTCATCCTGGCCGAGAAGGAGAGGTGAGGGAGACCAGTCATATTTACAAAAGGATTCAGCGTTTGTGTGATATGAATCCGTTCTCAAAAAAACGTACATGTATTGGCTTTTATGTTCTGTTGTCTGAGTTGTGCTATCCCTGCAGGGTATTTGTATGTCTTCCTCAATATCTGTTTTTTTTTTTTTCCTCCCCCGTAGGGAACTGGAAGACAAGCAGGAGGAGGACAATCAAAATGGAAGCAACGCTGTCAAGATCAAATCGAAACATGTTAGTTCAGCTTGGTCATTTTGTGTGAAAAGAATCCTCTGGTATTCCTTTGTGTCGCGTCCCAGTACTGACATTTGTGAGAGCTGTAACTGACCTACTAACCTGTCCTGTGCAGGAAAGGTTTCTTATGGACATGGATGAGCTCTTCTCTCAGGTGGACGAAAAGAGAAAAGTAAGTGTGTATGACTGACTGCTGTGTGTTAGTATTATGGGCTAGCTCTTTAGTAGAGCCAGAAATGTGTACTATGCATGTCTTTACGTCAAGCAGAGCCTGATTAATCAAATAATAACATAATGCAGTAGTTATTATGTACTGTTCAGTTTAACCTGACTTTGCCACAGGAGTTTTTAGGCCGTGTTTTAACATATTTCACCCAGTCTACTGTTCCCCCCCCCCCTGACCAACACCCACATTTTGGCTCTTGACTCTGCCATTGTTAGAATATACCCACATCCATCTCCTTTTTCTAGATCAAGCTGTTTCTACGGCAACCGATACCTCCAGTTGCTTGGTAGTCACAAATTAACTGTGCTGTCTTTGGTGCCTAGCTTACTTAGCTCATTGTCATGCAGTTGCTAGTCAACAATGCACCAGTTAGGCTCATTGTCACACAGACTGTTTAACATTAGCATGGTTTACTTTAGGTTAGTTTGACGAGTGCAGTGAAGCTCCGTACTATATTCTTCCGCACTATAACTTGGTTACAGGAAGGCTATAAGTTGACTTGAGTTATTAAACTGGATGCAGTACATTTACATTTAGTCATTTAGCAGACGCTCTTATCCAGAGCGACTTACAGTAAGTACAGGGACATTCTCCCCCGAGGCAAGTAGGGTGAAGTGCGTTGCCCAAGGACACAACGTCATTTGGTTGGCATAGCCGGGAATCGAACTAGCAACCTTCTGATGACTAGCCCGATTCCCTAACCGCTCAGCCATCTGACTCCAGTACCCATCTGACCCATCTGACTGAGTACATATGAGTGCATGCAGAGGGCTATGACATGTTGTGTCATCACCACAGAAGCGTGAGATTCCTGACTACCTTTGTGGGAAGATCAGCTTCGAGCTGATGAGGGAGCCGTGCATAACCCCTAGTGGCATCACCTACGACCGCAAAGACATCGAGGAGCATCTACAGGTAAGCTACCATGGAAACCAGTGAGCACGTCCAAGTACTTCAAGGCATCAAAGAAACACGCGCCTAGCGCAGATGACGACATCTTCTTTTCTTTTTTGAAGCGAGTGGGACATTTCGACCCGGTGACTCGGAGTCCTCTGACCCAGGACCAGCTGATCCCTAACCTGGCCATGAAGGAGGTGATCGATGCCTTCATCCAGGAGAACGGCTGGGTGGAGGACTACTGAGCACCTACGCTCCGGGCTCCTGCAGACCTCCACCGGCCTGCAGAGAAGAGGAGGACTGTCTGGAGAGAGGGGATTCGAACCCTGGACCTCTCCCCCCCCCCCCCACCGGATATGCACTTTACACACACATGCAGGAGGGGCTGACGGTCACACTATGGACTACCTTAACGGGAGCCATCGTCTCTAGGTCTCCATTCTTTCCTGTCCGCTGTCCATTGTGATCCTCTGTTCCCCCAACTGAGAGCCTTGTTCTGCAGGTCTCTCTCTCCCTTTAATGTTCCGTCATCTCCATCCTCTCTCTCCCTCTCTCTCTTTCTCTCTCTCCCTTTAATGTTCTGTCATCTCCATCCTCTCTCCATCTTACACTCCCCCATGGTGAAGGAGAACCCACCCCACCCCCATTTCTCTTTCTCTCTGTCTCTCGCTCTCTCGCTCTTGCCCTCTCTCTCTTGCTCTCTCTTTCCCTCTCTGTGTCTCTCTCTCTCTCTCTCTCTCTCTCTCTCTCTCTCTCTCTCTCTCTCTGTGTCTGTCTGTCTTACTGTCTCAGTGCCACAATCCTCTCTGAACACATCACACTGCACTCAGGTGTTTCAGAACTCCCTCTATGTACAAATACCAGTTTTCTGTCTGATATAACCATCAATATTCTGCTGAAACATATTTGGCCTTTTGTTTGGCTCATCATCCAGTATTGTTTCTTTTATTTTGTTTTTTGTTTTTTTGGGGGGGTGGAGGGGGGGGAATTCTATGTATTGTACTTAGTTTATTACTAATGGTTTCCCTCAGTTTGTGTTGGTGTTCCCTCAGACATGTTGACATGACCCAGATGCCAAAATGCTGTTTTCAACAAATCCAGAGTAATTCATTTTGAATGCAGAATGTCGTTTTGGAATGGGTTCCGAAGAACTAACTAACCAAATTGAAGTCTGCGTCACATAGTCACCAACAGAACTAGAATGTTGTTCATTGCATATCAGTACCGGTTAACAGACAATTATACTACGTTGAATGTACTATATGCAAACGTACAGTAAAAGTGAATAGGTTTAAGTCTTCTAGTTGTATGTATTATTAGCACCAAAAAATGCATTGTTTTCATAATCCTAGGTTGAGTTATGAATGGTATAAAATTAAGTGAGCTGGAACAGAAATATAAGGGGTCCCATCTATATTTGGTTCATTATTGAAATGTCTAATGAATTTAATTTCTCCTGAGATCTATTTTCCTGTTTCTGCTTGATTTTTTAAGTTCTTGGAAGCTGCTTTGGGAAATATTGTGTAATGTTAATGCTGTAGGAAGGCAGTGGGCTGTGAGCTTGGACAATGTTTTGGGCTGGAGGAACTGCTGTTTACATAAGATGGCTTTGAGCACCTATGGAGATGAGTGTGAAGTGACTCAGATGTGCTTTACCAAGACAAGCAAACAGTCGTAGACATCTAGCAACAGTGATTGATTTTTTTTCTCCCCTCAACCTTTTATTTTTTAAACAAATTCTACTTCCCTAATGTACACCAATCAGAAAGGTGTTACACCCGTCAAGGAAGTATTCGTAAGAACTGCCTTTTCCATGAAGCAGTGCAGAGTTTTCAGTAGGTTTGGGGTTAAATAGACTCATTCAATTGCTTGAAAATCTTCTGCCTTGTTTCGGCTTTCTAGGTAGATATGCTGTAAAGGTAGGACAATCCATATGACAGTTTCTTGGTTAGGGGCTTTAAAATGGGCATGACATCCCTTCAAGGACACTGCCCAGGTCCAGTAGTTTACAGATATCTCTACTTCCTCTTGTCTAAACGTGTGTTTGTGCTTGGCTGAGGGTGCTGGCTATGTAAATATGTTTGCTTGCAGATCTCTGATTTTATTTCTTCTTCATGGAACCAGTCGAAGCTTAGTGGAACTATGGAGAGCTTGAAAAAAAACAACTGTATTAAATGTAGATATGTTGATAACACAAACATCAGACTTGTGCTGTTCTTTTGTCAAATCTAATGTCAATATTATAAATATGTAAAAAACTATCTAGAATGCAACAAATGGAAAATGCTTCAGCTAGTCTCAGAGAGGTACGAGGCATAAAGGTGTAGATGTCTTAAGTTTATGGTCCCATGAGGGCTGACCTGAACACTGCTGCCTTCACATGTCTTGTTCCTGGCAACAACACTGAATCTGTCTGAGGCGAACATGGACCAAAGATGAAAGTGTGTGCTTCTCTGTGAGTGTGTGTTTGCTTGTCAAGACAGACACCCCAGTGTCAGTCAGCTCCAAAGCCACGCGACCCATTGTCACTGTAAACGGCTGCTGAGCTGATGTCATGGTTTGTGCTAGGAGGGAAGAGGACTCAGACTCAGTGGCATAACTACCACAGTCAGCCTGACCGAGTGACCATCACAAGGCCCTCTGGAGAAATAAACATGGTAAGAAATGTTATCTTTATGTTTGAGTTATTCCAATACAAGTACTCTGTAGGCCAAGATAAGCTTGACAATGATAGGCAATTTGCTGAACAATGGATATTGGTGTTTGGGCAGCAGAGCTAGTTGTATTGAGAGACACAGTGTGTTTTTGTTAATAGTTTGTCATTTGTCTGCTTTGTCTTGGAAGAGTGTCTGCAGTGACAAGGTTGCTGGCATTCTCATACTGTGCTTCTTTGGCCTGTGTTCAGCCAGTGAAGGTATGAGTATGAGCATAATGTGAGAAATGGAATGGTGTCACAAATGTACCTGTATTTGTAATATGAAAATACGACGAAAAACGATTATGTCGATGCGTGCCAGTGACAGTTCTGATGGAAAACCAATGTGTGTGTGTGTGTGTGCTGATGGCCTGTACCAGTGGGTCTGGGTGGCAAGGTCCTGGTCTTTCCTTACGAGACAGACTTCAGCTTCGTGGCCCTGATCCCCCAGAAGGAGATGGAGCTGCGCTCGTTCACCCTGTGCATGCGCGTTGCCACGGAGCTGCAGGGCGAGCGTCAGATCATCCTCTTCGCCTACCGCACCTCCGACTACGACGAGCTCAACGTGTGGCGCGAGAAGGACGGCCGTGTCTCCTTCTACCTGAGCGGAGACGGCGTCTCCTTCCACCTGCCGCCCATCTCCACCTTCCGCACCAGCCTGTGCCTCACCTGGGAGTCCAGCTCTGGGCTGTCGGCCTTCTGGGTGGACGGAAAGCGCAGCACCTACCAGGTGTACAAGCCCGGCCACACAGTGAGGCCCAAGGGCACCGTCCTGCTGGGGCAGGACCCAGACAAGCACCTGGGGGACCTGGAGGCCGTGCAGAGCTTCGTGGGGGAGGTGACCGACCTCAACATGTGGGACTACGTGCTCCCCAGGAGCCAGGTCCAAGCCTGGCACTATGGCCACCGTGTCCCCAAGGGCAACATCTTTGACTGGGCCACCATCGAGTACCAGCTGAATGGGAACGTGATGGTGGTGGATGATGACTGACTCGGTGTGGAATCACGCGCTCAGCACAGACGGGTATGTGTGTGTCTGGACTGGGCTGGTGATACTGATGTTTTTCTGTGGTTGTTTTTAACTTCTCGTCTGTGTGTCGGGCCCTCTCTACTGCTCGTCCTGAGGAGGGAGGTAGTCCTGCATGGACTTCCTGTAGCCTAGTCGTTGCCGAGGTGGGAAGTTATGGGTTCACTCACATTTCATTATCTCGAAAGCCATGAACTGTATATACAAGAGGAACCGAGCACTGGATTGATTAAGGCCATTCATCTTCCCTTTGTGCTAGGCCTTAGTAGTCACTAAATAGAGGGAAAATATATTTAGAATAATCTTGGTTCTCCTTAACCAAATCCAAGTCTTTCCTTGTGTTATAATATTATCGTGTCATTTAACTAAAAGGATTTCAAAAATAAGGATCAGTATTTTAAACGCTAGCTACCGGTAATACTGAATGAAATTTAAAAAATCTTTTTTTTATTTCGTGTCAGCTTCTCGTGGTAGTCCTCAGCCAGGCTCCTGACGTCCTGCACAGTATCCGAACACTGTGGACAGTGTGACGTTAGTGCTGTGCAATGATGTTGCCACAGGGGGGCAGGATTGCTGCTCTCAACTCTGCAGACGTCATTTGTGTCAATGCACGAAGCAACACACAGGCGTGTTATAACATATTTATGCTCATAATATACCTAATTTGAAGAAAGATAAATGCTTGTGGAAATGTTAAGCACAAAGGCAGTGCTCAACTTAACATATTTTCACGTATGTTTTCTTTTTCTTTATAATTTTTCGTTGTTTGAGGTTCTTGTGTAATTCCTACAGTACATCATATTTTTATATGCCCTATGGTTTCTCTAACAAAGTGCTCTTGCAGTGCATATATATCATATGTACACAATCTTGCTACGTACTAATAACTAAGGACATATATTGTGAATATGTAATGAAAAGGGAAGATTCTCCAAGTCCGAGAGTGAAGTTGATTTAAATCTATAGGCCTACATATAGAATTCACAGAAAACCGTAAAATGACAATGGTTTTGTGTTACGAAGTTGTCAGTAAAAGGCTATAGCAAGAAATATGAAGTATGAAAAGGCGATTCATTATTTCTATACTTAATAATTTAAAAGTGCTGAGAGACAAACAGCAATTACAATGTTTAAAAGCCACTGCGTTAATGTTGCCTTTGGTTAGCACACTCACTCTCATAAATGTTCCATGTTTTAAGCTGATGTAAGAATGCTTTTGGGCCTGAAATTAAATCTTGACATGTGCATAACTAAAAACGTGTGTTAATAAAGAGAAATTATGTCTTTGAACTGTTCTGTATCCTCTAAGTAGAGGTAGTAGCCTACCTTGATGAAATAAATGGGATGTCGTTAAAAAAAAACGTTGACTTTAGAAGTCAAAATTAATCTCTAATGTTTTGGTAAAATGAAACACGACACAGGAAACAAGGTTTCAACTATGCTCTCGCATAGCAACATGGACATGGCATCCCATGCCAACTTAGTTGACGTTAAATAGTCCCTTGAGAGGGAGAGAGTGTGAACAGTTAATCACGGCTTGTATCCTTCCACCTTTGACCCCCAAACAACAAACCATCCGCACATGTTCGGTGTCGTCCCTCCGCGCCCTTTCCCCTGTGTTACGCTGCTTAGTTCCGTGCACTCCCTCTCCCCAGTCACCGCCATCTTGACCTCTTTGGAGAAAGCAGGAAGAAGTTTCCAGAGCACAGCTCAGGCTCCCTTGAGGGTGGGAAAGTGCGGCGTTCCGAATGTGTGTTTATTCTGACCGAATCCCCCATCGGCTCTCTGGCTCTCTGGCGGCTGCTAAATGAGGAAGGAGGCAAGCAGAATGAGTTCTGACTGCGGGTCAGCTGCCAAATGTTCCACCTTCTTGAATGTTGCAATGCATCAATCGCAGTGCCCACTCACTGTGTGGTAACACCTTTCTGAACCATCTGCCCCGATTGGCTTCTCAGCCCCCTGGTCCAGACACACGCGGCCTTCTCCTCTCTCTCTCCTTGTTCAGAAGGAGCCATTCCTTCCAGCACCAACATATACACGCAACCGCCCCCCCCCTCCCCCTTCACCTCATGTTATGAGCTATTTGAACAAATATGGAGTACAACGGTATGTATGAAAGAAAAATATTTTCAACGGTTAGGTGAGTACATTCTCCTGGCCTCTTACCTGAGTTTTTGAGAGCCTCTCCTTCTACGTTCACATTGCTTAAGCCTCAATAACCCAATCAAACAATAAGTTACATGCTGTCAATGTCACGGCTTTTGAATGTGGCCTGTGTTTCATTGTTTAAACTTGTCAACATGACTTCTTATTTGATGTAATATGATTAGTTATTTTTCACAAAGCTGTGCAAGTTAAGCAGACTTTAGATTTCCTATCGTGATATTTCGGATATGAAGGTTAACAGACAAAACTAGTAGGCTACTGCTGTAGCAACCAGGTTAATATCATCGAACTTGTGGTGATACAGCATAGAAACGTAACATGGAAACTATATGCTCATTTGTGCTGATAGTCAGACATGTAGAATAAATTAATATTTTTGAGATGGAAAGAATACATTTGTCAGTATAAGTCCCCAGAAACTTTAGTTACTGACTTAAGAACTCAAACGGACTTAGCCTAACCTGGTTGCTCATCCGGCTTAACCTAGTGTTATAAGGCTACACAACTGGACAAGTTAGTTGCAGGCGCCTTGTCCTGCCTGATGACAAGCCCAGGAGCAGTGGCGGGCGGCAGCCTGGGAGATCTGCATAATAGCCGGTGGTGGGGCCGTCGGATGCTCCGCGGCTGGCTGCATGTCCCTGCGTGTGTGAGCTGGTGAAATATCTTCCATGCGAGAAGAGATAGACGGCGAGAGCGAGGCCCGCGTGAGCCGGTGGGGGAAACAGAAGGAGGCCCGTTCTGGATTCCTTCGAGCAACTCCAAATAGATTTCCAGGCAAAACATATTTGCATACGCAAGACAGTGCTACGAGCTATCTGAGTGAGCTCTGGCATGTAAGCATTGAACAGATGGATATTTTTTTTTCTGCTTTCTTACAGAAATTACATATCATTAAGTCGAAAACGTAGATATTTAGCCATGTTTTTCTCTCATAAAATGACGCTATATGTTGGCACAATATAGCCTATCATAATTATTCATGCTGTATTCAGTTTTCAGAAAAGATAAGGCATAGTAAAACTATTTCAGTTGAACATATTTACGTTCACTGGTTGGTTAATGTGAATCCATGCATGTACTGATTTTGAGACATGCAAATGTTCGTTGGAGGGTAAAGAGTGTGTCTGGTGTTTTATCTAATTCAGAAAGAAAAACATTTCATTGTGTGGTAAAACAAAAAACTTTACAAAAAACTGGCCAAAAAACTACAACTTTACCCCTTAAAAATAACTTGTCAAAAATATGACAGCAGCTGTGCAACTTCGTGCGTTTGCTCACTGTGGGTATAGTTTGTCCAGAAGGCTCAACGCTCTCAGGGGGACAGGAACTTGAACGAGTCTAAACGAATCAGTTTTAAGGCCACCGTTCTTTTTTGTTACTTAACCCTTGTGCAGCCTTCAGGTCATGTGACCCACCGTCGTGGTGCAAAAGGTGGGTCACAATGACCCGAAGGCAGCACAAGGGTGTATTTTATTGTGTCAGATGTCAGATGAACAAAGTTTATTTGATTTTTAATTATATATATATTGTTATTACAACCAATACAGTAAGTTTATTTGATTTCTCAGAAAGAGAGCAGCACAAAACCCATTTGTACATTTTCTGTGGCTGCAAGAGAATGGTTCTACTACATCGTACATACAAAATGTGTTGGAGCTAGTTTGTTTTGTTAACTACTTTCGAGTATCCTCCACATGGCTAGCTGCATAGAAAGTGTGGTGTCTCTGGTGATTCTTGGCTTCGTGTTGTTTAATAATTGGACACTGTACTGTCTGACTGCATCAGCTAAACTAAACTTCTGCCATGTCTGTCTGATATCTACAACAGATGTACCAGTGAACAGCAAGGAGGATATGGGACATTGCTCTTTGTCCACCCTCCATCTCTGTCTCTGTCTCTCTCTCTCTCTCTCTCTCTCTCTCTCTCTCTCTCTCTCTCTCTCTGTCACACTCCCCTGTATGGAGGTCCATACATCACCATCTCCCCCCCCCCATCTCTACTCCTCCCAGACCTAGAGATGGAGGTCCATACCTCCCCAACATGCTGGGTGCTCCTGGCCCCCAGGCACTATGAAACATTCAGCAGGGCTCCCCATTAGAGTCGCTCTGAATCAGGCACCAGGCGTTTCCACGGCCGCCTTCCTGCCACTTCTACAGCTTGCGACTTAGCAACGCAAATGTAAAGTTTAAAAAAACACACACAAAATCACTGGAACTTCTCACTCCCCCTTGGTCTCAGAATGGTAGTGTCACCCAACTCATCACGCACTTGTGCGGGCTAGCTTTTATAGACAGACTGTTAGGTGTGTGTGCAGCCATTCAGGCGAGCAGTCAGGCAGGTACCTCAGTGTGTACACAAACACACACACAAACACCATAAACCACAGCTTGTGAAAACATTTACATTACATTTAGTCATTTAGCAGACGCTCTTATCCAGAGCGACTTACAGTAAGTACAGGGACATTCCCCCTGAGGCAAGTAGGGTGAAGTGCCTTGCCCAAGGACACAACGTCATTTGAACGGCCGGGAATCGAACAAGTGACCTTCTGATTACTAGCCCGATTCTCTACCCGCTCAGCCACCTGACTCCCCCAAAAACCAGAGGCGTCCTAGCTGTTTCTATGTCTTTTCACACTTCAGGTGTGAGGCTTCACCTTCTGGTGTGCGGCTTGACCTTTGCAACGGCGTGAGAACAGGACAGGCCTGGTGCTGTCCAGTGTTCCAGCTCCAGGCTTGGTGATGTAGTGGGTTTCCTTTCAGCATCTGGCCTGTCTGCAGCGTGTCTGCAGCGTGTCTGCTCAGTGACATTCTTCTTAGCTGGGTACAGCGGCTCTCCGGAAACGCTACAGTATGGAAAGTGAAGTTAAGTGTTTGTAGATTATCTTTGAGAGGATTAGGGTGGTTCTGAACAAATGAACACTTTTAACTGGCAACGCCACCGTCTGAGTCTGAGGATGAATTAAGGCGGGCTCACCTCTCTCTCAATACCACAGCACAGTGGAGATGAACTTCGGGAGGTGGAGGGGGAGGAGGAGGGGAGGTGGAGGGGGAGGCTGCTGTGGTTGACCGCCTGCGTTGCGGCTTTTAGCGTTGAATCCCCCTCCGTCGCCTCTGGGCTGGCCCCTCCTGTGAACATATGAGCCGTGGCAGGGCGTGTGGTGCTGGAAGCCCAGCCACGGGCTCTGATTAAATATTACAGCCCTCTAAATGGATGGAGATTAGCCTCTGTGGGAATGTTAAGGCTTAATATGCCCCCCGGCCAGAAGGGCCTCCCCCTACTCAGCATTCTTAGGAGGAGAGTAAATGGTAAACACACACACACGCACACACACACACACACAGATGAGTGGGTAGTGCTCACACATGTAAGGGGTTGTAGACTAGGTCATGGCTATGGCTCTGCTTGCTGGTAGCGTGCGGGAAGGGTTTGAGAAAAAGACATGTCATTAATAGAAAGTCAGCAAAGATCAATAAATATGAGATGGATTCTATTTACATTTAGTCATTTAGCAGACGCTCTTATCCAGAGCGACTTACAGTAAGTACAGGGACTATTCCCCCCGAGGCAAGTAGGGTGAAGTGCCTTGCCCCAAGGACACAACGTCATTTTGCACAGCCAGGAATCGAACCGGTAACCTTCAGATTACTAGCCCGACTCCCTAACCGCTCAGCCACCTGACTCCCTGCACTCAGATTAAAGCTGAGTGCTTTGCACAGAGGAAATCTATAGGAACGAGGCTAATGACCTTGTGTTGAAAAGGACGACATACGTCATCAGTTATCTCTCATATTAGCAAATAAAAAGCACGATATAACAATATTGTCTGACTTCCCGACAGTCCTGTTGGTGAGTAGCTATTCATTAATTTAGCATTAATAAATAAAACTGTATACACATACAATTCTGTGTTACGATGTGAGACAGAAAATAAGCCTGAACTGATTTGACTCCAACAGGGCACAAGGCGTGTCTTTTTCCAGAATCATTTTAAATCAAACAAAACAGAGAGAATTCTGGAGGGAATTCACATCACAGATTACCACTGCTCTGATTGACTCTGAGAGTGACTCTGTGCGAGAAGAACACCCACATCACGCATGTGAAGTAAATGACTGTCTCTTTTAATTGCGGCTGGTTCCCCAAACCTCGTCATGTCAGTTGGACATCTCTTCGTGAATAATTGATCTGTTGGTTTGTAGCTCGCTAGGACTAAAATGCTTTTACGTGTGTGTGTGTTTTGAGGTTTTGGCATAAAAACCCCTAAGTGTATTATTTATAAACACACCTTAGCAGGTCTGGATTACTTTTTCATAGTTGTGAGCCTTGCTCTTGATTTGCTGTTGAGTTCAACTTTCTACATCTCCTGGTTTAACCAAGTAATACAGTGCAGTTTGGGCAAGTTTCAAATATGGTGTGATGTGAACCATTCACCAGCATGTATCATCTTTATTCTCAATTTACGTTCCTCTCTGAATAAACACACACACACAAAGACCTCATAACACATAACAAACAACAACAGTTCGTCAAACAAATGCCGACACACACACAAACACACACGCACAAGCACTCTGTGCCACTGGGCAGGGACTAGCCTGAAAGATTGAAAGCAATTAAAACTATCATCTGCAGTGGCTCTGGGCAGGCCCCTGGCTGAGGGGGAGCTGCCAGGGTGCATCAGGCTCTCTGTCTCAGCGACACACACACACAAGAGAGGAACACAGCGGCCCGCTCCAACACTGAGGCTTCATGTAAACAGTCCACACACACACACATAAACACACACACATACTCACTCATAGACATACGCACAGACACACACACTTACTCATCTATACACAGGCACACAAACACACATGCATAGACTCACACACACACACATATAGACACGCACACACAAACACCTACACAGGCCGCAACATCAAACGCACACGTGATCCCAATCTGGACGTAGCTCCGCCGATCGCTTCCACGTACAGAGACCCTCCACACACAACGATATTGCTCTGTTCATATATCTGCTGCTGTGTGTCGGCACCACAGCAGACAGCTGGAGGTGTGGTTCAGCTGCAGCTAACGCACCAGAGAGCCAGAGTCTGGGGCCCGCTAGACCCAGCCTGAGGAGCAGTGCGACACCATAATGACCCACGCCAGCAGCCTGAAACGGCCTCGGTGTCCGGGAAATGTCCCCTGCTCTGGAGGACCCAGCCAGGCAGGCAGGGCCCACAGTGAGCCACTACCACCACCACCACAACACATCCAACCAATTAGCTCTCTGGTGAGATGCCGGGTTCATCTCATCTATCGCTTTAAAACAGCCCTCTGAGCGTGGCTTGGATTGCCATGAAAATCCACGTGGCTTTTAGTTCGAAAGTTTCGAGCCCCGAGAACAGGAATGGTGAGTTTGTATAGAGTTGTTTTATAACATTTATCATTTGTCATTGAACAACAGAGAATGATCGTGTGAGCATTTAGGCTCAATCACTGTAGAAGATGAAAGATAACAATGATCTGTGTGATCCCTAAATGCAGTTTTCCTTAATGTAAGCATGCTCTGGAAACAAATGCACGCACACACAAAACCATCCTCGCCTCCCACTGACATAAAACTCTGATCTAATCTGTGGGAAGATGCTGTGAGCTGTTTACTCATAGTTTACCTGGCTTCACATCCCCAGGAACAGTGAGTGTCTGTCTGGTCTGGCCTGGTCCCTAACAAGTCTCCCCAGGACAGCCTCACCAACATCATCAGCCACTAGTTAACTACTTATCTGCCCTCTCTCTCTCTCGCTCCTTCTCCCCCTCCTTCTCTCCACCTCTCCCTCTCTCTTGCTCGCTCTCTCACTTTCTCTCTCTCTCACTTTCTCTCCTTTCTGTCTTTCTCTCTCTATCTCTCCTTCTCTCCCTCCCTCTCCTGTCTCTCTTCCTCCATCTCTGTCAATCCTCCGTCCGGCTCAGGGCTTGTCACTACTGTTTAGCGTCGACATTAGCACCGGTGGTTTCTTTTTTTTCCCTGGCTCCCTCTCCGGGTGCGTTTGAATACATATCCTCTTGATTCCCCGGCCCTGGTTCATTTGACAGGGCCTGTTTTGTCAGGCTGACAGGCGGATAGTAGGGACACTAATAGGCCGCAGAGACCACCAGCAAAGCACCAGCCAGGGCAGGCCCCGAGGTGCCAGTCCCCATCACCCTGGACGTCTCTTGGGGCGGTGTGGAGGCAGGAGAGGGGGTCAGGCGCGGGCGTGAGGGGGAGGGGGGAGGTCAACCATTAACCCTGTCCCACCGGCCGCAGCAGACTGGGCCAAAGCTGACAACCATCAACCTCCGCCCCCCCCCCCCCCCCCCCACACCCCCTCCACACACACACACACCCCTCCACCTCCGCCTCCACCCCCGCACACACACCCCACCCCTCTGTCTCCACCGCACCCTCGCCTCAAACTAGAGGATAAAAAGAGCAGCCAGTGGGGGTGGTGTGGAGATCTGATGATTCAGTCTGCCTCTCAGAAACCCCCTGGTTCATCCAATCCCAGTCAGGGAAGCCTGACGGCCAGACATGCTTGGTGACGGACACTGGATGAAACAGCTGGGACAGGCTCTGATGTGCTGGTGGTGCTGTGTGTGTGTGTCTGTGTGTGTCTGTGTGTGTGTGTGTCTCTGTCCTTGTCTGTGTGTGTTCGGTCCCTCTAGCCTGCTTCTGTCCGACTGTGACTTGCCAAAGTCTGATTGGGCTTAATTGGCAGGTCGAGAGGTCTGGAAGGCAGGAGGGTCTGGAAGGTGGGGGGGTTAGTCTGGCCAAGGCAGGTAGCCTAGATTTGAGAAGGCGATGGGTGTGTTTTTTTCTGCCAAGTCTAGCTGTCGCCAGACAGTGGCACATGGAGACACAAACATGCCAGACAGGAGAAAGTCCCTCTAAACTCTATTAACCCCATTAAACCTCACATCGTCAAAATGAAACCCTGTCACAGGTGCACACTAGAGAACCGTAAATCGAACACACTAAACAAATCCACAAAGGACGATCATGTTGTCAAAATATCAACTCCTTCAGGACAAGATACCTCCTGCCTTTCATCAATCCAAAGCGACGGACAGAGAGGAGAGGAGGAGGAGAGAGAGAATGACAGGAGATAAGGAAAGGCCTCCTCTCGGGTCTTGGGTCTAGTGAATTATTAAGGTTTACTAATACTTGGTAAATCCCTCTTTGTCCTGTCCATTAGCACCCTGTCACATCCACTCTCTGCCTTGAGACTGACTTGTCCGCTTCATTTCGATGACAGAAGTTAAACTGTGCTCTCCTTCCAGGGGAGATGGAGGGGGGAGGGAGGAGGGGCGGGGGGGGGAGGGAGGAGGGGCGGGGAGGTAGGAGGGGAGGGAAGCAGAGAGAAGAACGGAGTGGGTTGTGGAGGTGGAGGGAGGAGGGGAGGGGAGAGATGGAGGGTTGGGGGCAACAGCACACTGGCAAGTAGGCCCCAGGGCTGGATGGTTCTGGAGGGTGCAGGCTCTCTGTGTGTGTGTGTGTGTGTGTGTGTGTGTGTGTGTGTGTGTGTGTGTGTGTGTGTGTGTGTGTGTGTGTGTGCGCAAGCTCTAAGTATGCATGTGCGTTCAAGCTCTCTTTCTGTGTGTGTGTGTGACGGACCATCTTTCTGTGTGTTGCTACAGGAACACCCAAACCCTTTTTCATATGCCTCTACAGAGTGAGTATATTATTTTGTCTAAGTAAGTGTGCCTGTATCACAGTTCCTTATCTACTATCTACCCACCACCAGCAACGTTGCGTCCCCTGCCCCTGCCCCCGCCCCCTCCACCCCCCCTCCTCCTCCTCCTCCTCGCCTCAGTGCGTGCCTGGCGGACTCTCCGCGGTCTCGACAGCCGAGCTGGTCGTTGCCCCGAGCGCCGAAGAGCTGTCGCCTCTCGTTAGCGTCGCCATGCCGACTCAGAGTCCTGCCTGCCTGCTCCTTGATTAAAGAAGCGAGGTGGAGGGGCGCAGGGAGGAGGGACGGAGGGAGCGAAAGGGGAGGGGAGGTGAGGGGAGGGAGGAGAGGGAGGGGTGTGTGCGTACTCACTACTCCCCCGAGCTGCTTTTAAAGATCAGTGATTTGGTCAATTGGTCTGGCAACTCCAATCCCACGGAAGGTCACTGATGACTCAATGGACCAGTCAGAGAGGCAGGCTGTTTGTCAGAATATGTGTGTGTGTGTGTGGTGTGTGTGTGTGGTGTGTGTGTGTGTGTGTGTTGTTGCTTGTGTGTTTGTGTTTTTTTGCGTTGTGCGTGTGTTTTTATCAGTGGATTTCAGTGTGTGTGTGTGTGTTTTCACATGAATGTGGTTTGGTGAACAGACATGCACCTGCTAGGACCTACAACACAATGACTCTGCACATCCGTGCATCAAAGAGGTGTACCAAAAATATAGTACGTTTGTCAAAGGACGTCGCATAACGTCGCGGCTAGTCGTAAAGTCAGAGAGTTGCCTTGCGGCGAGTTTGCTTGTGAAAGTGCCGCTCAAAGTTGACTTTACCTCAGCACAGCCACAGACTCTCCGCATCAACCAAAACATGTGTAGCAGATTCATGCCACCAGTCATGGGCGTATCTAGCCCTATTTTGGGGGCTGGAGCCCCCCAAAAGTTTCATTAGCCCCCCCAATTTTTTGGGGTTAATTTCTCTTCCTAAAACCCACTAGAGGACACTATTTAAAAGGATATTTTCAAAAATTTCTTCTGGGGGAACATGCCCCCAGACCCCCCTAGTTTTGCAGGGTCACAGGAAAAATAATAGGTTTTATCTAGGGGCTTAGCCCCCCCCAAAAGTGGGAACCTAGATTCGCCCCTGCCACCAGTTATTGGCAACTTGACAGAGACATTTTTGCAAATGTCTGTCTGGTGTGGTCTTTTATAGTTGAATATATAGAAGTTAGTCGACATGATGTATGTTTGAAGTAGGCCACAGGAAGTGTGGTCATCATGGTGGACAGGGTCTGACCTTGTGGTGACCCCCAGCCGTCTGTCTCTGTACTCTGAGTTGCCTGGTTAGTCCACACATCCCTGGGGGGCACAAATACTCGTCGCACTCTCAGTGATGTCACTTCCTATATGCCCTGCCCTGGGCACAGCTGTCCATCTCCGGCCAGTTTTCTCTGCCCAAAGGGAGGTCTGACTCGCCCCACGGAAACCACACACACACACACACACACACTGTCCATCTGTTTGGGACTGTCCTTCATTCACCCTCTCAAAATCGGGAATTGAGGACTCTATCCAGTTTAGAAAAGCTGCTCACAATTACAATTGAGGGTCATTGCTTAGTTACTTAGATTATTTGAGCTGTAAATCATCCCAGGCACTGACAGCATGGATCAGCGGAGTGTGTGAACTAGTAAACTGAGCTACAGTAGGTTTGAGGCAACACGACGTCCAGACATTTGAAGGAATGCCCAACAGATTTTTTTATAACACAAAAATAAAGCTTATCATTCACATCAACTGTGGTATGATTGAAGGATATGTCATTCTGTGTTTTTCTATTTCAAGAAATAACTAAAACGATGACTACTTATCTAAGACAACAGAAAGGAGGCTTGAGAGACCGCATGTGTCTGAGCCAAATGAGAGAAACAGAGCAAGAGAGAGAGAGAGACAGAGAGAGAGAGAGAGAGAGAGAGACAGAGAGAGAGCGAGAGAGAGAGAGAGAGAGAGAGAGAGAGAGAGAGAGAGAGACACAGAGAGGCAGAGACACAGAGAGACAGAGAGAGAGAAAGAGAGAGAAACATGAATACCCTCTGGCTATAGCTACTGACTTGTTTATTTGCGGAGGGGGTATAAGGGGGGGGGGGGCGAACATATGGTCTGCTAAAACATGGGCTTGTAGTAGGGAGGCTAGGAGACCCCAAGGGATGGAGCTGAGGGTCCTGGGTGATTGGGCCCTGTCTCCCTCCATTCCTCCCGCTTGGACAACCAGCGATGACAGTCTCTCTCTCTCTCTTTCTCCCCTCCTCTCCCCTTCTCCCAATGGACAGCTATTCCTCTCCAGCTGTGCCCCCCCCTAACCCTACCCCCCCCCCCCCCCCTTGCGTTGCTGCAAGTCACACCCAAGGAGGGGGTCTGGATGTTGGGGGTCCTGAGGTCGAGGGGCTGGGGGCTGGGGTTCAGAGGGGATGCAGCTGGGCCTCTGACACCATCTCCTGGTCCCTGGTCCCCAGAGTGTGTGTCTGAGGGGGTGGCCGCCGCTCTCAGCTCTGCCGCTGAGGGAATACCATCTCCGGTCTCTTCAACAGGGCCGTGCTGTTATCACGTCCCATGTGTCCTAGGTAGCAGCTAGGGAGTCAGGTGGCTGAGCGGTTAGGGAATTGGGCTAGTAATCAGAAGGTTGCTGGTTCGATTCCCTGGCTCTGCCAAATGACGTTGTGTCCTTGGGCAAGGCACTTCACCCTACTTGCCTCAGGGGGAATGTCCCTGTACTTACTGTAAGTCACTCTGGATAAGAGCGTCTGCTAAATGACTAAATGTAAATGTAGCTGGTTAGCCTACTAGCATGGTGTGCTGTTAAGGTTTGGACATGCTGGTATTGTGTCCCCTGGGGTATAGCTTGAAGACAGCTTCGTATATTTGCTAGATTAGTGTCATACGATGAAGGATTAAATAAGTGAGAGCACTGGACATGATGTTCTGCCTTAATGATACAGCTTGTGCTATCTGTAACCCTAAGGAGCGCAGTGATTGGGTGATCTGGGCGGAGGTTCTCCATGAGCAGAGGAGAACTTGATGAACGAAAAAAACGATGCTGTATGTATTAATCCGTTTGTCAGTGCACTGGGACACACACACACACACACACAGGCACAAACACCCTCCAGGTCCATGTGTTTACGGACACACACACACACACTCCCAGGGTTCAAGGCGTTAATGTACACACATGCACACCCCGCACTGATGAGCATACACATGCATACAAGCACACCCTGTGGGTCAGTGAGTTGATGTGCAACACACACACACACCAAACACACACACACTCCCCATGGGGTCAGTGCATTGATGGACATGCACAAATAAACACACTCTCACTTTCTCCCTCACACACACCCGCGCGTGCACACACCCTGCAGGTCGTGGTCTGATGGACAGGAGTCCTGATGCTCTGTGACAGAATCTGCTGCTACGCTTCATCTCCACTTCCTATTCCCCCGTCAGGTGACAACCACAGGTGCCCTGGCAACAGAGACCCCGCCTCCTTGGGATGCACATGGGGGCAGCTGTGTACTGGAGGGGCGGAGGGGGGGCTTTGGAGGGGGGCAGAGACTGACACGATGATATGAACCAAGAGTGTGAGCACCAGCTGCTTCCTGTCAGTCTGACTGGAGAGGAGTCGCGAGTGTCAACATCACATCTCCTCACACTGACAGACATATCCATGTCGCTACTTCAGCTCCACATTAGATGATGGCTCAATGGTGTGTCCTTCCTATGACTATATATATATATAACTATAGATTTCTGTCCGTCCACTTCACCTGTTGTGACGCAAGGCTACACAAGCTTCCCTTGGGCTTGTATCTCATGTGTGTTTATGGAGTTGGAGAGAGGAGAAGGGCATGGATATCTGGAGAGGAAATCAAGAGAGTCATCCATCCAGTCATCGTGACTGAACTGTGATATTTGCCCTTTTCAGACATGAACCAGGACCCGTTTTTCCGATGTATTTTTTTGAGGGGTTTGGAACGTGGCCATTACTCGTCTGCCCTTCCTCACGGGAATTGTGAGGATTCATTTGAGGGTAAAGATGAAGACGTGTCAATGCAGAGACTCCCTGGGCTGTTCCCTCCCCCCGTCTGAGGGGGTTTCACCTTTGAGGAGGAGTCACTGTCAAGACTGAGTCATTGACGTGTTTCAAAGAGGTCAGATCCATATCTGTTGGCAGCAGCATCAGAACCTAAACAATATAGAAGACACCGAACCACCAAAGATATTTCAAGTTGTTTTGAACTGAGCCTGTGTGTGGTTAAAGCTGGGGTTGGATGCTTGAGTTGTTCTCCTTTGAAAGAACGAGGGGAAGGAGGGAGGGAGGGAGGGCCGCTGAATAATTGATAATGGCTGAGAGCGATATGAGTTTACTTAATGTGCCTGGCAGCAGTGGCTAAGAGAGGAGCTGTTAGCTATTCCTCCCCGGGCCGTAAACTCAGGCCGTCGAAGAGGCACGAGGAGAACTCACCTGGGCAGAAGGCCATCGTTTAGTGGTCCAAACACCACTCTCATCTAGCTCCATCCAGCCATCCTTCCATCCATCTACGTACCTCTCTCTTTCTACAGCAAGGAGTCCTATGGGAGTGTGCGCATAGCTATGCTTCAAAGACTGCATACTGGAGATGTTTTATCCCATTAGCGCTCCACCGTGTGTGTGTGAGTGTGTGTGTGTGTGAGTGTCGAAGATGCACAGCTGGATCTCCCCAGCAGTGGTGTGTTAGCTGCCCTCAGGTTCCTGTCTCTGAGTCTTAATAGAGTGCTCCTGTCATCATCCCAGCTGCCCCTCCATAAGGACCCCCCTCTGCACAGCTCTCCCGCTCGGCTGAGAGAGAGACGCTCTCACCAGGATCCTCCCAGGATCCTCCAGTCTTACCTCCACCGCACACACTGTCGTCTCCTTCGGACTCTTCAGTTTAGCATGTCATCACGCTTCCCTAGAAGAGAAGGTGCACTATTGCAGTTGGCTTGTGTCAGGCCCCAGTGTTTCATTGTTTTTCCGTAGCTTTGGATTCAACTCGAAATCGAGTTTGAAGGGGGAAGGGAGCAACCCTGAGGACTTTGTGACGGACAACGGACTGTCCTTTCTCTCTGCACTCTGTTAAACTAAGGAAGGAGGAACTGACGTCTCCTTCCAAGCCTGTCCAAAGCAGCTGAACCAAACTCGTTTCTTTCTCTCCCCTTCTGTATATAAACTTTGACACCTCCTCCTAAGTGTCCTTGCTTTGGGAGGAGTTGGCTCTCTCTTCTTCTCTGTCTCGTCTCCTCGTCTCCTCTCCTGCCCTTTCCCCTCTCCGTCCCTCTTTCTCTTTGCAAAACCTGACATCACCTCCCAAGTGTCCTCACTTCAGGAAGAGACAAACCTCTCCCCCTCTCTATCTCTACTCATTTCCTTTACCCTCTCTCTCTCTCTCTCTCTCTCTCTCTCTCTCTCTCTCTCTCTCTTCTCCATCTCACGTTCGCTCCTCTCGTTCCTCCTGATTTACCAGACATGCTCTTCTTCCCCCTGCTGTCACATTTGGTACAGATGGTTAGGCCCTATGGAGTGGCTTGTCAGTCTCCATTTGCCCAGCGCCGTGTGACAGCGGGCCTGATGGCTCGTGAAGGGCCCCCGACTCCCCCAGCACACGGACACTGGCATTTCTCAAAGGGGCCCGCACACTCCTCCCACACAGCCAGAGGAGGAAAATGAAGAACCTGGAGTTGACCCAGAGCCAGCCACAGGCTAAAGAGACACGGAGGGAAGGAACGAGGGAGGGATGGAGGGAGGGAGGGAACGAGGGAGGGAGGGAGGGAGGGAGAGGAGGAAAGGGAGAGGAAGAGGTAAAACGGAAAGTTAGTGAGAAGGAGGGAGAGGAGAGAGGGACTGAAAGGGATAAAGTGTAAGATGAGAGACGAAAAGAGCGAGAGACTGTAGAGAAAGATAGCTGAGAGAGGCAGAGAGAGAGAGAGAGGGGGCGAGAGAAGGAGCGAGAGAGAGCTGTCAGATAAGACACGCATCCGTCACTGCCGTTGGATGTGATCTCACGGCTCAAGTCAGTTATCTATCCAGCGCTCTGGTGCTACTGCACTAATCACTTCCCTGAGAGCAAGGCAGTGCTGCGCTACACGCCAGCCTAGTGTATGTCAAACCAAGCAAAGGAGAAAGACTTTCTATCCACCCTGAAAATGTACTTTAACCTGACATCTATATCCAATCGTACCCACAATTTCAGTTTGTGAGCATTTGTATTTTATTATTTACAGGTTATAGTTAATTACACTGTGATATTAATTAAAGGACACAAACTAATCTGTTATTTGACAAAAAGGTGGAGGTGGGTCATGGGTCATTCTTGTCTGACAGCTAACCAGTATGTACAGTGTTTCCTGCAGCAGCTTCACAGCATGGGTTCTCTATTTTACAGGTCTGCTCATCCGGAACAATGTGACACTTAAACTGACAGATGTGGAGAGCAGAACGATCCCCACGCGCCTGATTGACAGTTTGGTTTTTGAACAATTTCTTTGTATAGCTTCGGCTAGTTGTCATTCTTGTGTCAGTCAAGGCGTGCGATTTGTATAGACTTAAGGCCTATATTAACTTTAAAAACATAACTACAAATGTGCATATTAGAAAACTATTTAGAATAAAGTAGGTTTGTAGCTACTCGAGACAGTTCTGTGTCAAATAATTTATTTACTTCGACTTTACAGACAGATATTATAAAAAAGTATTGTGCTGAAATATGAATGTGTGGCTAAAACCAATGTAGGCTATCCGCGTGCATGACTGAATTACACACGTATAAAACCAAACCGCATAACTTCTGCAGGCTATTAAAATGTTTAACTGGGCCACTGCACGTCTGTGCTGCACAATAAAGTGCACCTTGACCATATTCAGAGACATATTATTTCATATTTTGATGGTCACACTGATCCCCACAGTAACGCAGCATGGAATTCATCCAACAGATAAAACAGGCCTATCAGTTTCACTCACGCGCAAGCAGGTGCAGGAACAAAGAAAAATCCGCCAAAGAATGATGACATTTAATTAACCACATTTTGTTTGCCTTCTATGATATGACAGAGCTAATTAAGTGGCTAAGTTACTGATTATCTCCAGCAAACATTCAAATAACGAACATCTAAGGTACGTTTAGACTAATTATCATGGTAAAGATAGTTTTGTATGACCTATTGTCAAAATCATGTCAATCTATTTTAATCTACCCTGTGGAGGATACTTACCAAATTAAGTTTGACAGAATAACATAAAGTCTCAAATGTTTTTAAATTCTCTAATTCCATAAATGTTGAACCAACCATTGCCAGTTATCTATATAGTTGAAGTCGTTACTGTATATTGTTTCTGCAAGGTAGAGGCACGTGTGACGGTACCGGGGAGGGAGGAGGCTCTGCGGTGTTGTGGCGCCCCAAGGCATTGCTCCCAGTCAATATATATCTCCCAAACACTCTCTATCGTGCTCCCATTTGAGCGGAATATGCGCTGTCCGCTTGGTACCCGTAACGCAGCGAATTGACAACACACCAGAGACACACACGGAAACGAACCAGGTAGGAATACACATTTTTCTCCCACTTTGAAACACCATATGGCATTCGATTAATGTGACATTTGGAAAAAATATGGAGTTTTATCAGGAGCTAATGCCACGAGTGTGTTTATGTGTAGCCTTGTGAGGAATGCGGGGAAATGCTTTATTCAACCTTCATAGCAACTGGCAAGAAAACATTTAGATACATGACCTTGTTCAAAATATGTACCCTGTTTTGTGTAAACATTTTAACATATTTTGAACAGGCCTACGTATCCTAGGCTATTTCATATAGGATACCTATTTATCATTTAACCTATAGAAAAAGTTTTTGTGCAAATTCAATTGTACTGGACAGGCCTAATTAATGCCAGTTTTAATAGATATACAATTTTATTACTTTATCAGTAGCATTTACTACTTTTGAGTTAATGTGTAAATATTTTATGGGTTGCAGTTATTTAAAGAAACTTGAAATACGACTTGAATTATCTCTATAATTCATCATAGTATCATTTATAGTGACCCCTCATAAACACAAGCGCATTTTGTTGGCTGTTGATGTTATTCCAGTGAGTCAAGTTAATACAGTTTGTGTCATATAGATTGCACGTATCTATAGAAATGTATACTGTTAAAAGTCAATTAAATGTATATTTTGGATGTACACTGAAATATTTTATCAATAAAGTTTTTAACATGTTTAACACGTTAAAACAAGATTCTAATCTCAAGTCTTCCTTTTTTTCAAGGCTGATTCCTCCACAGACTCAGAAGACTCAAGATCATCCCTCACTCATCACCACTCTCGCAACCATCTTAGGTAAAGCTACACTTTACATTTATCAGAGAGTGAATGGGGAAATTATGTGAACCATTAGCAAATGCCAGCTGCATAAATACAGACTGAACATGCTCAAAATGCTTAATGTCCAACTCATATTTTATATCAAACTCATGATACAGAAGAGGACTAATGCACTAATACAACTGCACGATAACACACTATAAAGAATCGTAGTCTTTAACACAGTTAAATGAAATGTACTCACAGCGAGTAAATATCCATCTGATGATATTGCCTTTTGGAACACCACCCCCTCCCTCCCCCCCTCCCCTCCCATCGCCTGATATCGGTTTGTTATTGCACGCAGCTTGTCAATGCTTTTAGTGAGGCCAGCCTTCTTAATTGAAACAATAGTTGTTAAAGCTGAAGCGATCAGGCTCGCCTGACCATGAGCCCTAAAAGCTTAAAACAAGGCCGGAGGGCCTGGAAGGGTTCGGGGTCGAGGCAGGGGTGTGGGGTGGGTGTGGGGGTGGGGTAGCGGAGTGCGCAGCACAGCTGATAACAGTGTCCGGAAGAGGGAAAAAGCAAACTGTAAAAATGATTTTTATTGATTGGTTCCTAATAGCAGCTGTTAGGCACTGTTATTAGCTAGGAGCGGGGGGGTCAGGGCCTCAGGGCTGGACAAGCCAGCCAATCGAATGGGCCGATACAATCGCGCTTTACTTGTGAAGGGGGTCCAACCAGGACGAAAGTTGGCGAGCGGCCTGCCACCCTGTGTTAGAGTCAATGATTCGCTAATCAGAGTCGAGGTGTATTAGTCACTGAGTCTCCCTGGTTAACTTCTCAATGAGACACCCGCATGCTGCAGTGATGGTTTACTCACCACAATACCGGCACTCTTTAAATCAATTTAGATCTCAGGAGATAGACATTGATGACAGAGAATTATGTTTAAAGCTTAATGAGGGAGTACAAAGTGGCTTTGTAAAGTTGTACTTTTTTTTTTTTTTTTTTTGCCTCAGACTTGACCCAAACTGTTTCTCTGTCTTTCATTCCTGTTTGGCCTGAAGGAAAATAGAAACCAGAAGCCTCCCAGTCACAGGGGGTCTCTTAGCATGAGGAGCTGCCTCCCTAACATGCTCCTACAGGGGAAACCCAGAGGCTTGGCTCTCAGGACAGAAACTTTTTATTCTGTTTTCTTCTTTTAATAGAAAAGAATATACACCATTCATTTCGGCTAGCGCTCGAAACAGTTTTGAGAGAGAAAGAGCGATGGAGAGCTGAATGTATTTGATCGTTTTTTTGAAATAATTTGAGATTACAATAAATCGTATTAAGAGGATGTTTGAAATAGTCGTTGCGAATAATAGTTTCTCAAGTGTATCAAATCTGAGATTTTTGATGTCAAATGAAATTTTACATTTAATCTACGGCTGACTGATTTGATTTATCTCAAGGATAATTAACAAATTACATGACAAAAAGTCTGTAATTGTATTAACTTAATGTACTGTAGTAATCCTTTAGTTTACAAAATCTCGTAGTTTTTTTGGAAAAACTGTTTAGTAAAGAACACATTTTGGAATGTATAGAGATACATCATGTATGTATTCATCATTGCATTGTTTTTTCTGTAAAAATATGAGCAGGTGAATATGTATGTAGGTGAAGATAGAAGTAATTTTAGCTCTGAAGATTCTGCATTTATTGTTGCATGATAAGTTGGAACACTTGAACACTCATTATTTCATGCATTTATTTGTTTGGAAAAATGTTTATAGAACAATCTTTACCTTAATAGATCTTGTTGTTAAATCATTTAATATTTATAGTAAACATATCTTTACATCAGATTAAAGTTTTCTATCTTACAGTTTTCAGAGCAATTTTGGATATATACCGTTTATCTATTATTTTATTTTATTAAATATTTTTAAAATTTACTGAGTAGTAGTGAGTGAAGTAAATAATATTGTAAACAACAAAAAAGTTACATAAAAATTCTGTCAGTCTTCAACAATCCAACAATCCACTGGGATATCAATATTGAGTTTTAATCAATTAGAATTGTTATAATATCGTATAAACTTTAAAAAAAAAATAAGGTAGAAGAAAAAAGCAGACAGAAAGAGCAGTTGAACTTGGGCGATGTGCCTTGACCCAGATCTCAGCACTGGCACTAACGACGCCCCGTGGGCGCGATGCCAGGCTCTCATTAACAACCAGGGCCCACACCCCCAACCCTCTCCCCTCAACGCCCGCCCTCTGCAGCCCTCACCCTGGCCGCGCCGTGCCCATAACCGGCCTCCAGGGCCCAGCCCTCCAGCCCAGGCAGGCCCGTGAGTAAGGCCCCCTGCACAGGTGCTGAGCCCCCCGGGGGCCTGTCTGTTTGCCCCCCAGCCCTGGGCCCTGCTAGTGCCTGGTGCTGCACTGGAAATAATGAGTAGTGGCAGGTACAGTGAGAACTGAGTGTTGTGACACCGCCCCCTCCCCCTCCCCTCCCCCCCCTCCCCTCCCCCTCCACACCCCCAAGTTAGGTTAGTGGCTCCAAGGCTCAGGCAGGCTGCACATGACACACTACACTTACACATATGCTCATGCTGATACACAGCACCCCACGCCCCACATCCACAAACACTCAAGATTCATTAACATTCTTGTTTTTGCCATATGGTCCACAGCACAATGGCGTGTCTCTCATTTAATGTGTTTTGTTCACTGTAAAGAACCAAGATATGAATTTAATGGAAAATGTAATATATTGTATAATATTTCAGTACATTTCTTAAAAAATGTTTTTACTTACAAGCACTGTTAATTTTCTATCCACAGATTGAGCTTCAGTCATACGCAAAAACCATGCAATTTATCCCGCTGACTTGTACAGTCTGAAGAACCAGAGAAGAAACTCTGTTCTGCTGAATCTGTCCTGGAAAGTCCCACATCAAACCTTTTATTCAGCAACAGCAGCACAGTGAGACTCTCTATCCTAGCCATGTCTAAAGACGACCATGGCTGTAAGGTCATGTCAGCCTGCAAACACAAGGAGCGCAAGCCGAAGAAGCCCCACTACATCCCTCGACCTTGGGGCAAACCCTACAATTACAAATGCTTCCAGTGTCCCTTCACCTGCATGGAGAAATCCCACCTGTACAACCACATGAAGTACAGCCTGTGCAAGAACTCCCTGTCCCTGCTCATCGAGTCCGACTGGCCTTACAAGAAAGGGAACATCCTGCACCCGGACCAGCTCAGGCCTCTCCAGCAGACACAGGAGCTCCGCGGGGCCGGGAAAGAGGAGCCCGGGCCCGGGACGGGGCCGGAGGAGAGGCCCCGGGCACGGAGGCCCCTGGAGGAGGAAGGAGAGGAAGGGGAGAGTCAGGGAGGAGATGAAGAGGAGGAGGAGGAGGGAGACGGGGCGGAAGTCGTCGGCATGACCAGAGAGGCCTCCAACAACAGCGGCAGGGAGTCGTCGTCTGAAGGGGCGACCAGGAAGGCCAAGCGGGCTGAGTCGGAGCTGCTGATGGCCGACATGTTCTCCCTGGAAGACCAGCTCCTGAGGGCTCGCTCGGTGGAGGTGGAAGCCCAGCTGAAGCACTACAAGCTGTCCAAGACCAGCCTGACGGCTCCCGGACTCCTGTCAGAGCAGTGGAGGTTACTGGCCACCAGCCACACTAAGGCCAAGCCCGAGGTGGCCCAGCCTCGAGTGGGAAGCTCCATCCCCTGTTACCCTCCTCCCCCCAGCCTGGCCGACTACCCGGACCCCACCGGGCTCAACCTGTCTGTCCTCGGGGTGGGCTACCCGCTCAGCCCTGGCCTGTTCTCCTACGTCAACTCAGGCCTCCCCACCTCTGCCAACAGTCTCACGGCCCAGACCCACGCCCAACTCGCTCAGCTTCCCTTCCTGGCTTCGGCCGCTCAGCTCATGCACCCTGCCTCCACTGCACACCCCCACGCAGACAGGACCCTCCTGCCACCTCGATTCTACTACCCCTTCCTCTGCGAGCACACCTTCGGGGGAGGAGCAGCTTCCGCACAGAGCGAGGCCAACAAGGGGCTCAAGACCTCCACCAATGGCCTGGAGTCCAGCCCACCCAGCTTTCAGCCCAAAGTCAACCTGTGGAAGGTGCCTGCCCTGCGGCCGAGGGCAACTCCTGCCTCCCCTGCTGCCTGGGCGCCCCCCCAGAGAGAGTCTCCAGACCCCAGCTACAGGACGGGGGACAAGCTCCAAGAAGCAGCCAAGGAGGGGAAAGCAGGCTGGGGGGGCCTGAAGAGGACAGGGGCCCCCTTGGGGATCCGCGAGGCCCCTGTGGAGAAGAAGCCGGCGCTGGGGTTCACCTTGGACTTCCTGAAGAACATCCAGAACAACACGTCTGTCGCCGTGGCAACGGACAAGCTTCTTCTCCACAGCAGGTGAGAAAAGTTTTTTTTTTTATCACGTATTCTTGTTTTTATTCACTTTAGTTTTCGAACCTTAAGATGTGAAACCGTTTCAAAATAACTCAAATAAAAATTAATTAGCATCCTGTTCTTTTCGCAGTTTCCATCGTGCTCAGCCTCAGTCCCGTCAGCTAGACCAGTGGTACTCAGACCCCCCTGCCAGCCCCAACAGTGGGTCCTCCTCCCCTCCCCGATGCAGCCGACCCAACAGCCAGGACTCTACCACGGGCCGAGGGACGGGGGGGGACGCATCCTCCCAGTCGGCCGCAGCTCTCCTCAGCGACCTGTCCAAGGCTCTGCAGGAGTACCAGGAGGCTGAACGCAAGATCTCCCACCTGGAGAGAGAGGACACCCCTGCTCAGGGACACCTGTGGGAACACCTGAGCAAAATACGCAGTGAACTCTCCCACATCCACCAGGCTCTGGAGAGGACAGCCCGCCAGAGCGAAGGACCCCTGGACCTGTCGGTCAAGAAAGACCCGGCCACGACAGAGACGGTTGCCGCCGGCGACCAGGTCGCCACGAGAGACGCGAGCCTCCACGGCAACGCCTCGTCGGAAACCGAGGAGGAGGACGACGAAGAGGCCGACGAGGAGAAAGAGGCGGAGGACGAGGAGAACGAGAAGAAAGCCATGAAGGCCTCGCTGGAGAGCCGCAAGCAGTCGCTAGACATGCTGATCAAGATGAGCCAGGCGGGCGTGTCGGTGGTGAAGACGGAGATTCTGTCTCCGGGGGGTTTGAGTCTGAGGACCGGTCAAGCTGAGGCCTTGTGGCCCGGTAGAACCACCAAGTGTGAGGCAGACTCCAGCGTGCTGCTCTGCCCTGACGGAAGGCCCGTGGTTTTCACTGACATTCCCTCCTCTGCCGCCAAAACCACAAAGAGGCCGCCCTCCATACAGCGACTAGAACCACACTGTCCGCTTAGCCCTCTAACCGCAACGGACTCTTAAACAATCATTTATTTTATTTAAGAAACAAAGTTACTGACTTATGAGAACTCTCCAAAACTCACAACACTATTTAATTGATTTCATTTGTTCTGCGTAGTTTAATGTCCAGGCAACTGCATCACCATTACTTTGAAACTTTCTCTCACAAAACAGACCCTTCCTGAGCCCAACTGACACAATTATGTCGATGCTTAGCACCTTATGAGTAAAAGAATGGATCAGAAGAGATAGAAATAAGACAAAAAAGTCGTAATAATGCACTAAAACAGCTCTGCTTTTTTTAGATGTTAATTGTTGAGGATTCTCTGGCAAACTAAAAACAATCTTAGCCAGTGCTTGAACCTTAACAAAAAAATAATAAATATGTACTTGCACTTAATATTTAAGCTTCATAAAAAATGTGAGAAACTGCTGATAGAAAATCCTTTGATGTACATAATGTAATTTTCTTCATCAGTGTAAGTAAAATGAATTCATAAGTAAATGTTATGTTTTATATGGAAATGTGTTGTTGAATTGTATTATTGTGAGTTTGATTAAAACAGTGCACAGTACACCACTGTAAGAAATGCACATGTATTTGAATAAACAAAGATATTACAAAACCATGCTGCTGCCCTCATCATTTTTAGCCGCATATTACATATTCAAAAGAACTATGAAGAAATATGCTTCACATTTTGAGTGATTTACTGCTCAGTGGATAAACTTGCCATGGATTGAAAGTACAACTCTGATATTATGCTACACTGTAACAATACAGTGTCTAAAAAAGTAAAGTGCCTTTGTAGAGGTTTATACATTATGGATTATACAGGTTCTGATAGTACAGCTGGAAGGCAGCTTATACACAGTGGCATTGCCTCTTCTCACACATAGGGTGTGTGTGTGGTGTGTGTGTATGGTGTGTGTGTGTTTTATGTGTGTATGGTGTGTGTGTGTGTCTGTGAGGTGTGTGGTGTGTGAGGTGTGTGGTGTGTGTGTATGTGAGGTGTGTGTGTGTATTTGAGGTGTGTGTGGTGTGTGTGTATGTGAGGTGTGTGTGGTGTGTGTGTGTGTGGTGTGTGAGGAGTGTGGTGTGTGTGTATGTGAGGTGTGTGTGGTGTGTGTGTATGTGAGGTGTGTGTGGTGTGTGTGTATGTGTGGTGTGTGTGTATGTGAGGTGTGTGTGTGTGTGTGTATGTGAGGTGTGTGTGGTGTGTGTATGTGAGGTGTGTGTGGTATGACAGGGCTAAAGGTGTTGTAGCTCCCTGAGCTAAAACATGGTCACCTGTGACTGGTTCACAACCCTCCTCCAAAGGTCAGGGCTGTGAGGCAAGGGGCTCCAGATTGGCAGGGGAGAGGAGTGCCTGTCAGCCCCCAGGAACGGTGGACTGCACTAGGCCGCCCTGCTCTCCCTGGTCCCCTCCGCGCCCTCACACCCAGCCATGGCGGCAAAGGTCAACTGCCAGAGCTACAGTGCCCAAAATGGTGAATGGTTTGGTTGTGATGAAGAGGTCAAAGATGCCTGTCTGTTTTCTTTACTCTATGGGTTAGTTATATAAACAAGTGTCACTTTAATTATGTTAGTTCACCTGCCAACATTAAACAATAAATTCCTACCACTATGTTACTTTCTCACCTTACCAGGAGGACATGTATTACAGATTTTTCTTTCATGTCTGTGATACGGACTATTACAAAAAGTTTATTAAAAAATTATAAACAGACTTTGTTTAATGAACACTTCAAACAACACAACATCATTTAATAAGCAACTATCTCTAGCTTTGTGATTACAGGAAGACAGGTTTCATCATTTGTTTGCCTATAGCGCCCTCAAGTGGACAAAAATAGATAACAGCAGCGTCAGCCTGGTCCAATCCTTGGTCGTTATTCACATGTTCAGATCAGATTCTGTGACACAATGATGGACACTTATAATGATGGTGGGTGTGACAATTACACATCAATGCATGCTAGGTATGATGCTAACCCTAACCCTTTGGTCATTTTATTCAAAACACACATACTAACCCCTTTGGTCATTTTATTCAAAACATACATGTTAACCCCTTTGGTCATTTTATTCAAAACACACATGCTAACCCCTTTGGTCATTTCATCCAAAACACACATACTAACCCCTTTGGTCATTTTATTCAAAACATACATGTTAACCCCTTTGGTCATTTTATTCAAAACACACATACTAACCCCTTTGGTCATTTGTTCCAAAACACACATACTAACCCCTTTGGTCATTTGATCCAAAACACACATGCTAACCACTTTGGTCATTTTATTCAAAACACACATACTAACCCCTTTGGTCATTTTATTCAAAACATACATGTTAACCCCTTTGGTCATTTTATTCAAAACACACATGCTAACCCCTTTGGTCATTTCATCCAAAACACACATACTAACCCCTTTGGTCATTTGTTCCAAAACACACATACTAACCACTTTGGTCATTTTATTCAAAACACACATACTAACCCCTTTGGTCATTTATTCAAAACATACATGTTAACCCCTTTGGTCATTTTATTCAAACACACATACTAACCCCTTTGGTCATTTATTCAAAACATACATGTTAACCCCTTTGGTCATTTTATTCAAAACACACATGCTAACCCCTTTGGTCATTTGATCCAAAACACACATGCTAACCACTTTGGTCATTTTATTCAAAACACACATACTAACCCCTTTGGTCATTTTATTCAAAACATACATGTTAACCCCTTTGGTCATTTTATTCAAAACACACATACTAACCCCTTTGGTCATTTACCCCAAAACACACATACTAACCCCTTTGGTCATTTATTCAAAACATACATACTAACCCCTTTGGTCATTTTATTCAAAACATACATGCTAACCCCTTTGGTAATTTTATTCAAAACACACATGCTAACCTCTTTGGTCATTTACCCCAAAACACACATACTAACCCCTTTGGTCATTTACCCCAAAACACACATATTAACCCCTTTGGTCATTTAATCCAAAACACACATGCTAACCACTTTGGTCATTTTATTCAAAACACACATACTAACCCCTTTGGTCATTTTATTCAAAACATACATGTTAACCCCTTTGGTCATTTTATTCAAAACACACATACTAACCCCTTTGGTCATTTTATTCAAAACATACATGTTAACCCCTTTGGTCATTTTATTCAAAACACACATGCTAACCCCTTTGGTCATTTGTTCCAAAACACACATACTAACCCCTTTGGTCATTTGATCCAAAACACACATGCTAACCACTTTGGTCATTTTATTCAAAACACACATACTAACCCCTTTGGTCATTTTATTCAAAACATACATGTTAACCCCTTTGGTCATTTTATTCAAAACACACATACTAACCCCTTTGGTCATTTTATTCAAAACATACATGTTAACCCCTTTGGTCATTTTATTCAAAACACACATACTAACCCCTTTGGTCATTTTATTCAAAACATACATGTTAACCCCTTTGGTCATTTTATTCAAAACACACATACTAACCCCTTTGGTCATTTGTTCCAAAACACACATACTAACCCCTTTGGTCATTTGATCCAAAACACACATGCTAACCACTTTGGTCATTTTATTCAAAACACACATGCTAACCCCTTTGGTCATTTGTTCCAAAACACACATGCTAACCCCTTTGGTCATTTGATCCAAAACACACATACTAACCCCTTTGGTCATTTACCCCAAAACACACATACTAACCCCTTTGGTCATTTTATTCAAAACACACATGCTAACCACTTTGGTCATTTTATTCAAAACACACATGCTAACCCCTTTGGTCATTTATTCAAAACACACATACTAACCCCTTTGGTCATTTTATTCAAAACATACATGTTAACCCCTTTGGTCATTTTATTCAAAACACACATACTAACCCCTTTGGTCATTTGATTCAAAACATACATGCTAACCCCTTTGGTCATTTTATTCAAAACACACATATTAACCCCTTTGGTCATTTAATCCAAAACACACATACTAACCCTGTTGGCCATTTGATTCCAAAACACACATACAAACCCCTTTGGTCATTTACCCAAAACATACATACTAACCCCTTTGGTCATTTACCCAAAACACACATACTAACCCCTTTGGTCATTTTATTCAAAACACACATACTAACCCCTTTGGTCATTTTATTCAAAACATACATGTTAACCCCTTTGGTCATTTTATTCAAAACACACATACTAACCCCTTTGGTCATTTGTTCCAAAACACACATACTAACCCCTTTGGTCATTTGATCCAAAACACACATGCTAACCACTTTGGTCATTTTATCAAAACACACATGCTAACCACTTTGGTCATTTTATTCAAAACACACATACTAACCCCTTTGGTCATTTTATTCAAAACATACATGTTAACCCCTTTGGTCATTTTATTCAAAACACACATACTAACCCCTTTGGTCATTTTATTCAAAACATACATGTTAACCCCTTTGGTCATTTTATTCAAAACACACATACTAACCCCTTTGGTCATTTGTTCCAAAACACACATACTAACCCCTTTGGTCATTTACCCCAAAACACACATACTAACCCCTTTGGTCATTTACCCCAAAACACACATACTAACCCCTTTGGTCATTTACCCCAAAACACACATACTAACCCCCTTTGGTCATTTTATTCAAAACACACATGCTAACCCCTTTGGTCATTTAATCCAAAACACACATACTAACCCCTTTGGTCATTTTATCCAAAACACACATACTAACCCCTTTGGTCATTTTATCCAAAACACACATATTAACCCCTTTGGTCATTTAATCCAAAACACACATACTAACCCTGTTGGCCATTTGATCCAAAACACACATACTAACCCCTTTGGTCATTTACCCCAAAACACACATACTAACCCCTTTGGTCATTTACCCCAAAACACACATACTAACCCCTTTGGTCATTTTATCCAAAACACACATGCTAACCCCTTTGGTCATTTTATTCAAAACACACATGCTAACCCCTTTGGTCATTTAATCCAAAACACACATACTAACCCCTTTGGTCATTTTATCCAAAACACACATACTAACCCCTTTGGTCATTTTATCCAAAACACACATATTAACCCCTTTGGTCATTTAATCCAAAACACACATACTAACCCTGTTGGCCATTTGATCCAAAACACACATACTAACCCCTTTGGTCATTTACCCCAAAACACACATACTAACCCCTTTGGTCATTTACCCCAAAACACACATACTAACCCCTTTGGTCATTTTATCCAAAACACACATGCTAACCCCTTTGGTCATTTTATTCAAAACACACATGCTAACCCCTTTGGTCATTTCATCCAAAACACACATACTAACCCCTTTGGTCATTTCATCCAAAACACACATGCTAACCCCTTTGGTCATTTTATCCAAAACACACATGCTAACCCCTTTGGTCATTTTAGTCAAAACACACATGCTAACCCCTTTGGTCATTTGATCCAAAACACACATCATAGTAACAAAGTCTTTGTCCTTTGTTACTTCCCATCTCTGACGTAGACCCATCCCAGATCATGGCTAACATGCAAAAACACTGTAGTGAAAGTCTGGGAGCTGCCCAGATAACAGAACAGCCGTGCCTCCATCACAGCAGCTGTTTGGTCAGACTGAACCAAGGACAAAGCTCGGTGAGGATGGATCGTCTAAAAGATACTCTCTCCAAGGCTGTCTTTACCCCCTCTTCTCTGATGTCTGCCAGGGGGGGCCTGCACATGTCTCAGATCGTGCTGTGTCTAGTCACCTTCATCCTGGCCGCCATCCAGGGAGAGACCCAACACACCTACTGGAACTACGCTCTGTTCGTCTGGGCCTTCTGTCCCCTCTTGACCCTCTTCGTGACCGTCATCGAGATGTTCGCCCTCAATATCCTGCTGGGTTTCTGCATGGACTGGGATGACTTCACCACGGGCGTGGCCATGTCCTCCGCCCTCATGACCCTATCCATCTTCATCATCTACGCCAACTTCTACGCCTGCCGTGTTTGTTTCTATTCCTGGGTGGTCAGCGGCTTCGCGCTCCTCTGCGGCGTGTTGTACGCCCTCGAGGTGATCAAGGATAAGTTCCTGGACAGGAAGACAGGCAGCTACCTGGCAGCTCTGCCCGGCTTCTGGAAGGTGCTGGAAGCTTTTGTCAGTTGTATTATTTTTGTCTCTTTCACAGGCTACGATGGGAGACTGACCCTGATCCTATGCCTCATAGCTTACATCATTCCCTTCCTCATCATTCCTTTAATCATTGCTACAAACATCCTGAAATCCCTCAAGAACTGTTTGCCGTTTAACATAGACCGCTTCACTTTTATATTCTTAATCATATCTGTGGTGCTTTATTGCTGCACTGCACTTGCCTATCCAATCTACATCTTCCGGAACAATCCTCGACCCAGTGACTGTCCAGGCAGCTTCTGCATATGGGCCATTCAGTTTATTGTGGCCTTTATGACATATGTTAACCTGATTTTTTTCATAATAGACCTGGTTTTTACCCTGCTAGGAATATGTGGTTTTAAACGAACATAGTTAAACAATGTATAATGCTGACCTCTTTGGTTGTGGGAATGTTACATTTTTTTGTTTGTTCAATAAATACATTAACACAGAATACTTGTCCTCTTTTGTTGAAAAAGAAAATACTTGCTGGCCGAAGAGTAGCTTTCACAAAGAATTCGAAGCGCAGATTTTTCATCAAGAAATGTTTATAGAAAATTATGTTTGTCCTACTGGCTTTTGCTCTGTTGTTGGTTCTAATGCAAAATACTCTAGCGAGTCATCAAATCAAAATAAAAAAATCCAATCAAAATTGATTTGTATAGCCCTTTTTACAAGCAATATGACAGAGGGCTTGACATACGCCCATAGAACTGCCCCTCAACCAACCTAAACCCTCAAGGAAGACAAGGAAAAACTCCCCCAAAAAACTAACTAGTGGAGAAAAAATGTAAGAAACCTTGGGAGGAGCAATTCAGTGAGAGATTTGAATTTGAATAACGAGGAGTGGCTTGTAGTTTATAGAATCCTCCGATGATGTCTGGTCACGCCTTTCAGGAATAACTTTCAACTCCAGAGACATCTTTGGCAGAAATGGAAGAACTGTCATGGTAGTGCTTACAAGGAAAAAAGAAAGTCTCGCAAACTTGTCAACTACCCGGAGGAAAACCCGACAGCAACCTGCACAATTCACAAAGTTGATCGAATTTAGAAGATGTGTGGTCCATTCAAGTCCCTGCGCAACTGTCTGAAACTGGTGGAGATTATCTTCAGCGCTTTGGCATTCATCATCGTCCTCTTCAGAGGCAGGATGGTGAATCCCTACGGCGTCTGGTGTGAGTTCGTCTGGGTGTTCTGTGTCGTCGTTCCTGTGGTCATATTTGTGATGGAGCTCATGCTTTGGAACGTATTACTGGCTTTGTTTCTCCCTCCCTGGGACGACCTGACGTGCGGGCTCACCATGCTCTGCACCCTCATGATCACCTCGGCCACCATCACCTTCGCCGTGATCTTCGCCTGTCCCTCCTGCATCGTCAGCATCCTCTGCGTCATCTCCTCCTTGATTGCTACGCTGGCTTTCCTGGTGGACGCCGTGATGGCCAAGATGAAGTGTCCTCGGGGGTTTCTGTCCAACTGCAGGGGCGTCCTCAGGTTCACTGAGGCGTTCGTGGCGTGCGTCCTCGTCAGCGCTGCCGGAAATTACTTCCTGCAAATGGAGAGGAGATTCCATCATCCGGCGATGGTGTTTTGCGTGGTGGTTTACGTAGTCTGCCTGCTTGTGACTGTGGTCATTATTGTCCTTCATCTTATTAAGCTGTTGAGATGCCTGCTGACGTTCGGGATGGAGATTCTGGAACTTGGGTTTAACGTCCTCGCTGTGTTGTTGTACGTGGTTGCTGTGATTCTCTGGTCCATCTATGGTTACAGGAATTATCACATTGACGACCCCCTCCACTGTCGTGACTGTACCTACAAAGACATGATTGTGGTTCTGATAGGGTCCATTGTCAATCTGGTGCTCTATATTGTGGACCTGGTTCTATCCATCTTGGCTAAACTCAAAGCCTGAACAGGCTGCGATTATATTTAATTGTATGTGTTACCTCTGTTTTTTGCCTGTACCTGTGTACACAGAGTAACCTGAGCATTTGGATTTCTTTCAGGATTTATCAAGTTAATTGAATTGAGTCTCATCTTGGCTAAATCTGAATTCTGAGTATATTGTCACTTACTAGATAAACTATGTGTTATGAAAATTCACTGATATTCATATTTTACAAATGTTGGATTAAAAAAATACCTCTATGATCATAATTTTAAGTTATGGAAACATGTTTGTTTGGAATAAAATGTTTGCCTTTTTATTTTCAGTTAACAGTAAAATGGTTGATACTGTATCGCACGGTCAAGCAGGCATTGAAACAATTCCATACAAGTGATAGTATGCAAAGGACTGACACGTGGCACGTGCTCCTATAAAACTAGAATAAACACAATGGTTTTAATGAGGGAACCAGTAAGTTCAGTTGAATGTAGCCCTCCATGGAAATGAACTAAGATAGCTGATGCAAATGTTTACTGTATTTACCAAAGGAGCACACAATGTGTAGCCTCCTGATTACTGTTTATAAAACATGCTTTACAGTTAGACAAGGGCGATACGTTATGCCTTGAGACATTTGCCTCTTGCCAGGCCGTCTTTGAAAAAAAATATTTTGTTGGATAAATGGTAAAAAAAAAAATATATATAACGTAGTATTATTGTATTACAAAACCACAGTGTAGTGAACTGTTTGAGGGCTTGTTTCTCAGACAGAGAGAAAACCAAACCCTTCATCTATATCAGAGAAACACGGTTTGAATGTTGGATTAATTGCTCAACATATCTCAGCTCTCCTCTGGTTCTTCAAACTGGGCGGTCTCCAGAAGACCCTGGAAGCAGAAATAGTGGGAGTTGCAGTACATAGGAGGTTTGTTTGGACAGGACCCAACCATTTCTGGTTTCAATGAGGCGAAGGGGTTTGGCCCACTGCCTTTCAAGTCCATCTCCAACTCCAACAGGATCTGCAGTGAGTAGGTCATCTCTGTCTCACTGTGGGAGGAGGGAAGAGGGAGTCAGGTGGCTGAGCGGTTAGGGAATCGGCCTAGTAATCAGAAGGTTGCCGGATCGATTCCCGGAGGATTCCCGGCCGTGCCAAATGACGTTGTGTCCTTGGGCAAGACACTTCACCCTACTTGCTTCGAGGGGGAATGTCCCTGTACTTACTGTAAGTCGCTCTGGATAAGAGCGTCTGCTAAATGACTAAATGTAAGAGGAAGGAAACAGGGAGTTTCACAAGACAGAAACCCAGAAGTGACTGAGTGAATGTGGGAGTGAAATGAACACATTAATACATTGCATGATTTAAGTCAAATTAGCTTTGCTGTGCATTGCAAAGGATTGGACAGTAGACAGCTGACATGTTTAGGTAATGGTGAAGATAAGGTGTTTGTTGTGATCATGTAGAGAGAAATACCATACTGATGGGTGTACAAGACTCTTACTTCAGAGCAGTGAAGAAGGAGGGGATCTCATAATCTCTTAGGAGCAGGAGGGTCGGTAACCACCCCTCATCCAGGCCTTGGCTTGCATCAAAACCTGTAGGACAAAGGACCAATCAAAACAGCTTAGGCCAGATAAGACACATAATGTCATCCTACACATTCAGGAATTAACCTTATTAACAAGTCAAGAACAATTATGCTTAATAGTGTTCTTGTGTACGACTTTTCAAAGAGCTGCAAGATACGTGAAAGAGCTTCTCACCTGGGTGAAACCCAACCACCAGATCAGGCTTGGCCGCTTCCTCTTTCTCCACCAGGTCCTCCCAGAACTGGTGGTAGAGGCCCTTGTAGGCGCTGATGTAGACCCTCTGTCTGGGCCCGAACGCCGTGAGAGGAGGCCTCATAATGGGGCCTTCCACCACCTCCGGCCCCACCATCACCACCTCCAGACCCTGGTGCCCAGGGAACATGCGGTTGAGCTCGTCGTAGTCTGTCAGTTTGGCCCCCGTGGTCTCACTCTGGCCTGCTCCTACCAGGTGGATGGTGAGGGGTCTGGAGTAAGGGTTCAGGCCAAATAGTCTCAGCCCTAAGGCAATGCTGAGTGGCCTGGAAAAGAACTCGCTTGAGACTCGCCACAGCGACTGCCTCAAGTCATCGTCCTCTGGTCTGGGCCTCCCGGCGTTGTTCCACAAGTCGGTCATGTTAGCACCAGCCATGATGGCGTCCTGACGGGAGGTGAGGTCCCCCTGCATGGCCAGCCAGTCGTCCCAGGTTTTGACCTCGGATTGCGGGCGTGACCACTTCTCTGTGGGGAACGGGAGGTCTCCTTGTCGTTGAGAAGAAAAGACAGAAAAGGAAAGGGAAGCTTTTATCAGTTGAAGTTTTAATTTATATTTAACTAATTAGTATTTGAGCTGATCAGAAAAGAACATGATGCTAAAACTATTGGTTCACCAATTGAGCCTTGTAGGATTAAAGCTTTTAGCCGACATGTTCACTGGGACTAGATACAAATAACTAGACGTGTTTGGCCCCTCACCTTTAAACACAAGCCAGTCCACAAATCTATCAATGGATATGAGGCGCAGCTGTGAGCAAAACATTTTGTGCTTGGGCCAGTCAGTCTTCTGACATTGTTTGCAACAATAATACACATTTAGACATCTGCAACGTAGGGAGAGAGAGAGAGAGAGAGAGAGAGAGAGAGCAGAGGGAATAGAAAGTAATTAACAGAAAGAAATGCTTCCAATTGAAGTGCTTCTAATTGAAGCTCCTCATTGGGATACAACTGTACGTATGAAACATGAACATTGAACAGGGTTGTTTTCTGTTGCACTGCACCTCACACAACGCTTCAGTGTCTGTGTGTTTGAAAGTTGACCAGTCTTCGTTTCACAGTTAGCACAGAACCTGTACGATTCCTCCATCTTCTCAAACATCTCTTTCTGAGACCGGAAGGCCATGGGTTTGCCTTTAGCCTCTGAGGCAGTCCTACAGTAGTGAGAGAGGAGAGAGAGGAGAGAGAGACAGAGAGAGAGAGAGAGAGGGGGAGAGGGATAGAGGGAGAGAGAGCGTCGATCGGTGATTTGAACGAGAGGGATAGGGAGATGGTAGACTAGATATCTAGGTCTACTGTTCGCTTTTTTTCGTCACTTTCTACTAGGTGAGAGTGGACTCTTTATATCAGTGACTTTCGCTCTCTCTTTTTTCGCTGTCTCTATGTATATCTCGAGCACTCACTCGGAGTGGCGGTCTCTCCTTTCTCTCTTCTCTATTTCTCTTTGCTCTCTGCTCTATCTTCTCTCTCTTCTCTTTTCTCTTTCTCTCTCTTGCTTTTTGCTTTCCTCTTTGATCTCTTGCTCTCTACTCTCTCTTTCGTTCTCTCTTTACCTCTTTCTCTCTCTCTATTCTTTTTTCTTCTTGTCTCTTCTCTTTTCGCTTTCTCTCTTTTTTTTCTCTCTCTTTTTCTCTGATCTCGTTTGCTCTTGTCTCTGGGCTTGCGTGTCGTCTTTGTGTTTTCTTCGCTGCCTTCCACCCCCTCTCCCTCTTTCTTTTTTTTTCCCTTCTTTTTGTCTTCCCCCTTCTCCCTTCTCATATTTATTTCTCTACACATCTGACGTGACCAGTTACTGGCTATTTTAAGACCTGTCCTTTCACTCATGTCTATTCTTATCTTACAACATGTGTCTGCCATATATAGAGAAGAGATAAGGGGAAGGTTTCAGTGAGGAATTACTACAATGTCACAAATGAGACTTAATCCAAATCAAAAGTATTTAATAAAATTGTATGATTTCATCACTAACAAATGTCCTGTAAAAAAAAATCATGCATTTTCAGATCTCGTGGCGTTCTTAAGGACTCGAAAGGGAACTGTTCTAAAGGGTATAATGTCAACAGAGGTATCTAAAAAGTTTGGCCTTGCTATGACATGCGTATTAAAATAAAATAGTTTCTACTGTTGTGACTTGTCCATGTATCCCGATTTAGAAGGCTGTCCCTAACATACGTCGTCAAACGTTTTATTAGGTAGACATTCAAATACTTTACGTCGGCATGCAAATAAGAGCATGCGACTGGGGAAAGGCCGGCGAATGTTGCCTATTAAAACTTCAAAAGCGGCTTACCTCTGGGATTCTGTCATTCGGATTTCTTTGGTGACAAGCGTTGTTGAATGATTCTCTTTACGTGGGGTACTTAGATTCGGACCGCCAACTGGAGACTCCGAGTTTATACCACCTGTGCTCCCCCTTCTAGAACTGTCTGACAACTCGAGACCATTCCCGAGAATTCAGGTTGTTAAGGCAAGCGCTGTTATTTTACACTATCAGCCTTGCACATATACTCCTCTCACAGAGCACAAATGTGCGAAAATGTAAACAACAAAAAAACACTTGTTATTCGTTTATTTAAATCTATTTTTTAAATCAATAGGTTAATGTTCAAATATTAATTTCACACTGTCACACGTAGGCAATACAACGACATTTCATTCATTGCAACTCAGAAGGCTGAGTACAGAATATAACATCAAGTGGGATAATAATTATGCATTTACAAGTTGAGTCCACCAGAGTGCGGTGTTCCCTTTCTTACCCATCCCTATTTGTATCGTATCAATTATTATTCAGTCGTTATAATGTCTAGACATGTTCTTGTTTTAACAAACACACATATAACAATGCAAGGTGTGTACGTGTTTGATATGCCAGTTTACACAGACAAAACATTGTTTAATGTTTTGTTTAACAAGTTTAATCTCACACAAACCCAGATGAACCACCACGCACTAAACACCATAAGTAACACTGTAAAAATGATTTGAACAGTCCAATAAGCGATCTTCAACAGTAAAGGAATGTTGTAGGCCCAATGGGCATTTCAGGCCACTACTGGCTTTCCTCTAACTTATTTCTCTCCAGCATGCCCTCAAAGTACACGTAGTGGGAGTTGCAGTACACCAGCGGTCTGTTGGGACAAGACTGGACCTGCTCTGGTTTATGAGAGGTGAACGGGTTTGGCCCACTTCCCTTGATGTTCATCTCCAACTCCAGTAGGATTTCTAGCGAGGAGGTCAACTCCATCTCACTGTAGGCAAGCACAAACACACACACACACACACACACACACACACACACACACACACACACACACACACACACACACACACACACACACACACACACAGAGAGATACACATAGACACACACACATTCACACACGAATGTTACTTGATAAAACATGCTTTGAGGTCAGGTTCAAGCAAGGTCTGTGCTGACAGCATGTGAGGCACACAGGACAACAGGACATTTTGTTGGACTCACCTGAACAAGCTGAAGAATGACGGGACCTCGAAGTCTCTGAGTAGCAGCAGGGTGGGCAGCCATCCCTCCACCAGACCCTGATTGGCATGGAAACCTGCCATGACAACACACATGCAGTCAGCTAGCACAACAGGTATTATATACCGCAGAACCATTAACCATAGACGATTGGTTAACAAGAAAGTTAAGTTATTATGAAAGAGAAAGTATCGCCACAACCAGATAGCTTTTTCTCATTAGAACAATCCTCCCCTCCCATCATTCCTTCACCTCTGGTGAGCTGGAACTGTTGTAACTTTCCAACATGTTTATCTATATCTCCTCCCCTCATGTGCAGCAGACATAATCTCTCACGCCAAAGCATTTCTCTAACAAAGAAAACGACAGTATACGAATGAGCTCAGGGTGGCCAAGACTAGTGTCAGACAAGGTTCCCCAAAACGCTAGCCTCCCTCAAACCACCTCTGTCACAAATCCAGGAACCCTGTCTGGGATGTAAACACAACTAGGCAGGAGTGTGTGTACAGATGGAGGTCTCACAGCCTGATACAGGTGCAGGGCCTGGGCAGACTGTAGCCCAGGAGTGTGTTGGCACACCAGGAGGATCATATTCTACACTGTCTCGCCACAGAACACTAACCTTAGAAGGAGATGATTTGTATATGAATAATGTATGCTTTGATAGGCACACCGCAAGATAAAACATTCAACACAGGGTAAGCGTTTAGAGTTTAGGCTATCTGGAGATATAGAGTGACAAGGAGTTCTGGCTGTTTGACTTTTTGGCCATCTTGAGTTTGGAACAAAGGCACTTTATACTGTGAAAGCCCTTCTTGTTATCGGGTTTAATCTTCAGTTGTGTCTGTGGGGTGAATACGTCAAGAGTAAGAGGAGAAGGCAGCGCGCATGGATGGTCTTTGAATAGCTCAACAACAGGAGTAAAGCTTAGTTTTCCATCAGAGGGACAGTAGGCAGACAAGGTGTTTATATTGTGTGTGTTGTGAGGTGTCTTCTTACAGGCCCTTCGTGGGATGAAGCCTCCAGGAGGTGACAGGTCAGTTCTCTTGGAGGATTCAGGAAATTCAAACCATGTTAGAATGTGTCCTATCCCACTCTGACGCTCCACTTCTTTATCACCCGCCCACTTTTCCCTTCTCTTTTCCCCTCTCTCCCGCCATTTTATTTGTTCTTCCTTTTACATTTACATTATAGTCATTTAGCAGACGCTCTTATCCAGAGCGACTTACAGTAAGTACAGGGACATTCCCCCTGAGGCAAGTAGGGTGAAGTGCTTTGCCCAAGGACACAACGTCATTTGTGCACAACGGGGAATCGAACTGGCAACCTTCAGATTACTAGCCCGCTTCCCTAACCGCTCAGCCATCTGACTCCCTTTTATAATTTCTTCCTACATTTCTCCTTTTCCATCCTCACTGCATCTCCTCTGCCTAGCTTCAAACCCGGACACACTTCCCTACCTCCTCTCTGCCCTGTTTCTCTAACGGGAAGTGCAGTGCAGTGTTTTGCCAGGTTTGCAGTATGAAATATGGTCAGGCTGTCAAATGGTTTACCCGAAGATGACTTAGTCCTAGTATATTTAGCTCCCTCGGAGCCCGCAGTGATAACTGAGACAGGGGATGGAGCCTGGTTAAGGGGGGATCCACTTCTGCTCAGCAGGTTAGAGAGGCTGGATACCCAGGCAGCTGTCAGAGGGGTGGTGGAAGGGTGGTGGAGGGGTGTGGAAGGTAGCCCTGTGTGCAGCTCAAATTAATTTTAGCTACCAATACCCCCCCTACCCCCTGGGAGTGGCTCATATATCAGGCAGCTAACACCAGTGGCAGTTATGGACGTTTCTAGATTCAAATGAAACCAGAAATGATGATTGGTCGTGACGTTTTGCAGGCTGTAATATGTATGGGAAATCTGAACCATAAAGATAGTCTTGTTTTTAATTTGTGTCGCAACCGAGCCTGCGTGTGGCATTTAGATGGCTTTGGCAGGATAGTTGGGTCTTGTTGTGGTGGAGTTTGGCAGGGAGTGGAGCTGAAACTCTCTTCATTTTCTTTACAGCAGGCTGGCTATGGAAATTGTGCTGAGTCCAGAGCTCTCTAGCCAGACCGGTCCCAGCTGTCACCATTAATCACCCAAATGTCTAATAAATGTCTGGCACAAAATAGATTGCCCCAAAATCTAGTGAGTTACCTCTCCCCACTTATAACAATCCACCCTTCAACCCTGGAAGAGGAGATGGGAGGTCAGAAACCGGGCTCTGAAGGAATTTCCTTTCACTCTCCAAGACTTCTTAAACTTGACCCGGGCTAATAATAGTAGCTGTAATCAGTGAGTGTACTAGTGCTAATGTGAAGGAAATATACTGACACGTTCTACCTGAAATTATATATTAGGATCATATATACACATGGCCTTGTGTATAGTGTATAGTGTGTATAACTACATAACGGAATTTTGAACAGAAAATATAGATCTATTTACCTGGGTGAAACCCAACCACCAGATCAGGCTTGGCCGCTTCCTCTTTCTCCACCAGGTCCTCCCAGAACTGGTGGTAGAGGCCCTTGTAGGCGCTGATGTAGACCCTCTGTCTGGGCCCGAACGCCGTGAGAGGAGGCCTCATAATGGGGCCTTCCGACACCTCCGGCCCCACCATCACCACCTCCAGACCCTGGTGCCCAGGGAACATGCTGTTGAGCTCGTCATAGTCTGTCAGTCTGGCCCCCATGGTCTCGGTGAGGCCCGCCCCTGCTATATGGACGGTGAGGGGCTTAGAGTAAGGGTCCAGGCCGAACCGTTGAATCGCCATGCCAACGGTTAGCACGCGAGACAGGAACTCGCTCTCGACCCGCCACACGGACTCTCTGAGGTCTGTGACCTCCGGCCTCGGCCTGGTGACGTTCTTCCAGAGGTTTCCCATGTTGCTGCATGACAGGACTGCATCCAGGCGGGGGGTGAGGTCCCCCTGCATGGCCAGCCAGTCGTCCCAGCCCCTCACCTCCGATGCCGGCCTGGACCACTTCTCTGTGGTGAACGGGAGGTCTCCTGATTTAGTGAAAGAGAGTGGTTATCCGCTTAGTAGTGAATGCTGAAGTTAGGCATGATTATAGCAAGCACTCATTCGAATCACATAGTGTAGTTTTCATGGCAAAAAGACAGAATTCTAGTAAAACAAACTAAAAAGAAATGGAATAATACATATATTATATAGTCAATATATAATATATATTGACTATATATATCATTGAGGAAAAAAAGAAAAAAAAGGTTTCTTCGATGGATCCTTGTGGCACCCCGTTTATGACTTTTCCGCATTTCAGGTACTTTTTCTTAGCTCCATACTGTATTTTCCAGCATCGTTAACTGGGATGTGTTTGGACTGCATTATCAAGCTGCTTTCAGTGAGTTGTCTCATTCACTCGAGGGAACAGTCGGGTCACAATGCCACAAACGTCTCACCTGAAAACATGAGCCACTCCACCAGACGGTCAATAGCCACCAGTCGCAGCTTCTTACAGACTTTCTTGTGCTCGGGCCAGTCCTTCACCTGGCACTCCTTCGTGCAGTAGTACACGTTCAGACACCTGGGGGGGGTTCAGAGGGGTGGAGAAGAAGAGGAGTAATAGAAGCTGGAGGAGGATTGGGGAAGAATTTTTAGCACCGTCGGAACTGTCACGGAAAATCATGAAACAATGTCATACACTTCAATCAAATCAAATCAACGTTTCTTTGTGTAGCTCTTTTTACAAGCAACGTCTCAGAGGGATTCATTTACGTCGACAGAACTGCCCCCTCAGCCAACCTAAACCCCTCAAGGAAGACAAGGCTCCAATCAAAATTCCTCCTTCAGTATCACATCAGAGGCCTGCTCCCCTGACACTGATACTTGTTTGTGTCTGTGTATATTAATAGTGAATGACACAAGTCTGAATTCATGTCATCCAGTCTTCCAAGTCTGACCTCTGCTGTCAACGGACAACTTCTGACTCATTAAAGACTGACAGATTCTGTTCTGTTTTAAAGAACAGCTGGTGACAAGGTAAGAGCCAGACTCTAGGATGGCATTTACTACTGAATATGCAACCTTGAGCTTGTGTCTGCCTTTAGGTGGTGAGGTAATGGCTCGCCTGGCACCTTTCCAAGGCAAGGACGCCCTCTCTCTTCAGTCACTGTGAACCTGGAGGGACTTTTACATCAGTATGGATTCATTTATTAGGCACCACTATCTTTGAATCAAGACATTCGAATAACCAATACATGATCAGTACTGGAAGCAGTCAAAGTACCAACGTAGATGGATAGATGGGTGCTTTGTTCATCCCGTTGGGAATTTGTGTAAAAGCCAGACATTCCTCTTTCAAATGCCCATTCAATAAGCCTGTGAAATAATTACTTTAACAGCATCATGACACATTGTAAACTCAGCCATTAACCAGAGTAAGAAAGCTAAATGTTTAAATTGATCTAAATTTCCACAGCGGGAGTAATCAAATATTAGGAGAGCTCATAAAGAAATGTTAATAAAAATAAGTTGATATTTAAGGACGTTGCTTAGTGCTAGGGTTGTAACAGTCCGTTGGTTCTCATGGTGATAATCCTCTGATGCCAAAAGCCTTGCCACCACTCTAGAATTGTTGACATTAAACTGGTGCCAAGTGTCAACAGTTCTGTGTCACCTAAAAGTCTGCCATTGATCCCTTGTGTGAGAAAACTAGAGGCAGCTGAGAATTGCAAAGAAACTATTGGGAACTCCAGTGTCTGTCTGTGTGTGTCAGGTGGCTGAGCGGTGAGGGAGTCGGGCTAGTAATCTGAAGGTAAGTCGCTCTGGATAAGAGCGTCTGCTAAATGACTAAATGTGTGTGCGTGTTCATGTGCATGTGTGTGTGTGTAAATTGGGGGGTTGAGTGTGTGTGTGTCTTTGTGCATTAATGTGTGCAAGTGTGAGTCTGTGAAAACAAACAAGAATCAGATGGCCTTGTGGCTTCCACAGAACAATGCTAATGAAAGACCTGTCTACATGTGTGTGTGTGTATACATAGCACTGGCTTATCCCTCCATTTGGTCCATTGTTGTGTTGAAATATGATGGTGCTGATGTGCCATTATCAACTGCCAGTCTGACGAGGATTTCTGGTACTCACTCTCTCAAAGTCAGAGTTGCTGAGAGATGAGCTGAGGATAGAGAGATTTGTCATGTGGGTTTCTGGCTGAAGTCCAGTTTACCACTTTGTCTGCAACTAGACTATTTGTCATGCTTGTGTTTTGATTGTGTTTACAGTGTGCTGGCTGTCATATGTGGTAGATAAATAGAACAAGATTAGAGTTGATAGGAGATCTTTCAGGCCTGGGCTCATCTATGAGGTAACTAGATTGTGATAAATAATTACTAGTGCAGTTTATATGAGACAGTGGGCCATAAAAAAAACAACAATCTACTTTCGATCCAGCACCTCCTGCATTGCCACTCACTTGACACAGCGTTTAAGGGTCTGCTTCCGCTGGAAGGTGGTCTGGGAGCTTGTGACAACCGGCACAGAACTTAAATGTCTCCTCCATATTCTGGAACATCTCCTTGTAGTTACGGAAAGCCCCTCCCTTCTTCTTCCCCTCCATAGCAGCCCTGGCGTGAAGAGAGAGACAAGAGAGAGAGAGACAAGTATATAAATACATAACCAGTATGTAGAGAGATGGACAGAAAGAAAGACATACAGACAGAGAGAGAGACATCTAAGACAGCACATGCAGTACGACATACTTTACCAAAATACCAGACATAACATTACAAATAATACATGCTGTAGAAGCATGGTTTCAGTTGGCTTGGTTGTCACAGACCAGGTTTAAGAGGTCAGGGACACCTTCCTGTTCTGCATACCTGTACTCTCCATAGTCCTTCATGTTCAGCTTGTTGAGGATGACCCTGGAAAGGCCTGGAACGTTGGAATCCAGAGAGTAGAAGCCCTGCTGGTCTGAAAACACCCCGTAGGGCCCCGGGGCGTAGGACTGCGGGAGAGCTGGGACGGTTCCGGCCATTGGGAAGGTGTTGCTTCACGCTGGCAGGAGACACGATGACAGGGAAGACTCTCCATCATCTGTTGAATGTTTTGTTCACCGAGTGTGTTTATGTGTGTGTATGTGTGTGTATTTTATGTTTTGTTGTTTTTTGTTTTGTTTTTGAGGATATGAGGAAGATTTGAATCTTGCACGAATCGTGATGTAAAAAGTTTCCTTCATGAAAGCGTGTGACCTAAACACACTGTCCACAATTATACACCAACCATTTTAATTTGTCACTGATACACTGAGATATTTGAGCATATCCTGGCTACGCTGGGCAAGGCGGGGGTGGAGGGAGGTGGCAGGGGTGGAGGGAGGTGGCAGGGGTAGAGCTTGCACACAGTCTCCATTAGCTACGCCCTTGTAATGCCTCCAAAATCAGTCAGCCAGTTTTCTGCCCTTGATGCCAAATCCCGTTTGGCCACAGCACAGCCAAGCCCCTGGCCTACGCTTCCACCTGCATTAGCACGGACTTTATGCCAGATATTTTAAGGGTTGTAGCAGTCATGGGGATGGGGTGGGGGGTGGGGGTGATGGCATGTCTCACATCCCCACACTACAGCTCAACACAAGTAAGACGCAATAGACTGTTAGATAAAAAAATGTTGTCCGACTTATTTTTTGGGTTGCTCTGAACTCGGACACGAAATACTGAATGGCAGGAATCAATAACTATGCCTTTAGAGCATAGTCTTCCACGTGGACATTAAGGAACACTATATCTGATCTCTCTCAGCTTGTCCCAGGGAGGGGGCGGTTTCCCCCAGCAGACACAGATACTAGACTGAACTGAAACCCTATCTGGGTTAGCTGCAAAAGCATGCAGAAATGCACTCAATGCACAATGTTCCCAGACATTTCCATGCCTAGCAGGTGTTTTAGTTATAGCTCCTATAAAAAACAAACCAGGCTACACAGACCTACTAGTACTAATGCAGTTCAGTCCAACTGGTTAAACAGAAGGAGACATGAAAGTATTTTCATTAGTAATACAAGACTTTAGTCACGTCAGAACCGCAAAACATTCAATTGCATAATTAAGTAAAACCTGTGTTTTCTTTTTTTAATCTAAAAATGGGCTTCATCTTTAATGGAGACAAATTGAAAGGACAATCTAATTAGTTCTTTCAAATCTTCACAAGGATGGAAAAACTTTTTTCCCATGAGACAAAGTTTTAATTATTGCTTCTCAAATTTCTTGTCAAGAGGTCAATCATGGCCCCACAAGAGTCTGGCTAATTTAAACACGATCCCATCTCTGTGTTCTAAATTTAAAATAAGACAATCGTCAGTAGCTCTAACGAAGCCAACAACCTTCTGCCTCCTCAAGCAACATTCACAACTCCTGGCAGTACACAATACCTGCTCAGCTCACTAGACAGGCTCTTCTTCAGGAAGGAACTGCAGTCTTCGATGGATCCTTCTGGATCCTTCTCTCTCTCCGTCTCTCCTCTTCTCTCCCGCCCCCCCCCCATGTCTGTCTTTCACTGCACCCCCCCCCCCCTCTCTCTCTCTCTCTCCACAGTGGAAGTGCTGTGATTGACAGGGTCCACAGGTTGGGATATGCAAGAGCAACCCCCTCCAGAGGGCTGGGTGTGAGCGTGTGTGTATGTGTGTGAGGGGGGGGGGGGTAGTGAAACCAATCTCCCATGAGCTGGGTAGGGAGGGGGCAGAGTGATGAGGCTTCACCTTTACAGGGTTCCTGACATGGGGGTGGAGGGGAGGGGTACAGGAGCGGAGGAACGGAGGAACGGGGCGAGAGAGGGAGACGTGGGGTGGGGAGAAAGAGAGCGGAAGAGGTAGAGAGGAAGGGACGAGAATGGAAAGAGGAGAAATGAAAGAAAGAGAGGGGAGGAGGTGGGGTCGATTAGTAAAGATGGAGGTTGGAGGCAGGAGGAAGCTAGGGTAAGAGGAGATAAGGAAGACTTGAGAGTGGGGAGGCCCGGAGGGGGAGGCCCGGAGGGGGAGGGCCGGGAGGGAGAGGGCCGGAGGGGGAGGCCGGGAGGACCCGAGGGGGAGGCACGGAGGGGGAGGGCCCGAGGTGGAGGACCCGAGGGGGAGGGCCTGAAGGGGGAGGGCCTGAAGGGGGAGGGCCTGAAGGGGGAGGACCGGAGGGGGAGGGCCCGAGGGGGAGGGCCTGAAGGGGGCTTGAAGGCCTGGGACAGAGGCACATGATGACCTCATGATGACCTCATGTTGCTTCTTATGGATCGTCAAGCCTCATGTCCACTGGAACACACCATGGAGGTTCTACGTGACTGAATATATGACATCTAGTGGTCGGAGGCAGAAAAAACACTAGTTTAATAGAGGAAACTTGTGGAGAGAGAGAAGACAAGTTGTCTTTGAATTGATTACAGTGGAAGTGTGTAAGCGAAATGACGATGAGCTTTCATTTTAATTAAAAAACCTTTATTTGGTCCATTGGAACCTGAGATTGAAAATTAAACGTACATTGTTTTTGTTTTTTATACATATTCTCATATATTTCCCCCCACAAAATCAATAAAATACTCTTTATATCACATTCCTGACAAACAAGAGTTCCATTGTATTACAGCATCAGGTTTGTTTTGATTGATCTTTTTTACAAAGTAAAATGCTTGGATCACTGGTTCTGGTTGGGTTAGGTATCGGTGTCTGTACAATTTACAAGGAGACAACCACAGAGATCTACTGTAGACAAGAGGATGTTGGCTGATGGATGAGTTGTCTGTGCTCAAACCTCTGGCTATAGCCACAAATGAACACCAGGGGGTGCCACTGCTGCAAGGAAGAGTCTACCACAATTCAACAAGAAGATAGATTTCACAGGACAACGGAGAATGTCAAAAAGACAATAATAATAATGATGATTTAAAAACATATTTATATAATTAAAGAAATCAAGCACACGTCCATGTAAAGTGAAACAGCAACAGTAGCTTAGGACTGTGACGCTGAATATTGAGGTGTCTTGATTTTACATATCAGTGCAGGTTCAGTTTTTGACAAGCTAGTCCCACTGGGCTAAAAAAAAAAAAAAAAAAGAGAAAAAAGAATCCATGAATTATTCAACATTCCTTTTCTTATCACTTATTGATTGATTTTTCATTCAGTATCCTACAGTTTCAACACTAATATATCTGCCTTTCATCCTGGCACATCCAAGACAGTAGAATAATCGCTTGTGCTTTAATCAATTAATTTGTACATCAAACAATAAATAAACACACCGAACAGACAGCTGCTTGGCTGTCGTCACGCAGAGCCAAACTGACATTGGGTGAGCAGTCCACATCAGCCTTTAGTTTGGAACACAGTGTGCGTCATTACATCTGTTTGCTACACTGACCCGAAGCTGACTTACTCAAGCCTCTACCGATTGGCTGTCCAACACGTTTCTAGTGGTTACGTTGTATAATACCCCGTACATTACGACACTGTAAGGCCATGAGCAGCCCACATGGGTGAAACTGCTTCAGGAGATCATTAACAGAGATACCCTAAAGGGTCAATGGATACAACTGGTTTATCTTAAAATTATTAGGACAAATAACTGCATTGTTAACGACAGCATTCCGACGATCTCTCAGGGTCCAATTAACGGAATACATATTTCTGGAAACTGCATTCTAAAGATAACGAATGCTAAGATCAAGTATAGCTGAAAATCATTAAAAAGGAACGTCCAAATCTAAAAAAATAAAAATAAAAAAAACATAAGAGGGCACTCAAATTGGCCTTCCAAATTTCAAGTTTTGCCATTTCACTACATTAGAACAAGTCTTAACTGACAATCAATCTCTCCTCCCTCGTCTGCAGGCTGAGACTGTACCGTTTAATTCTCTGCGGTCTCCCTCCCTCCCTCCGTTTCAGAAGGACTGAACCGGCTCAGCCCTGAACATGGGACTTATGTTGTCTGATTGAAGCAGATAGCGGCGGCATGAAAGGGGAATGGCGGCGGTGACATCGAAGGAAAGCTGTGAAATCTCAGAGGCCGTGTCTTACGGCTCGCTAAGCATCCTGGGAAATATGGCACACAATGTACGGGAGCCACTGGGGGGATCGAACCACATTCTGCATCGTTTCCCTATCCAACGAGACATGAGAGTTTGTGTGTTCAAGTGTATAATGAGGACAAGTGTGAGCGCATAAGTGTGTATTTGATTGACAGGGAGAGAAAATTGAGTTTTATTATTTTTGTGTTTGCCCAATAAAAAGTAATTTCTGACAGAATAACAGACTTTGTTTTCCTGTGCTGTAGCTGTGCCCCCCAGAGAGCTCCGATGCTCAGACGCACCAAACAAACTAAACGCTTTTAAAACTCATTCACTCAGATTCAGTTCCTCTTCAAAAAAAGATCCCATATCAGATGCCTTACAAATCAATTTCAAACAATCACAGCTTCTTCAAATATTGTAGCAGTACAGAGCAAAAGAGAACAAATGACAATGCGGAACTGAGAAAAAAAATACACGGAAACTATCCACTTACCTACACTAACTAACTCTTCAGACCGCAAAGCAGCGCTTCTCCATTAAGATTATCTCCCGTTACAACCAGACCTCTCAAAATGAACCCAGCAGTGCTGTCCGCCGTCTGCCTCCAGAGAGCCAGCCGTCTGCCTCCAGAGACCCGGCCGTCTGCCTCCAGAGAGTCAGCCGTCTGCCTCCAGAGAGCCAGCCGTCTGCCTCCAGAGAGCCAGCTGGCAGAGCCTCGCTGCAGCCCTCATACAGACACGGAGAGCGGCCGCTTTAACCACAGCGGAGTGGTGGGGGAGACCCACAGACCAGGACCGCACCTCAAGTGTGTAGAAGTGAACCCACAGATAGAATCTGCAGTCACTCAAGTAGAAGTGAACCCACAGACAGAATCTGCAGTCACTCAAGTAGAAGTGAACCCACAGACAGAATCTGCAGTCACTCAAGTACACCAACCTGCCAAAGGGATGAATACACCGTTAATAGAATAATCTCTGGCCCTTCAGCAGGTATCCCTCCTCCACATGGGATAGAATGACAGAGGAAGAATAAAGGTTCTGTAGCCTCAGTGTTGAGGAGCCATAGAGAGGCCAGCATCCCCCCATACAGGCCTCAAGCTTCATGACTGGGTTCAGCAAGGTGGAGATACAACGGCACCGGACAGCAAAAGCTCCAACCAGCTCAGGCTAGGTTACCTAGGAGACCACCTACCACAGAGAGGTGATGAGTTTCATCTGCAGAGAGAGAGAGAATGAGAGAGAAAGAAGGAGAGAGCGAGAGATAGAGGGCTGCCTGTGCACTGTGTAGAGAGCGGCCTTGGACACAGTACCTTACAGATGGCTTGGTGGGTAATTCAAGAGCACGCATGTGCACGCGCTCACACACACACACACACACACACACACACACACACACGGACAAAACAGCTAAAGAAACGTGTAGATGTGTAAAAATTTAACAAATCCTTTTCTTTAAAAAAAATCATATAAAGATTATGGATCAATGATTGTGGTATTCATGTAACTGATTGGGTTTGGCTCATCAAGTACCATGTTTGGCGTTGGGGTGGCCCCCACACCACTATCAATAGTTGACAACTCCAGAGACGTGGGGGGGGAAGGGGGGGGGGAGAGAGTTCCCCCCCCCCCCCCCCCCAAAGACAACCCCCTCCAAGATCCACCCTGTACGCAGCGCTGGAGGAGCGGGTCAGACCAGGCTGGCTGGAGCTGGTAGATTGGCTCAGTGGGGAACAGCCAATAGTGGCTCAGTAGTTACAGCACTGCACCCCGACCTTCGACCTCAGAAGAACAAGGAGGGGGGGGGGGGGGGGGGGGCATTGTCAGTTTTTTGGGGGGAATCTCCACGTAGAGGAACCGGAGGCGTTCTGGTACATGTCTGTTTATCAGTCCCACACACAGGGCTCCTGCTGAGGGGGGACTATTCTGGGCCCCCCACCACCCCCACACCACCCCCCACCCCCCAGAATGGCACGTTCCATTTCTGCAGGATCAGGGAGGGTTTGGCTGGATGGGGTCCTCCTCACAGCGGGATGAGGGAGGAGGTGGAGGAGGTGGAGGAGGGACAGCAGCACTCTTCCCCGTCATCCTCTCCATGTTTGATCCCCCTCCCCCCCCTTCCCTCTCCTTACATGTTTCCCCCACAGCCCCCCCCCATACCTCCTTCCACCCTCGTCTAAAGTAGAAAAGTGTCAGCCTAGGTGTGTGTGCGCTGGGGGGGCGGGTGGTCATAGAGGCCGGGGCCGATGGAGGCCGTCGATGTCGGGGGTGAGCTGGGGGCTGTGCGTGGCCTTGGTGGGGGTCCAGTCCCCCAGGGAGGCCTGGGCAGCCTTGCGGTGGGCCAGTCTGTGGGTGATGGAGAAGCCGGCGTTGCCCTCCAGCTGAGACAGCACTACCAGCACCTGCCTGCAGGGGGAGCCACACCCAGAGGAACACAAGCAGTGAGGGAACAGGACAGGACAGGACACACACACACAAGTATATACAGACACACACACACACAAGTATATACAGACACACACACAAGTATATACAGACACACACACAAGTATATACAGACACACACACACACACACACACAATTATATACAGACACACACACACACACACACACAATTATATACAGACACACACACACACACATACACACACACACACACACACACACACACACGCACCCTCAAGTATACACACACACACAGCCTGGCAGACGCTGTGTCCAGAACAGCGAGTGCACATCAGTTATTCTCTGTGTATCTGACAGAAAGGGAAAGCTTGCTTCAGGCACTGACGCTGATTTCTCCCATCAGCTCAGTCCTGTTTCAGCGTTCTGAACTGCTCCTAACAAGAGCAAACACAGGTACACTGCGGGAAACCTGCTCTAATGCTCTATCCTAATGCTCAAAATCAAATAAATCACAACCCTAAGTGAGCAAAACATTCTTCTAAACAACATCATGTTTCATAAAATGAGCCTAACAAACTGGGCTGAGTCTTGTCTTAGTGTTTAATGAGCAGGAGGCCTCGTGCCGGGAGGAACTGAACCATCAGGTGGCTGACTGGTGCTCATCCATGCTGACTGGTGCTCATCCATGCTGGGGTTTAATGGCAGTGTGCACGGATGATCTCCCACAGATAATAAAGTCATTAGACGTTCTCATTTCAGAGCACTGTCTTTAACAGTGACATTACAGTCATTCATGAATGGAATTTTTAAGTCCAATTTCATCTGCTATTTGCCCGGTTTTTAAGTGCTCCTTTGGGGAATCTGATTCCATTCAATTTTTTTAATTCCATCAAATTTAGGTCTCACAACAGTCCTGTTCCATTGAATTAGCTAGGAACACTGGAATCAATCTGGCATTAGCCTTCTAGAATGGTGACGTTTAGGTTCTATACGTGGATGTGTGGTGTGTCTGAATAACGGTGTGTGTGTGATGATAGTGTGTGTGTGTGTGTCAGTGTGTGTGTGTGTGTCAGTGTGTGTGTGATGATAGTGTGTGTCAGTGTGTGTGTCAGTGTGTGTGTGTGTCTGTCAGTGTGTGTGTGTGTCAGTGTGTGTGTGTGTGCGTGTGCCAGTGTGTGTGTGGCGTACCTGTGCAGTGGCGGGACACTGTCGATGGTCTTGAGGCTGCCGCGCGTGGACACCACGTTAAAGCTGTCGGTGCAGTCACATGACACATGGAGGTAGTACTTTGGGTGGCGGTTTTCCACCACAACAATAAGCCCCGCCCACCCGTGGGTCAGGTAGTAGCACGTCATGCCCTCGCGGCCCTGAACACACACACACACACACAGTCATGTTTTAGTGCATGTTCACAGTCTCCTCAGATGACACGTTGTGAAGATACAGATGCGGGGCAAGCTCTTGGCCATCGTAGGCGGTGTCAGTCATCCCCTCCGCCGTGTCCTGACAGGACAGGCCAGCAGCCTCCGTAGCGGGCAGCTCAGCACCCTACGTTCTACGTTTTTATCTACTCTGTACATGGCCTTGTTGTGTTGTCTGTCTGTATTGTATCGTGGTGTCTGTACATATTGTCTGTGGTTGTTGTTGGTATGAGAGCTGTGAGAGATACCTGAATTTCCCCACGGGATTAATAAAGTATCTATCTATCTATCTATCTATCTATCTATCTATCTATCTATCTATGGTCAACCTCCTGTTGGTGAGCTACAGCACATCTAGAAGAGGCCCTCAGCTGGAACATTAGTGGGTCGCTACCATTTTAACATGAGTCTTTTGCCAGTCAAATGTGTATGTGTGTGTGGCCCTCACCTCGTGCCTCTCTCCCTTGTTCTCCGTCAGCAGGATGATGGCGTCGGCCAGTGTGGTGGGCGTGGCTTCCACCTGCTCCACCATCACCTGTCTGGAGCTGTAGATGGCCAGGATGTACCCTGGGAAATCCTGCGAGGGCCGGCGGCCGCTGGTGGGGCTGGACACTACGAGGGGAGGGGGGGGAGGGGGGGTCAGTGAGGTTATCTCACTAGAGCTTTAATAGATGTTCAGTTCAGCGCATGCTCTGCCCTCTCGTCGCCCTGACGACACCAGGACAACCCCAACATGCACCTCATCATCATAAGGTCATGTTCCTGCATTCCGTCCAGCCCAAGAGCTGTAAGATACATTTACATTGAGTCATTTAGCAGACGCTTTATCCAGAGCGACTTACAGTAAGTACAGGGACATTCCCCCCCGAAGCAAGTAGGGTGAAGTGCCTTGCCCAAGGACACAACGTCATTTTTGCACGGCCGGGAATCGAACTGGCAACCTTCAGATTACTAGCCCGATTCCCTAACCGCTCAGCCACCTGACTCCCATACGTCAATGCGGATACACACCTGACAGACGACCGCTTGTGTGTGTAATGAATTCTGCACAGTGAGGACCGTGTTCCCACACGGCAACCTGGGAACTCATTCAGTCAACGACCCGTTATGGTTCTATTATGGACGATTGGGCCATTCAGTAAGGGCAAATCATTCTCTGCTCGGAAAGCTTTTGCAGATTCTCTTGCCAGTGAATACGCTGTGAGGGTTGGTGTGTATGTGCCCAAGTGTGTGTGTGTGTGAATTCAGTTGTGTGTGTGTGTATATGTGTCTGAGATAGTCGTTTCATCTGGGAGTGCATGTGTGAATGCAGGTGTTCGTACGCTGGAGAGATTGTGTGTGTGTATACAGGGTAGTAGCTAGTGGGTGTGGGACCCCCTGTGGTGGCTACGCAGAGTGTGTAAGTGAGAGCTTGCTGCTCTGTGTGTGTGTGTGTACAAATCTATGAATGACTGTTTACCCACACAGCCCTCAGCTCCCAGCGTTTCTGTGTATCTTGTCGATTTTCCTAGAATGTGTGTTTTGTGTTTGTGTTTCTTGACTAGCTGTGTGTGTGTTTTCTTAGAGTAGCATACGTGTGTGTCTGTGTGTGTGTGTATGTGGTGTACCTGGTGTGTGTGTGTACCTGGTGTGTGTGAGTGTGTGTATCTGGTGTGTGTGTGTGAGTGTGTGTATCTGGTGTGTGTGTGTGTGTGAGTGTGTACCTGGCGTGTGTGTGTGTGTGTGTACCTGGTGTGCGTGTACCTGGCGTGTGTGTGTGTGTGTATCTGGTGTGTGTGTGTGAGTGTGTGTATCTGGTGTGTGTGTGTGTGAGTGTGTGTACCTGGCGTGTGTGTGTACCTGGTGTGCGTGTACCTGGCGTGTGTGTGTGTGTGTATCTGGTGTGTGTGTGTGAGTGTGTGTATCTGGTGTGTGTGTGTGAGTGTGTGTACCTGGCGTGTGTGTGTGTGTGTACCGTGTGTGTGTGTGTACCTGGTGTGTGTGTGTACCTGGTGTGTGTGTACCTGGCGTGGGCGGGCTTCCGCTGCCGTTCATCTGCCAGTGGTTGAAGGCGCAGCAGACGAGAGCGTACTCTCCAGGCTCCAGCATCACGTCGCAGCCCACAAACTTCTTGACGGCCCGCTTGCTGTGGGCCAGGAGGCGGCCCAGAGTCAGCTTGTTCCCACTGCCGAACGACGCCCGGAACACCATGATGCACAGGTCCAGCAGGTGGCTGTCGGCTGTGTCCGACCTCCTGGGGGGGGGGGGGGGAGAGATTATTCAGACTGAACTGGTTATGTGCCCGGAGTCTCACCCTAAAAACACAGGTCTGATTAGAGGACAAGCTGGGAGACACAAACACACACCTGTTTGGTTTGAGGAATACACGGATGTCTAGAGACAAAACACATGTCCTAGACTCCAACTCGCCACTGAGGCAGGTAGTGTGTGTGTGTTTATGGTACATGTGTGTGTGTATGGTGTGTGTGTGTGTACCTGCTGCCCTCCTGGAAGAGAGCGAACTCCAGAGCAGTCCTCTCCAGCACGGTCAGGGCGGTGACCTGTGATTGGTCCGCTGGCCCTGGAGGGGAAGCTGCCCTGGAGACGTACTTCCTGCCAGTCAGAATGGATCTTACAGATGTCCACCGAGTCAAAGTACCTGGAGGAGGGGGGGAGGGAGGAGAGGAGACAGAGATGGAGGGAGGAGAGAGAGAGGAACAGTGTTGGTGTGGAAGGAGGAGAAAGAAGAGGAGGATAGAGTGTCAGAAAGCTTCAACGCCGACTGATGCACACACACACACACACACACACGGATAGTTCCATGTTAAGACAGACAGGCAGGAAGGTCCTCTAGTGATGAGACTCAGGAGCCAATTAGAAGATCAGGCAGAGACACTCCAGCTACTAATACCAGCCAGCAGCTACACACACACACACACAACCACCCCCCACACACACACACACATCTACACCACCACACACATGTACACAACCACCCCCCACACACACACACACATCTACACCACCACACACATGTACACAACCACCCCCCACACACACACACACAACCACCCCCCCCACACACACACACACATCTACACCACCACACACATGTACACAACCACCCCCCACACATCTACACACACACACACACACACACACAACCCCCCCCCCCCCCCCACACACACACACACACATCTACACCACCTTGTAGATGTGTGTGGCCTTAACTCCTGTATTGGGATTCTACCTTGCTGTTTCTGAAGCATGCAGTCACGCATACACACAAACGCAGCTTTCATTAGGCTTAGAACACTACAGGTAGAGCACCAACCACTCAAATTAGTTTCACTCTCGTACTATCTCGCTCACACACACAACTCTCTCTCTCTCTCTCTCTCTCTCTCTCTCTCTCTCCCCTCTCGCCCTCTCTCCCCCTCTCTCCCTCACACACACACACACACACACAACTCTCACACACAAACATAACTCACACACACATAACTCTCTCACACACACTGATCTGTTTACCAGTTGATCAATGTATTCTCCCTTGAAGCAGAGGAAAACATTTGCCTTGCTAATACCTCAGCCCTCCTTCAAAGCCAGCGGCCCCAGAGAGACGCCCTCTCGCTGGTTGGCGGCGTTTCATCACATTCACCCTCTCGCTTTGTCGACTGTCTCGCTCTTTGGCGAGCACAGCCACAAGGCCTGGGGGGTGGGGTGGGGGGCCGATGAGGAGATGAAACCTAATCTATGCCCTCCCACTCTACGACGGGAGCTTTGAAAAGCATGTGGAGAGAGAACACACACACGCAAAGACTGTCTATCTGGGAACGCACACACACACACACGCCTCGTAGCGTTCCCATCGTAAAAACGCGCCGGTGCTTCATGTCTGACGTAGCCTTTCCAGGAGGCTGTTAACCCAGTTTATACCATGGTCTGGGTGAATACTCGATTCTGATTGGCAGTTTAGGCTGGGACGGTATCACTACGCTGTCACTTCCCTCTTCGCACAACAGCCAATAGAAACAAAACAGAGCTCCAGGCCTCCAGTAGCCCACAATGCACCACTCATGGCAGACAGCCAGCCAGGAAGCCAGACAGACAGGGCTTTGGGCCTTGTAACCCTGACAACAAGACTAGCATCAAAACACACATCCCATACATGCAGGGCCCCAGTATCGCACGGTCACGATCATTTGACGGACAGATTGGACATCGATAAGACACACAGACATATCAGAGCTCTGGGCCTGCAGCTGAACACTGCTTAATGCTCATTTGATTGATAGGAAGGACAATACCCAGACAGAGAGACACAGACAGACAGAGCGAGAGAGAGAGACAGACAGAGAGACACAGACAGACAGAGCGAGAGAGAGAGACAGAGAGAGAGACAGACAGAGAGACACAGACAGACAGACAGACAGACAGACAGAGACACAGACAGAGAGAGAGACAGACAGACAGAGACACAGACAGAGAGAGAGACAGAGACACAGACAGACAGAGAGATAGACAGACAGACACAGACAGACAGAGACACAGACAGAGAGAGAGACAGAGACACAGACAGACAGAGACAGACAGAGAGACAGACAGACAGAGAGAGAGACACAGAGGTGGTTGTGCTGTGGCCTCTCCTCTCAGAGAGGGTGTGCCAGCTCCTCCTTCAGGACAAACCAAACAGACAAGAAACAACCAGACCGCATTCCTGTCCCCTTAAACCAACACAGCACAGACTCAACCTGTCTGAGAGGCACAGGATTCAAGGACACACTCACACACACACTCTCTCTCACACACACTCACAGAACCTGGACCTGTGTGTGTTGTGAGGTGCGGAGGTCGTACTTGATGAAGTCGGTGTACTCCATCCAGAACACTCCGTCACTGCTGCCGTGAGCCATCAGCTCGTGGCGGAGGTGCTGCGGCCAATCAGGCCACTCGTCCGACCAGCTCCCGTTCCACGAGAAACGCCCCCAGGGGTTACGCAACCGCAACAGTCTGGAGGGGAGGGGGAGGGGGGGGGGGGGAGAGAGAGAGGGGGAGAGCAAGAAGGATAAACTTATGAATAAATCCATATATGCCTGTGCACATCTGAGAGCAGCTGGAGTGTTCCTCTCATGTCATCTGAGAGGGAGTGAGAACCGTGTCCTCCCCCTCCCCCTACCCCCCCCCGCCCCACCATCCCCCCCTGGTCCCACCATCCCCCACACTGAGAGGCTGCAAGTGGTTGTTGAGCCAATTACCAGCCTCAGAGTTCAGACCTGGACCCATTTCCTTAAGTAGGACGGAGGAAGCATCCATGATAAGGCTGTCAGTAACTATCCCCCCGTCAGGGAAGTTTCTCTCCAGCAGACACACCTGTCCCCCCCCCTCTCCACCCCCCCCCCTCTCCTCTCCTCTCGTACCTGTATCCCTGTACATCCCGGACGTCCAGGATGGAGTAGGCGTGTCGGGGGCGGAGCCCCAGTGATTCGTACACCACGTCATCCACCTTCATGTTGCCTCCCCCACACGACGCCCCCATCAGGAACCTGGAACACACACAACCACACACAACCACACACACACAAACATTAAAACCAGCACAACGAAACCCAGAGAAGTGCAGTCTGCTGATGGGGGCAGTGGCCCCTCCCCCGTGCGTCCCCCCGCCCCCCCCAGACGCACCCCGCCTCCTTGGAGCTCAGCATCTTGGCCCAGATGAGGTCGGTGTCGATGGGCTCCTCGCGGGGGTTGGTGGAGCTGACCTGCAGCATGAGCGAGTCACAGGGGGCGCCGGTGAGCGTGGCCAGGCCCTCGATGGCCCGGCCCGCCTGCAGGGCGAAGTAGGAGCCGTGGAGCTTGGCCAGGGCCTTCTCTATCAGGGCCACCCACAACTGCTTCCTCTGGGCCTGAGGAGGGGGGGGCAGGGGAGGGGGGGGGGGCAGGGGAGGGGGGCAGGGGAGGAGGGGAGCAGGGGAGGAGGGGGGGGGTTACAGATACTACAGCCAGAGAGGAGGTTTATCACATGAAGGGAAGGGCTGGTATCCGAGTGTGTGTGTGTGTCTGACCTGGGAGAACAGCAGGTATCCGTACTCGTCACAGGGCAGCATGTCGTCCACCAGGACGGTGATCCAGGTGCCGTCTTTACACAGCCGGACCTGGTACGCCCCGTCCTGGCAGATCCCCCGTGTGATCATCACTCTCTCCACCAGCTCTGGACGCTCTGCTAGCACGGCCAGGGCACTCAGGAACCTGCACACACACACACACACACAGCGGTCAGTCAGGCTGATGAAAAGAGTCAAGCAGAAGAACAGGCAGAGAACACAGAACCTGACGGACGGTTCTCCTGGGGTTCCCCTGGCTCCAGCCTCTCACAGCTAGTAGGAACACTGTCACTCACCCTCACACACACCCTCACCCTCACACACACACACTCTCACCCTAACACACACACCCTCACCCTCACACACACACACCCTCACCCACACCCTCACACACACCCTCACACACACCCTCTCACCCTCACCTTCACCCTCACCCACACCATCACCCTCACACACACCCTCTCACCATCACCCTCACACACACTCTCTCACCCTCACCATCACCCTCACTCTCACACACACCCTCACACACACACTCTCTCACCCTCACCCTCACACACACCCTCTCACCCTCACACACCCCTGCAGCAGCCTACATCCCTGTTTCCAAGCAGACGTGTATTAATAGAGCCATCCCATCTGCTTCAGGGAGCGATGAGCAGTGGCGAGCCGGCCATTTAGACCAATGAAAATCCAATCACATAAAAGAATCTAATCAAAATCAAATTACTTTGGAGCCAAACGAGAGAGCGGCGGACTAGGACGTCTCTCTCAGCTCCAGGTCAGCAGGTGATTGGCCCATATGCACTGAGACATGTGTTTTCATTGGCAGTGGGACTTAAGGACCTAATGTTGAGTGTGTGTGTGTGTGGGGGGGGGGGGGTGGGGAGGGGGGTAGGGATTCAAAGATGGAAATGTGGGTTACATCCTGTCATGAGTGAGAACGAGTGTGCAGTTCGAGCTCTGGGGAGGGTGCAGCGTGTGTGTGTGTGTGTGTGTGTGTGAGAGAGTTAGGGCGAACGGAGGGAGTAAAAAGAGACAAATAAAGCAGAGTGAAAGCAGAGAGAGAACAGGGGGAAGAGGAGAATGAGTGAACAGTGTGACCGAAGTCAGAGGATGTTCTTCTGTGTGTGTGTGTGTGTGTGTGTGTGTGTGCGCGCTTCAGGGAGACAGAGTGTGTGTCTAACAGAGGGTGACTAAACACATCCAAGGACGTCCAAAACAAGGGCGTGCAGATAAAGCCTGAGTCCAGACCTACATTCTCATGAATAATCCTCCAGTCACGAGCTGCATCTCTACATCTGGCTGCTCCCTCCCCCCTCCACCTCCCCCCCCCCTCCCCCTCCCTCTCCCTCCACCTCCCTCCCTCCCCTCTCTCTGCTTGGGAGTTTATCTCTTCACTTCTCAGTGACAAACTGAACAGGCCAGTACAGCTCGGTTTTCAAAAGGTCTGTTTTCCCTCTCCCCCTCTCCCTCTCCCCCTCCCCCTCCCCCTCCCTCTCCCTCTCTCTCTCTCTCTCTCTCCCTCTCCCTCCCTCCCTCCCTCTCCCTCTCTCCCTCTCTCTCTCTCTCTCTCTCTCTCTCAGTTATCCTAGTGACCTTTGAGAAGAGACTTAATGAATCACCTGTACAACACTACACTAGTTTGTGAGGGGCTTTTTAGTGAGTGGGTCCAGGCAAATATCAATGCACACACACACAGAAATATTAGTGTATGGTATCTCACCAGCAGTTTCCCAGAAGCCCTTGCAGGATGTCCGAGGGCCGCGGCGTGCGAAAGACCGACCATTTCACTCCCCGGTCTTTGAAGTTGTTGCAGTTGATCTCATGGGGGCGGAGCCACTTCTTGATTCGCTGTTGCACGCTGTCTCCCTCGGGAAAGCCAACCGAACGAGGGCCTGGAGGAAAACTGTCGTCTACGAAGTTCACCACATTCTAAAGAAAGAGGGAGGGGGGGGGGGGGGTGAGAGAGAGAGAGAGAGAGAGAGAAGGTGAAGAGAGGAAAATAAGAGAAAGGGCAGAGAGGAGAAAGAGTGAGCGATGGAAAAGGAGAGAGATGGAGAAAGACAGGAGAGAGGAAAGAGAGAGGGAGAGAGAGGGAGAGAGAGGGAGAGAGAGAGAAGAGGGAGGGAGGGAGAGGGAGAGAGAGGGGGAGAGAGAGAGAGGGAAAAGGAGAGGAAAGACAAACACTTTATTAGCCTCTTAGAGAGAGACAGCATTTTCAGTCGAGTTTTCATGGTGCCTACAGGGGAAGCATCCACAGTTCACTCAACAACAACAACATTCAACAGAGAGGTAAAGAAAGTTCCAGAACATATTAAACCACAGAATACACACAATCAGAGCGAACGTCACGTGACTCCCAAACGTGTCGAAAAAGATACATCTATATCGGAGGAAACAGGCTTTCACTCTCAGATATTTCATCAGACGCCCTCCCAGACTGCTGTGTGGTTAACTTTCAGACGGATGCTGATTCAGGGCCCTGCAGGCCACACTGCAGGCCACAGGAGGAGGTTCAGCAGGCGAGGCGGAACAGGAACAGACACTTGCCTTCGGGAACGGCCCCCTGCTGCTAGCATGTTAGCATATTAGCATGCACGCAAGGACGCGCTCGGCGCTCCACCCAGCCAGACGCCGCGCGAGGCGCCGTGTGATGTCACACCTCTGGAGCACGCCCGTCAGGCCTCTCCAGAGCACTGATCCAGCCATCAAACGAGCTCATTACAGACGCTGGAAATCAAACCTGAACAGTGGAACTGATAACTGTGTACACCCTGTTGGCACCTTATCTAGCCTCTAGCCTGTGCCACCCCCCCCCCCCTGTGCCACCCCCCCCCCCCCCCCCCCCCCGCCTAGATAATAATAACAGATGAGACACCCCCTCACACAGTAAGTGTGAGGGGGGGGGGGCATGATTGATTCGCCATCCACTTCTGTCAGCCCAGCGGCATGCCAGCCAGCCAATCAACCGGCGAGCCACTTAAGCACAAGCACCCTTCCCCAATCACAAGCAGAGCAGGTGGGGGCTGAGAGGAGCTGAGTGGTCCTGTGTCAAACCCTAACAACCCTAACAACCCTAACCTCCTGGGGGGCTGTGACCTTTCACAACCTTAACCTCCCTACAGAGTACCATGAGACTGCAGGGCCTGGAAATATGGTCCAAACATGCTTCTCCCTCAGTCCACACACACACACTGTACAGTCCACACACACACACTGTACATTCCACACACACACACACATACTGTACAGTCCACACACACACACACACTGTACAGTCCACACACACACACACACACATACTGTACAGTCCACACACACACACACACACACACACACACACACACACACACTGGCATGAGTGGCAGTGTTGTGCCAGCAGTGAGTAACTCAATGCTGGGTCTTAGCCAGCGCCTGAACACGCCTCAACAGTCACACACTCAAGGCTATACAGGACCAGCCAGGCTGACAGCACAGCACCAGCCAGGCTGACAGCACAGCACCAGCCAGGCTGACAGCACAGCACCAGCCAGGCTGACAGCACAGCACCAGCCAGGCTGACAGCACAGCACCAGCCAGGCTGACAGCACAGGACCAGCCAGGCTGACAGCACAGCACCAGCCAGGCTGACAGCACAGCACCAGCCAGGCTGACAGCACAGGACCAGCCAGGCTGACAGCACAGCACCAGCCAGGCTGACAGCACAGCACCAGCCAGGCTGACAACACAGCACAGCACCAGCCGGGCTGACAGCACAGCACCAGCCGGGCTGACAGCACAGCACCAGCCGGGCTGACAGCACAGCACCAGCCGGGCTGACAGCACAGCACCAGCCAGGCTGACAGCACAGCACCAGCCAGGCTGACAGCACAGCACAGCACCAGCCAGGCTGACAGCACAGCACCAGTCAGGCTGACAGCACAGCACCAGCCAGGCTGACAGCACAGCTCTCCTCTGCACACATCCCTCTGGAAGACTGCCTGCATACAGGCCTCTGAATGGACCTTAGAGGCTGACAGAGAGAGAAATAGAAAGAGAGAGTGGTAGAAAGAGAGAGAAAGAGAGAAGAAAAAAGGAAAAAGAAGCAGAGTGAGTGAGTGAGTGAGAGAGAAAGAGAGAGCGCACGCGAGATAGAGAGAGAGAGCGAGTATGTGAATGGCACTTCCTGCAACGCTACAGTAAACCTATTGATCATGGTAAACATGCTGATGGACAGATATGGAACCAGGGTGACAGGGACACTAAGTGAAGGCCTGTCACACACACACACACACACACACACACGCACAACCTTGACACCAAACCCACTTCCAGCAGGTCCCAGTGAGGCGTCTGTCCCTGTGGTCAGACGAGAGCTGGGACAGGCAGCTGGAAACAAACAAGGAGAGATAAAGATAATCTATATGTTCCAGTGGACAGCAGACACTCGCAGAGAGACTTCCTGCTGAGTGGAAACTGGAAGCGAGGTTTCCCCCCCGCTGAGCTGGGTCAGGTCACCTCGAGGGGGGGGGGGGGGGAGCTAGACATGGCTTCCTGGTGTGGTAGAACCACTGGACCGGGACACATGATAAGGGGTGATGGTGTTTGTTGCTGAGGATATTTTCAGCTGTGTGTCGTCGAAGTGAGCGACACACAGCAACACAAACAAACAAGTGGTGCTGGTATCCAGGAAGAAGAGTGCCCCGAGGGGGTGCCATTCCTAGCGAGTGACACACTTTTCTTCACAGCAGCTCTGTAATCGAAGGCAGCAGGAGCAGGAAGTGATGTAGCGATCGGGCCTTTAAGCCGCAGGGAGCCTCTCTACAGGAAGTGAGAGCGTGTGCCGGGGCTGGGAGGTGTCGACCCTGTCCTCGGAACGCAGCGTCACAGACAGCTGTTCCAAAAGAGATGGAACGGGACAGCTTGCTCAGTGACTTCGCTTCATTCCCCCCCTCCCTCGCCCGCCCCTCGCCCGCCCCTCGCCCGCCCCCCCAGACTGGAGCGTCTGCCTCCCGCTGCTATTCCTACTGATTACATTTGCTGTAGGGGAGCTGGTAATTGCTGCTTCTCTTCTCTGGTAGCATCGCTATTAATAGGCCCCAGCCCCGGGATCACCTTAGCGTGCACAGCAGAGAACAGGGAGGGAGGGAGGGAGGGGAGGGGGAGCACACTATGGGAGGAGGACAGGAGTAGTGTAGCGTGGAGGAAAGATGAAGGGCGGGTGTGTGTGTGTGTGTGTGCGTGCGTTCTGGTCATGGTGAGAGAGGGAAGGAGTCAATCGAGGAGAGCAGAGGACAACAGAGTGGATGATGAAGAGAGAGAAAGAGAAAGAGCAAAATGTCAATACTGTTTGGAAAGGGCAGTGGAGAGGCGAGGGAGAGACTCCAATGAGTTGTCAGGGAGGAAGAGAGAGAGAGCCTATCGCTAACATCCTTCGGGTACGATAGCTCCTTCAGGTGAACTGGCCACGTAGCAACAAGGCATTAATAATACATCACAGAGCTGGGGTATAGAGCTGTGGTTAGACAGTACTGGTGCTGGGGCATAGAGCTGGAGTTAGGGCTGGGGTACAGGGCTAGGGTTAGGGCTGGGGTACAGGGCTAGGGTTAGGGCTGGGGTACAGGGCTAGGGTTAGAGATAGGTCCAAGGTGAGGGACTCTGGACGCTGCTGTGCAGGTGGAAGGTTCAGTCCATCAGGGATACCTGTGAACATCTCCTCCCTGTTAACAGAGAGGACCAGGATGCGCTGATGTTGAGATGACAGTTCAGCTCTCAGCGTTACGAAGGCAGCCACTAATCTCCCGTGAACCCTTCCGACACGTCCTGTGGAGTCTTAAACACGGCGTTCTGGCAGCTGTTCCGTCTGCTTGGCGCGTTGCCGAGGACAACCGCACACAGACCCACGGTGGAAACTCTTCTCCCGACAAGAAGAAGAAGCAGATTCTTTTTCCACTTTGTCACAGTACCCATAATCCACTGGGGCGGGCCCCTGGATGCACTGGCTCAAACTGGCATTGCCACGGGAGACGTCACGGAGGGAACACGACTGTTCCGAGACAGAACCAAACCGGCTATTATGATTCTGCCGAGGAAAAGACCTCTGCTGACCTCTCGTTCTCTAAGTATTAGAGAAGGCCACTGGAGTGGCAACAGAAACATCACTCCTTATTAGGTGTCTCTACCAGGAGATCAGGTTGTAATTAGAAAAGGCTAATTAGGTTTTCTCCATATAAAAAAAAAAACTAACCCTCATTAATTCACACAGACTGACATTTAAATGCTGCCTAATGAAAATTCATCGTTTCTTGATGGGGGTCAACATCATTATGGTTAAAATAACAAAGCTTCTGTTGGGCTGATTGAGAACTTTGACGTCTCCTTCATGAGTTAACGACTTAGCTAAATTGAAATATTAAAGTTTACTCTGAGAAATTAAAAGTGGGTCGTACTCCGTGATGTTGACTTTGTTATTAAGAAAAAAACACGTCACCATGTCAATTTGTCATCTTGTCAACAGCGAGACACAGACATCTCTGCTCCGTCCTGAGGGACCACGGGAGGTGACCAGAGCAGAACCACTGATGACCATCAACATGCCACTGACCACATCTGCACAGCCACACTCTACACAGCTGCTGAATATTCTTTTTGTGTGTAGTCCATCTGACTACAGGGACACACACACACTTTCAGTTTGCAAAGTGACTAGTCACCACACAAGGACACACTGTCTCAGAGGTGCGTCAAGGGGACAAACACTCCCGTCCAACATCAAAAATCTACTTATAAACTGAGAGAGAGAGAGAGAGAGAGAGAGAGAGAGGGAGAGAGAGAGGGAGAGAGAGATGAGAGAGAGAGAGAGAGAGAGAGATGGAGAGAGAGAGAGAGAGAGAGAGAGGGAGAGAGAGAGATGGAGAGAGAGAGAGAGAGAGAGATGGAGAGAGAGAGAGAGATGGAGAGAGAGAGAGAGAGAGAGAGAGAGAGGAGAGAGAGCGGGGAAGCAGACCAGATCAGAGCCTATTAGCATCTCTTGGCAAGCGTCTCTGAAATTAGGCAGATAGGGGGACCGGGTAGACTGCCGTGAGGGAGAGAAAGGGAGGGAGAGGGGGAGGTGGGGGGAGGGAGAGAGGTGGGGGAGAGCGAGAGAGGTGGGGGGGATCGGGAGAGGTGGGGGAGAGCGAGAGAGGTGGGGGGGGGGGGGGAGCATTGTGCTTTACAAACGCCTGCAACCTTTTATCCATCTAAAGCAACCAGAGATGCACCGATACTTCTCTCTGGAACTGGCGTTGGGCCGGTACACTGTAAACACTCGCACTTGGTCTGCGGGGAGATTTAATGCTTCCAATTACGAGTACAGTAATGTATAATGCCATAGCCTGTAAACTTTCCACGGAACTGACAGCTTAGCTAATTCCAGCGTAGATAATCCCAGAGTCCTGGAGAAGCAACACAGTCCGATTCCCTGCTTTGGCTTCCACAGCTCAGAAACTTCTAGCTAGTTGAGAGAGAAGGACTCTTCGGTGCTTCTTCTCAAGTTGTTGATGAAGAAACAGACTTACACATGAGAGAGCGGAAATGCTTCTCTTTATTAAAAGTTCTTCCCCATGTTCCCTAATCTTCATCTTCACCGTGTTTACTCAGCTAGATAAGATGTTTGTTGTCAGTTATTGCCAGACTGTTGCTAGCAACTGGCCTTGTAGTGAGTCTAAACATTACTATGTTTTGATTTATAAAAAAAATTGTGACTGTAACGTAATGTGCCATATACAAGACAAACTATGCCTTGCCTAAAAGTAGTCAGATGTGGTCTACACAGCCATAATGTAAACTGTAGTGTCTAAACTGTTGTGTCTAAACTAAACTGTAGTGTCTAAACTAAACTGTAGTGTCTAAACTGTAGTGCAAACCAGTCGGAAACATGGAAAAGCAACATCCCACAGAAACGGCATGATTCAGGACTACACTTACTCAGGACTACATTTCCCACGGCTGATCAGGGGCAGCCTCTTCTTCTTACCTCTTGACAGAAGCTGACGATGTTCTCCCACAGCTCCTTGGCCTCGCCCTCGTCGTTGCGGCGGCGTGCCTCCACGTGCATGCTCTCCCTCCTCTTCAGCGGCTTGGCCACCTTGCGCAGGGTCAGGTACTGCTGCGGGGTGTGGCACGCCACGCAGTTCTTGGCCTTGACGTCGTTGAGCAGCGTGCAGGCGGGGCAGGCCCACTGGCCAGGCTTCTCCAGCAGGGCGGAGGAGGAGGTGGAGGAGGAGGTGGAGGAGGGTGAGGGGTAGACCCGGGCCAGTTTCCGTGCTTTGTGTCCCGAGGAGGAGGAGGAGGAGCAGGAGCAGGGGGCGGGGCCGGGCAGGCCGCAGTGCAGGCAGGGGAGGCGGGCGGAGCTCTGCTGCTCCTGGAAGCCGTGCAGCTTGGACGAGCCGCAGGCGGAGCACTTGGGCGCCCCCGTGGGGTTGCGCAGGGTACACTTGGAGCAGGCCCAGGTGCTGAAGTCCGGGCTGGAGGGGCTGGCCGGCGTGAAGCGCACCGTCTCACAGCCCACCAGGTCGATGATGTCGGCGCCCGCCCGCGACGAGCGGCACGCCTCGCACTTGGACGCCCCGCCCAGGTTGGGGAGCGAGCAGCCGGGGCACTTCCAGGTGGGCGCTGTGGCGACGGGCGGCGTGGCGACGGGGCCCGGGCCGTGGCCCTGGTCCTCCTCCTCCAGGATGCTGAGGCGCTTGCTGGGGAAGGGAGGCTCCTGGGGCTGGGCCTGCTTGGGCTTGGGGGGTCTGAGGGGCAGCGGGGGGCAGGGCTGGGGGGGGATGCCGGCCGTGGAGGGGGAGGTGGGGCTGGGGGCGTTGGTGCCGGGGTTAGGGGGTCTCCCTGGTGGGGGCACCTCTCTCCGGCTACGGGGCACAGGGTTGTTCTGGAGGGAGGAGAAAGGGCTGAAGGGGGAGGTGAGGGGCTGGGGGGGCTCCTGGGGCTCGCAGGGCGGGGCCGGCGGCGAGTCGTCCGTCGTCAGGTCGATGAGGAGCGGGGCCCCCGCCACGTGGATGGGGAACCCCAGCACGGGCGTGCGCACCTCGGGCACCACCAGGGCCTCGGGGGGGATCTTGGGCAGCGACAGCTTCCTGGGCCCCCCGCAGGCCGAGCACGACAGCGCCACCGGCGTGTTGTGGAGCGTGCACCTGGGACACGCCCACCCCGCGTGGTGCCCCTCCGGCGCCACGCCCACCTCGCCGTTGCTCTCCGACCGGCGCATCCCCTCCTCCTTGGCGGGCAGCTGGCCGCGAGGCTCCAGGAGAACGGCGGGGGCGGCCGCGGGGCTGGGCGGCTCGGGCGGAACCGAGGGGAGGAGGCCGTTGGAGGTGGCGGCGGGGGTGGGGGCGGGGGGGGTGGGCGCGCCGGGGGAGGGGCCGAAGCCGCAGACGGAGCAGGCTCCGGAGCCCTGGGGGTTGTTGAGGGTGCAGCGGGGGCAGGTCCAGCGCTGCTCCTCGCCGCAGCTCAGACGCAGGATCTTGTTGAGGTCGGGCTTCTGCCGCGGAGCCTCGCAGATGGAGCAGCGCGGCGACGCCCCGGCGTTCAGGTAGGTGCAGCGGCCGCACGACCACTCGCTGCCTCGCACCGCCGCCGCCATGGTGCCAGGGGAGTGGGAGTGGCTAGAGGAGAGAGAGAGAGAGCGAGAGAGACAGAGAGATTAGACACTAAGGTAACGTTTGCACCATCACCACAGTCTTAGGAGCAGGATCCGGCTGCTGCACTGGCAGGCCTCTAAACACAGCAGTAGAGCACAGCACTCTAAACCCACCAGCTGAGGAGAAAGAAGGGTGAAGAGGGAGAGTGAGAGAGAGAGAGAGAGAGAGAGAGAGAGAGAGAGAGAGAGTTGATAGGAACACAGAGGGAAGAGTGGAGGTGGAAAGTTAAGAGGTAGAGAAATAGATGAGAAAGAAGCAGCGTTTAAGAGGGGGCTGGAGAGAGAGAGAGGATGAGGGAGAGAGAGGATGAGGGAGAGAGGATGAGGGAGACAGAGAGAGGATGAGAGAGAGAGAAGATGAGGGAGAGAGAAAGAAGATTAGGGAGAGAGAGAGAGAGAGAGAGAGAAGATGAGGGAGAGAGAGGATGAGAGAGAGCGAGAGAGAGAGAAGATGATGAGGGAGAGAGAGAAGATGAGGGAGAGAGAGAAGATGAGGGAGAAAGAAGATTAGGGAGAGAGAGAGAGAGAGAGAGAGAGAGAGAGAGAGAGAGAGAGAGAGAAGATGAGGGAGAGAGAGAGAGAGATTAGCCAGTGCCCTGGAATCAAATCTAGCTCCTGGGGGTTTGGAGGGCAGTAAATCCATACACAATGCTCCTGTGACGAGAACTGGGGAGACAGCCGAGAGAGAGAGGAGAGCACAGGGAGAGATGGGAGAACGAGGACAACAAAGAGAAGGTCCGGAGAGAGAGAGTATGACAGAGAGAGAGAGAGAGCGAGTATGAGAGAGAGCGAGTATGAGAGAGAGAGAGAGAGAGAGAGAGAGAGAGAGAGAGAGAGGAGAGAGAGAGAGAGAGTGAGAGAGCGAGTATGAGAGAGAGCGAGTATGAGAGAGAGAGAGAGAGAGAGAGAGAGAGAGAGAGAGAGAGAGAGATAATGAGAGGGAGTGAGTGCGACTGAATGAGTGAGAGAGAGAGAGAGTATGAGAGAGAGGGAGAGAGAGAGATTGACAAAGTGGAAAGCAGAGAGCTCTCTGCTTGAGAATACAGAGCAAAGCCTCCAAGGGATGGAGGCCCAGAGAGGAAGATGGAGTAGAGGGAGAGACATAGACACACAAAGAGAGAGAGCGAGAGAGAGAGACATAGACACACACAGAGAGACAAAGAGAGAGAGAGACATAAGACACACACAGAGAGAGAGCGAGAGACATAGAGGCACACAGACAGAAAGAAAGAGAGAGACACAGAGAGAGTAAGAGAGAGACAGAGCCTAGCTCATTATCCTCCCTGAATGTCAATGTGGACTGCAGGGTGAAGTTAAGGTCATGTGCCGCATATCAGTGAATCAATGCTGCAGCTGATCCATCATAGACAGCAGTAGGTCTTCACCAGGGTGTCATCCTCTGTCAATACCGCTTATCTGGATCCTGCATAGCTCCAACCCCTAAGGCAGCTACAACACTGCTCTATGCTGCTGATGAAACAGGAAGCGTGATCACTGCGGGTTTCCTTCAGAAGAAGACCTGAATTATACTTCCTGTCCAGATCAACGCCCTCCTAGCAGACACGCCACTCTACTTCCTGTCCAGACCAACGCCTCCTAGCAGACACACCACTCTACTTCCTGTCCAGACCAACGCCTACTAGCAGACACGCCACTCTACTTCCTGTCCAGACCAACGCCTCCTAGCAGACACGCCACTCTACTTCCTGTCCAGACCAACGCCTCCTAGCAGACACGCCACTTTGTTCGGAGTAGCGTCGCTCGGTGACCAGGCAGCCGCTGCAGTGTCCGGTGGGACGGGCATGGCTGAGCGCCCCTGGGGGGCAGCTAGCGTCAGAGAGGGGGAGGGGGGGAGCAAGGTCGGCATCCGAGAGCATCCATAAATGTCACTGTCACTCAAGCAGCTCTTGGGTGACGTGGAGGAGGAGGGGAGGAGGAGAGAGGAGAGGAAGAGAGTGGAGGAGGAGGGGAGGAGAGAGGAAGAGAGGAAGAGAGTGGAGGAGGAGAGAAGAGAGGAAGAGAGTGGAGGAGGAGGAGGAGAGAAGAGAGGAAGAGAGAGGAGGAGGAGGAGAGAAGAGAGGAAGAGAGTGGAGGAGGAGGGGAGGAGAGAAGAGAGAGCGGAGGAGGAGGGGAGGAGGAGAGAGGAAGAGAGGAAGAGAGTGGAGGAGGAGGGGAGGAGGAGAGAGAGAGGAAGAGAGTGGAGGAGGATGGGAGGAGGGGAGGAGGAGAGAGGAAGAGAGTGGAGGAGGATGGGAGGAGGGGAGGAGGAGAGAAGAGAGGAAGAGAGTGGAGGAGGGGAGGAGGAGAGAAGAGAGGAGAGAGTGGAGGAGAGTAAGCGCTAGCCTAACCCCCACCCCCTCCTCCTCTCATAGCCGACACGTCGGCGGAGAGGGAGAGAAGGAGAGAGAGAGAGAGAGAGAGAGAGAGAGAGAGAGAGAGAGAGAGAGAGAGAGAGCCTCCTCAGATATAGTGTCTGTGTTCGTCCCCCCTACACAACCCTGGCCACGAGTGTGGCTGGCTACAGCTCTTACTGCCCTGCTAACACGTGTTTGATGAATAATCTAGTTCTCCTGCACTCCAGAGCTGGAGATATTCTGGCGATACAGACATAACACCTCCATCTTCCTCTGTACGACTACACAAGAAACATGCTCTAGACGAAGGAAAAAAGGGAAAAAAAGAAATATATATATATATATATTCTTGTCTTGGTTTCTGTGAAATGAAGTCTATTCTTGGAGGCAGCAGTGTAACTCTGACTTCATCTTGGTGTGTATGACTGGAGGCCAACAAACAGTGAAAATCAATTCAGTCAATTTGTGGGAGGTTTTCTGTGATAAACTGGGTTTTTCCAGGGCCGTGTAGCTAGTCCCTGCAGCAGGGCCAGTCGGAGCCCCCTGATAGGCTCCTGAGGGTGTCGCCCACTGGGCTGGCTTCACTCCCACTCTGATATCACTCCACCATGGGTCCTGGACACATCACTGGCCTCACTCCCACTCTGATATCACTCCACCATGGGTCCTGGACACATCACTGGCCTTACTTCAACTCCATTAAACCCTTTCAGACTGAACCTCAAGAGGACTTTGGAGAGACGACCTCTCCTTCTGTCCCTCTCTCTCTCCCTCTGCCCCTACCTCTCCCTCCCCCTGCCTCCCTCTCTCTCCCTCCCTCTGCCTCTCCCTGCACCCCTCCCTCCCCCCCCCTGCCCCTCTCCCTCTCTTCCCACTGCTGACCCTCTGGTCCCCTGCAGTAAAGCGAGGGATGACAGAGAGGTGATGAGAGAGGAGTGACAGAGGGATGAGTGCAAATGCTGCTTCTCCTGGGTGCACTCTGTGGAGAATATGTGCGTGTGTGTGTGTGTGTGTAAGTACAGTGTTTCTCTCTTTTGCTGTGTTTGTGTGTGTGTGATCCAAGCCTGCGGCGGTGGGGGTAGGAGGATGTCCTAGTGCTTTGTGTCAGGCTCCATTAGATATCAGCTCTCCCAGGCTCTGGCTAGCCCTACACACACACACACACACGTGAAACCCAACCCTCTAACACTAACAAGAATTGAAGTTAGGAAAACACGCTCTCTGGAGAAACCAACAGTGACCTGGGTTAGGACATCTTAGCCCTGAAACACTAACAAACTGCTGGCTGTGTCTACCAACCCTCTCAGTTAACATACAGGGTGTTCCCTTCCGAACCCCTGTCAACGATAACAAAATCAGCCATCCATCAACACGACACTGAAGAAGGATCTCTCCTCTGGCTGAGAAGGTACTGAGATCCAATCCCATAACAACCTCCACACCTCAAAACTAAAACCTGGAGAACCACATGAGCTTGTGGACGCTCTCGGTCTCCAGGTTCACAGCACACATGGGTTGTAGTAGGAAAGGCTACGTCATAACTACATATGGTCATACGAACCTGCTAAACAGTGGGTTTACAACGAGCCACGGGTCATGGTTCAGGCAGGAGGACTCAGTATGTCTTTACTATACTTTATTGTACACTATACAACACATGATAGTACATTTGATTTGGCATTGTGGTTCTGCTTGCATCGGCTCCCTGCCGCATCCAACGAGACACCGTCTCGACCTCCGAGCAGAGAGCGGCGACGCATTCCCCCTACAACAGGAAACAGAACCAAGGGTGGAGGCCGGGGAGGCGGAGGCAGCAGGATGACTGATGTCAATGTCGCACTAGCGATGCATATGCCGGGATACCCCGCTATATACCCCGCCCTATTAGGAGGGAGTGCCCTGCAGCGTATTATGACGCGTTACTAGTGACGCGCTATGTCTCGCGTCCTCCTTCATGAACCAGCTCCGCTTGGTTTGAGAAGAGTGTTCCAGGGCTCGGGTGACACACAGTGACAGAAGGGGAAATAATAATATCTGTCTTTAAAACGACTGTACTAGGCTTCACACACGACATGAGAGAAGCCACACACTGTGTCTGTGTGGCCACACACACACACTGTCTGTGTGGCCACACACACACACACACACACACACACACACACAACTCGGATGACAGAAGAATGACAACAAACCAGAGTGTGACACCTCCTGTTTTCAGACAGATCTCCCTGGCAGCCATTAGAACGGTTGTCATGCCAGCTCCGTCTCTGACAGGAGAACCAAACAGACCTGGCAGTCCTGAGAAGGCGGCTGTCTAACCAATTGATTTGGTGTCGCCGGTGCAAAGTGATCATAAAGTCATTAAATGTTACAGGGTCACAGAGCCGGTTGTGTGCGTGTAGGGGGGTCGTATCGATTTTATCACCAATTTCTTATGCCCGTCATCAATGGAGAAAAGTTTATAGCTGACCAGGCTTATTATTTGGTGGGAAAACATGATTGAGGCTAAGTAATGGAGAGACTGTGAACACCCATAAAAGGCTGTGCTGTGAGGTTCTGCTTTGATAGTTTATGAACTGGCACAAAACACACACACACACAGTCACACACACACACACTTCCATGCGTGTGCGTGGGCTTGGCGGTGCAGCTCTGGCCCCTTCAGCTGCTCCTCCGTGTCGCAGCCCTCTGGGCTCGGAGCCAGCAGCTCACATTAGAAACACCGCAAGACAATCGCCTCCCCTTCGCCCCTCAACCCCCCCTCCCCTCCCACCCCGCCCCCCATCTCAACCCACCCCCTTCCCTCCCACCCTCCCACCCCCCTGCCACCCCTTCCCCCCCCCCTTCCCCCCCACCCTTGCTGCCAACACTGCACACTCCACACCTCTCTATTCACTCATGAGGTGTATCAACTGACCCCTCCGCCAATCGCAGTGAGTGTTTATGGGTAGCCACGGTAACAGGAGTTAGGAGGGGTTGTGAGGAAGGTAAAGTAAGGCCACAGAGACAAAAAGAGAGGAAGGGATAGGGGAGGGAGAGAGAGAGGATCCGATGAGGGATTGGGAGAGGGAGAAAAAGGAAGCCTTTAAAATCAACGATGGCTGGTGGAGGCGTGGGCAAATGAAACGAACGACTGAAAAGGAAACGATAGGCTGGAGCCAGCGGGACAGGGTGAAGACAGGGAGAACCGGGGCAGTGCTGAGTCAGGGGCAGGGGGGCAGGGGGGCGTAGGCGGAGGGGCAGGCAGTGCTGCAGGGCGTTAGGGCTGAGACACAGGACACCCTCCTCGCCCACTGGCTGGGCTCCACATCGGCAGCGCTGGTGTGAGATCTAGTGAGCCCACTGCCGCCGGCTTCCCCCCCCCGCCTCGCCACGAGACATTTGGCCTTGTTGCGACAGTCATTAGCGCTGCCTCTCTACGGTTGGCACACAGCCCAGTCGACTTGGAAGATGTGTTACCCCTACTGGCCACTGGGGGCAGTGTCTGTTCAGATAATTCTCAAAACAACAGAAGAGGCATCGCCAAGGGAATGGGCGGTCCTTCCATAGTAACAGATACTAAACAAAGTACTACTCCAATCTAATATTACACTGGAAAGCATTGTTTAGAAAGAGTGGCTGCTATTACAGAGCTAAGCATTATTTTTCGAGAATTGTTAGTCACTGAACACAAACCGACCTTCTCTTACCTTATCAAAATTCACCGAACATCATCATTCTACACATTCACTCGCACTAGAATGACGGCAATTTTCTCATCACGCAGTACTCAATCAATATTTTACCCCTTATTTTCATTAGTCTACAACGTGAATGGCAGCTTTCAAATCACTACAGTAGAACAGAGGGTACAAGATAAATGAAATTGGATACTGCTTCTCAAATTGCCAATTCCATACACCGTATTCCAGAAGAAAGAGTCGAAAATAGGTTTTGGTCCATTCTCCCAGTTCTCCATTGTTCTGTGAAAACAAGATTGGTGAGAAAACCCAAACACAATTTCTAAGTAAATATGCACAGTGGTGGCATGCAGGATAAAGAAGAAGAAATAATTAAGTAAATAATGTAATTTCTCAGGTGTTTGTATTTGTCACAAGCAGAGATGGCAAAAGTACACACATCCTTCACTTAAGTAGAAGTACAGATACTCATGTTTAAAAAGACTCTGGTCAAAGTCAAAGTACTGACTACACCTTTTCACTCAAGTTAAAGTAAAGAAGTGTGGGTTCTGACATGAAGTAAAAAGTAGCCCTTACTACCGGTACTACCTGTTTTAGTGTCACGCAGGTAACTGGACCTCACATCATATTAATACGTCTCTATTTGCAGTCATGTCGACATTGCTATCCCCCTCTGTCTCATCCAGTACTTTTATCGAAAATATTTTTTCAACCGTTCGATAATTTTTTCACTGTGTGTGAAAAATGTATCAGAATATTGTCAGCCTTTAGAGATTGCACGGTTTATGTGACATTTACATTTACATTTAGTCATTTTAGCAGACGCTCTTATCCAGAGCGACGTACAGTAAGTACAGGGACATTCCCCCTGAGGCAAGTAGGATGAAGTGCCTTGCCCAAGGACACAACGTCAGTTGGCATGACCGAGAATCGAACTGGCAACCTTCGGATTACTAGCCCGATTCCCTCACCGCTCAGCCACCTGACTCCCCGACATGTACAATGCTTTCAGGCTACGTGCAGAACATCCCACTAATGACTTGATCTGTATGCTGTTTATGCACGTGCTCTATAGGTATAATTTGCCTCAGGCTAGCTCAGTAGGATAAAGGTTTTACAGCCCAGCCCACAGAGCTAAAAGCTTTCCCACATGGGCTCCAGTGTGGCTGGCTTGCTGGATTTGCTAATCATTGGCTGGATGTGGTGTGCTGTTCCTAAGCCTGGCTCCCTAGGGGGCTGCTCCTGCTCAATAATGCAGAAGATCCATACAGCAACATGGCCAGGACAGGGCTAGGGCTAGGACAGGGCTAGGACAGGGCTGGGGCTAGGACAGGGCTGGGGCTAGGACAGGGCTGGGGCTAGGACAGGGCTGGGGCTAGGACAGGGCTGGGGCTAGGACAGGATCAGGGCTGAGATCAGGACACAGCCAGGGCAGAGGATGGGACAGACAAACACTAATATCATGTCGTTCCGAGGCCGAGGGGCAAACAAGCAGCAAGTAACCATCCGCTCCTTACCAGCAGAATCTGTTGACAACAGAACAAGCGAGTCCATCAACTGGGAGACAAAAGAATGAAAGCAACACCAGCATTGATCCAGAGCAAAGCAAAACTGTCAGTGTTCAGAAACCAGAAGGGCAAACCATCTCAGTGCCACCCAGTCTGCCGTCTCTCCAAGCCAGCCTGGCCGACTCTCAGGAGCCGCGACACCCTGCTGGGCTGGGTCGGCGCCACGGCCCTGGGTACGACTAGCGCCCCAGCAGGTCGTTAGCCTGAGTTAGCATCACTTAGCGTAGCATTGATGGAAGACACCCACAGAGTTCTGGGACCGGTATCCATGGGGACGGGCAGCTTAGCAACCATCTGCCAGAGCCACATTCAGGTTATCTTAGTTGGTTTTGGCCTCCCAAGGTTTTGAGGGCAGGGGGGGGGGGGGATTTGTGAAAGTAGAAGTGTTTCCCCCCCCCCCCACACACACTTCCTGTTCCTGCAGAACTAGATGTCATGATGAGTTTATTAAGGTTACGTTTTGTTCCGCAAATTGAGTGAGTTATCAGCGGTTTTTTAAAGTCCTGGATTAGATGAGGTTGGGAGGGGTGTGTACTTGCAGGTGGGAACGCGTGGTCAAAGTGTGAAACGTGCCCTTACAACTTCACAGCAACAGAGATAAGCACACAGTTTCCAAACCAAAGAACCAACTGACATTTTCAACTTTGTGGAAAATAAGACGGTAAGACCCGGGAATGTAATCTGAGGTGTGCCTGAGGGTGCAGACACGCTCGCTGGCGTCGCTCGCTGGCGTCTCGTACTGATGATGCTATCCTGCTCAGTTCACCACTTCCTGAATTACGATTTCCTCGGAACTGAGATTAAAGTAACCCTTTTCACTTGAAAGTAATTTTTTCCCCCTCCGAATGAAATTCCTCTTGCCCCTCCCTTCCCTGCCAGTCAGAGGGGAGGTGAGGGAGGTTGGAGGGGGTGAGGGAGATGGGAGGGAGGTGGGAGGGGGTGAGTCAGGACCCGAGAGCAGAGGGTTAGCTTGAGGAGCCTGTTCGCCTCCCAGTAGGTAATGAGTACTGGCACGGACATGACTCACTCGTTTTTCTGAGAAGAGTTGCTGAAGAAGACAAGTTTTTCTGGGCTCTTTCTCCAACCTCGTCCTATTGTAGATGATGGTAGAAGGGCAGCGTTCTGGCAGTGAGGCAAGACAAGATGAAACATAAGAGCTAACAGAGTTCCAGGAAAACTTGTTTTTTTCGTCAGTGCTGACTCAGAGCTGAGTAAAAGCAGAGACGATTGGCTGTAAAAAAAGAAAAGAAAAAGAAGTGTTCTTTTGGCCTTCACACAGTTCTGTGATTCAGTACCCTACAGTCATTCAGACAGTGAAAAGGCTGTGGAGAGCTCTCCTCCAGCATCATGCAACTCTATCTTGACGAGACTTGAGAATGGCCAGACTGAACAGTCCTGGCACACTATACACCGGGGTGACATGATCCCAGGGGTTGGGTGACAGAACAGCTTCTGTCACGAGAGACACCTCGGGTGGGTAACCTTAGTGGGCTGACAGGAAACTGCAGTTTTACGGATAAAAGCTCTGTGACAATTGACTAAGTGATCGCAGTCCAAAGCTTTTAGGAGAGCAAAGCTTTGGTTTGTATTTATGAACTGAGAGGCACACAAAGAAACATCTTTTCAACATGTGTCCTTGGGCCATGAAAACAATCACATATCATTGAGAGACAGACAAGGAGAGGTTATTATGCACAGCATCCAGAACCAGAACGGAACATTGTGTTGTGCTCGGAAGAAATGCAAGATGTTCTCCGAACAACCGGGGCAGTGTGTGAACACCAGGTCATGTGTGTGAACACCAGGTCATGTGTGTGAACACCAGGTCATGTGTGCGAACATGTCCGTGTTTGTACCTGCTCTCTCTCTCTCTCTCTGTCTCTCTCGGTTATTCCTACAAGCTGTATGCAGCACCAAAAGGCCTCAAAACAAAAGGACATAACCTTGGCCTGCTGTTGCTGATTAGAATCCCAGACCAGGCCTAACCGATATCTCCCACACTATATTATGCAGCTGGAGACCCTCTCGTTGTGGCTAGGGTACTGTGGCTGGAAGAATAATACATCTAAGGAGGGGAGGACAAATATAAAAAATAAAACAAGCACCTGACCTTTGACTGTAGCCTAGGTGAATATTTCACGACCAGCGCTCATTTTTGATGGGGGAAATGTGTCAGTGGGGAAGACAGCTGCAGACGCCTGAATCTTTAAACAGAGGAAACTGTCCGACTGGGTTTCAGCTGACGAGCTCCGACCAGGAAGCTCCGGCAGGAGGAGATCAGCACAGAGCAGGAGGAGGAGGAGGAGGAGCCAGCACAGAGCAGGAGGAGGAGACCAGCACAGAGCAGGAGGAGGAGGAGGAGGAGACCAGCACAGAGCAGGAGGAGGAGGAGGAGGAGACCAGCACAGAGCAGGAGGAGGAGGAGGAGGAGACCAGCACAGAGCAGGAGGAAGAGGAGGAGGAGACCAGCACAGAGCAGGAGGAAGAGGAGACCAGCACAGAGCAGGAGGAGGAGAGAAAGGAGATAAGGGTGCAGTGTGACATTAGTAGGAGGAAGAGGAGGCCGCGATGGCAGGGTTGCAGTGTGACGCAGAGCAGGAGGAGGAGGAAGGTGGTGCAGTGTGATGCTCTGAGCTCTGACACTCCTGGAGTGCTGGCTCCTGTGCCTGGCCGGCAGTGCTGACACAGCACCCTTCACCCAGGAAGGAATTTCTCAACCAGAGACGCCACAAACGAACGTTTATGCCCCCCTAATACCCACTGAATTCAACGCTTATTGAGAAGATCAGCTATTCGCTCGCTGCAAGCTGGTGCATTGGCTCCTGTCCACAAGTACTAAACACTGAGTACAGGAGCTGTGAGGTGTTCTGTGAGTGGTGCATAAGGAACCCGCTCTGGTCTGTTTTCCCTACAGGCCACATACGCTAAGGCGCAGAACATCGCCTCGGATTAGAACCCTTCAGCATATGTTAGGATCTCCATGGCAACAGGACAGAAAACTCTGTAATGTTATTAATTGCCTCGGGTAAAAATACAAATTTTTCCTCCATCACGCCGCCAACAGGATTGGTTTCCAGAGACACTACGACGTGAGTGTAAGAAAGCGTGTGTGCTAAATTCATTGGGTGAGCCTGGGAAGAGTACTGACGCGTGTCTCTCCATCAGAGAGGGAGAGACGCTTGAGTCATTCAGACATAAACACAGGCTAGTGAGCATGTTAGCTAAATCCAAGTGGACCAGTTTTAATCCAATTAGAGGGAAGCGAGCTAGTGGAATGGAGCCACGATAAAACACTAGCATCCATCATGGCCGGCTGACAGACACAGTCGCTGAGGACTCGGGGGGGAATGCCGAGGAGGACTTGAGAGGAACTAAGACTTCCTCGCGCTCGGGGCAGGAACAGCCTTTGACAAACACGCACTGACTCTTTCACAACAACAGAAGAAGAAATACATGGAAAGTTTAGCTTTGGTGCGTCAGTGACAAACTTCACGGTAGGTGGACGGAAACTGCGGTCTGAGGAGAGTTGTGAGTCACTTACACCGAAAACGCTAAAATGATGACTCATGACGATAAATGATAAACGTGTCACAATTGGCTAGTCGAACAAGACCTGTCCTCTGATGGAACAAGGAGAGCATCTCTGAAAGACAGTTTGGATTTTAGGGTAGAATCGTGGTTGGTTAAACACCTCTCTGTCCCCCAGCATGGCTCCGACAGCAAACCTGTTTTTACATGTCAGGAATGCAAGTGGGCTGCCTCTAGCAAGAAAAAGAAAGACAAAAAAGAACAAAAAAATAACTCGATTCCGTCCAGCGATGCTTCTCAAGGCCAGTGAGAAAAGCTCAGACCAGGAAAAACTGAAACACCTTAACACATCAGGGGTGTTTCACCCAAATGACAGTCTGCTGGCAAAACTAAAAAGGCAAAGAAAGATTGTTTCGGTTGCAGGGCATCATGTTGGAGAACGAAACTCGATGCACAAAATCTGTCAAATTCAAGCTGAGCTCACGCAAGTGTTGTTTCCATATTTCATGCTCTGTCACGGCTCAGCTGGGCTTGCCTAACCTCGTTAGACTCAGGCACTAGGGCGTGTGTCATGCTCCAAGAACCACTGAACAATGCCTCTAAAAGCTGTGTTGTCAGAGAAACTGTTAAGTGTGTGTGTGTGTGTGCACGGACTTACACACTCACAAAAGCAGTGTTGTGAGAGTCTGAGTGTATGCAGAGGGTGTGTGTGTGTGTGTGTGTGTGCGTGTGTCCGCTCAGCTGACTGAGGCTGAAGTCTGATTGGTGATGGAAACGGAGGCTTGTTGCTATGGGGATGCACTCGAACACAGTGGAAGAGGGTCTTCTGAAACAGTAGTGATCACTGTATGATGCAAACATGTGCAGACAGCCGGTGTGTGTGTGTGTGTGGGGGGGGGGGGGGGGGGGAGGTGTAGACACTTATCACTACTGAAATAATGGGCCACTACAAAGCGCTCCTAATAGCCGAGAACGAATACCTTTTAAACTGTACAAGACATCAAATTAAACTGTCCTAAGCATCTCCGACTTCCTGGAAGGGCGAATCCAGAGTAAACACTGACAAGCAGGCAGGCAGAGGTGAACAGACATGAAAGAACTACATGAAGACAATCTGAATAAATAATGACATCCATTGTAAGGTTATTTGATAGGCCTTTTGAAAATCAATAACAACCAACCGGAGCATAGTGCCCCCAGTGACTCAGCAATGCCCTCAATACTCAGGAAGAGGTCGATTGCAAGCGTCCATTCTTATTCCAGGAGAGGTGCCAGCCTAACAGAGGATGACTAAACCAACACCAAGGCCAGCGTGCAGCTTTAGCCCAGGGGCGGAGGCGAAGTCCCTGCTCTGGGATGGTGTGTGTGCGTGTGTGTGGAAAGAGAGCCGACTGTCTCAAAAACTACGAGCTGAGGAAGGAAGGCCGCTGCGTTGGGAAGCAGCCGTCCTGTAGTAGCGTCTCTGACGATGAACGGTCAATGGTTCGAAAGAAAGGACTCGAGGACGCCGTGGGAGCGGTCCAGGAAAGCTTTCACATTGTTTAAAGCGCTGAGGAGAAACTGACTGCACTCTTTTGAAAGAAGTACAAGAGACAGCCTTCTCTGGAAATGGTCCAATTTATTTATTATACAACAAGGCCTCTTCTTTACTGTGCCAATGGGATGTGAGAGAGGATGGGGGGTGGAGGGGGTGGAGGGGGCGGCGGGGCGGGGGACGATTGGTGGATTGTTGGGAGGTTTTACGGGCTACAACGTCATTAATTACCAGCGGTCAGTTTGCGAGAGGGACTCTCGCCATCTGCACAGCAGCGGCCATCTGTTATTGGACGGCACATCTCACAGAGGTCAAATGATGCCCGGTGAAGCCCGTGTTGTGTACTCAAAAACACTCGGACGATGACAGGATCTTATCGAGGGTGGGATTAGGTCGAAGTCCTACCAAAAACATTGTCGCCGTGCAAGTTCATTGTCAGACGAGTTTACCTCAGGGTCAAAGAAGTGGGTTACAATAAATCTAATAGGCTGTGCAATCCACTCAGCTCTGTGGAAAACATGCAGCCTATGGGGGGGGGGGGGGGGGGGGGGATTTTAGATTTCAAATCCAGCTTAGCCACTTTCTAGACATCAAACAAAAACATTCAAACTGCAACTTTGATTGGATGTCAGATCTGATCTGCATTTCGTCTTCGACAGATCTTCGACAGATCTGATCTGCATTTCGACTTTTGAAGAATAGGCGGTCAGACCTACATTCAAAAGAGCTAATGTCATGCTAGGCTAAAGTTAAGAGTGCCAGCACAGATTGCTAAAGATAGTGAATACTGACCCAGCACAGACAACACTCAGTCTCAAAGCACCAGACTAACAAACACCTCTCACAACCTCCCTCAGACTCACTGTAAACACCCCTAGTGGCACAATACACCCCCCCCCCCACCCCCCCCCCCCCCCCCCCCCCGCACACACACACGCACACACACACCTCTCTCCCCAGTTTAGCAGTACATGGCCTAGTTCTTTCCTCACAGTGCGTCAACAGAACATGCCAGCTCGCCCCAGACATGCCCCCCCCTCCCCCCCCCCCAACGTCTCCAGGGGACGCGGGCGTCACGGCGGGAGGTGTTGTCCCCCGGTTGGGCCCTTACCTGCGCTCCCGGTGTGGCACCGGGGCCTGCTGCTGCCGTGTGATGAAGGTGGTGCCCCACACCGGGCTGCTGTGGCTGTTTCTGAGCCAGCCAATAGGAGGCGACGAAGAGTAAGGCGTGCTGCGGAACCCATGGTCAGACTCCGTCTCCGCGGTGAGAGACGAGGCGGAGCTCCCCATCGCCACGACGATGGACTTTTAGGGGGGGGGGGGTTGGGGTACGTTTTTTGGGGGGGGTCTTTATCGGCCCTTGTCTTTGCCTCTTGCCAGTATTTGTCAGAGAAGGAGACTCAGAACACATAGAGTCAGTTTGAGCGAGGGAGGCTGGGGACAGGAGGCCTGGGGGCAGGAGGCCCAGGGCAGTAGGCCGGGGGCAGGAGGCCGGGGGCAGGAGGGGGCACAGCACCAGAGGGGACAACCCCGCTCAGGGGCTGTCAGTCATTGCAAACCTCCAGAAGACACCATTTTTCTTTCAAAACGTCCAAAGAAACAACAATCCTCCAACAAACGTTCTTCAAGGGTGATCTAGGACGGCTCTGGCCCGCACACACAGCACACTGAGACTAAACGACGGAACATGACAAGCGTAACTCAAAGGACTCCAGCCTCGTTTCCCTCTCCGGGGTGAAGCAGCTCTTCCTGATGCCACCTCCTCCCCCACAGCTTCATGTCTGGGGCATCTCTCTGCCACACACACACAGGACAGGGGCCACCGTCACCAAACATCTCCTGGGGGACGCTCAATCCTGAGTTCTAAGATTCGCTTTGATTGTTGAGGGGGGGGGGGGGGGGGGGAGGGAGCGGGGGGGAATCTCCAGAATCCAGCAGAGTTGATTTGGTCATTTACAGAGCACAGGAAAGTAACTTTCAATCGCTTGCGAAAAGTATTTCTGACCGCAGTTTTCTTGTACATGGACTGAGTGCAGTAATTCTACTGGCTACGTTCTGGCATACTGTCGCTTGTATACAAGCATAGCTCATCTTTCAAATTGCAACACGGGACCACAGCTGTTTCAGGGGATTACCCGAGAAACTTGGAAGAACACCCAGCTGTATTTTGTACAGGCCCTAAATTCTGCTTTATAACTCTCAGCATTGGATTTGTAGAAGAAGAGGAAACACACAATTTACAGGAACACAACTAAGCTATTACTAGGCCAATTTAAACAAACATTGAAATTAAATTACACCTAATATTCAAAAAAAAAGGGGGGTGGGGGGTGGAGTCTGAGATTGACAAACATACATACAATCTGTCCACAAAGATCAACTCTACTGAATGGTCAGCAATGTGACATCCCATGAATAGTTTTGTTTGAAATTTGCAGTCCTTTGCCAATGCAGAGAAGGCGTGAACAGGGAGATGATCCTGATTTACGCTGCCCGAGTACACAGACTCATTTCTGTCGGATAGTGCTGGTCCCGTTTATCCGCTTGTAGTCTACAGCTTTTAGTGGGCCGACCCGTTATTCTCATAACCCAGAACTATGACCGCCCAAGAGACGGTGCATTCCTGGGTGAGACAACCAACAAAAGACTTGTGCTTTTAACACTAATACACAAAACCCCTCTAAAAGGTTCGCCAAAGTCTCACTTTCACAACGACACTTAATATTGAAATAAAAACACTAAAGAGACGCAAATGTTGGCAAGTTTAGACCGCCGACAACGGATGAACACATATTATATCAAAGAATCGGCTATTTTGCTCATGGTCATTGCAGTATAGTTGCACTGATTCACGTAAAACTAATAAAAGGCGCTAATAACAGGCGGATTGGACATTTGAGGCTGACAGTGCAAGGTTTGGCAACTAACCGAATTTCTTTAAACATTCTATTTAGCAAGCTATCTGTCCGGTTCCAGTGCCGTCTCGGGATCTATCCAATGGTGGGTAGCCTAGGCTATTGAACTCAGGATTGCTCACAGCCTATAGAAGCCAAACAAAACGACATAAACTGTAGAGAAAAAATAATGCTAATTGGAAATCTCATCCATAATGTTTTCTTTCTCAAAATCCTCTGTATTCCGTCTGGTCCATTGCACTAAGATTTCACCGTTCATGGATTCTGATTCTCGTTGACTTCTATTAGGATACATCCTCGCTCCCGCACCGCTGTCGCCTTGGAAATAAAGGACTACCCATCCTACAATGCTCCATCACAGGGCCTACACGTCTTTGCACTGAGGGTTGTTTTCATTGCATTATATAGCAAAAAAAAAATCCATGGGGTTTAATTCTCCCTCTCTGATAAATCCAGTGGACGCAGATGCAATCTCTTGCTAACAGCAGATTACTGCGAGTCAGCAGCGCGCATGCGCATTTGAATGTCGAGCAGGGAAAACTGAGGCTGCGTTCAAGATATCAAAAAGGATGAATCCGCTCTAACAAAGGATACAAGTCTTACTTAACAGGGTAACAGAGAGACTGCTGATGCTGTTGATTTTCATCAATTAGAAAGACAAGGCAAGGATGATTTAGATTGTAACACAGAACCTTCCGGTCTTCCTGAGACAGCAAATCAGCCTCAACATGTCACGTTGTCCATCATCACTTTGTTAATTTATTGGAGAGATGTCATGCATTGCGTGTTGTATACCAGGGGAAGTCAGATATGGGTTATGAGAGTGGGAGACTATACCAACCATCACTGCTCAACTGTCTCCTTACATTAACAAGAGAAGATTTAATACCCCTTCACTTTCATCTCCTTCTCCTTCATCTCCTCCTCGTCTGAGAGCTGACCTCATTCCTCCCCCCTCTCTGTCCTCAGGGTTTTGAAACTGTGACAATGCATGGTTGATGTTCTCCCAAAAAAACATTTAACCCACTGCACTTAAGTCTGGTTTCAACAGTTAAACCATAAATTAATCATTAACAGGGCTGCATCAGAAGACCATGAAATCAGTTCCAGTGTAAAAGTGGCTAGCTTTCCTTCCCGACCCCAAACTAAAATGATTCTAAGGACAAGACAAATGGCTGTAGACGGAACAGCATCAGAAACTAAGTTCACAAGACAAATGTGAACACTTTAAACAAACCTTTTTATCGTTCTTGTATTTGGAATCGTTTTAAACATGGATCCCCTAACAAGTATTCAAATTAATTTGACATAACACGCCTTTCTTTCTGAGAATTTTACTACAACAGGTAGCCCAGATATGTGCAAATCACAATTCTAGAAGAGGAAGTGAAAGATCCTACAGGTCTTTGCCTGACTGTGATGTTTCCCTGTCTTTGTTGGTATGCAGACAATACTAAACTGGTTCAACTAGGTTCATATTTGCATAGAAAACATGTTTGAAAGCGCTAACCATTGGTAGCATACACAAAACCTCAATCACTTCTGAAAAATTGCCAGTTTCCACATGGAAATGTGACACTGACATTATGCACCAAGTAAAAGGCCAACACTGCACATTTGAATTTTAAACCATGACATACAACTGCTTAGGCCCTGTATCCAACCATGAATGACCAACTGTAAGATTCAGAACATAGTTGTGAAAATGTAAAGCAAAGCCTGTAGTGACAGAACTGTGAGGCTTTGTTATACTTACAGCCGCACCTGTTCCTGAGAAACACCTGTCCCTGGTGAGTCAGATGCCCCAGAAAGATCAAAATATACCAGCTGTGTGTGTGTACATGTGTGTGTGTGTGTGTATGTACGTGTGTGTACGTGTGTGTGTGTGTGTGTGGAATAGCCTCCCTAGTGTGTGTGAAAAAGAGAGATCAGAGTTCGAGAGAGGGAAAGCGAAAGATTGTCAACTGTGAACCCATGCTACCTTCAGAATAATCCCTGGCACTACAAAGGGAAACCAATCCTCTAAATGAAATCCATAAACCCACGGTACACGTAAAAAGGCTATGTAATGCATGAAATCGACATATTTGCAACTGTTTGTGGTAGACCATATAGCATCCAGTACAAATATCGACTTGCAAAAGAGAGTGAGGAAAGTGTCCATTTTTTAAATAACTATTCGTCGTGAGAAGTTGCAATAAAGTTTCAGAAGAAAACTGATATCAAAAACCATGTAACAATTTCATATTTCCTTAGTCTTTCGACGTAACCCATGACACGGCATGAGACCGTGAGAGATGAGAACACCAGGGACACTATAGTAAACAAAGACAGCAGTATTAAACGATTTTGGACCGGCATAATCGAAACTGTCAGCAGCCAGTCTATTTATATTTACACACTATATGTCGAAAATAGTCTTACCTCAAAATCCGACCGCAAATACCGCCTTTTGAGTGTCGAGCGTGTTAACTTTTCGTATCATCCAAAGAGAAGTTAATTTTTGGAAATGTAGTTTGGCAAGCGTTAGCTGCCGACTACTATTCTCAACGCTACCTTTTCACTCCAATGCATATTTTAAGTACTGGCTTTAGCCTTCTTGCTATTATGTATATTATGTTTCCAGTCCATCCAGTTAGCTTACGGTATTGAAAACTGAAGTGATCATGTACGTTACCTCAAAAACCCCAGGAAAGAGAATCTCTATGGAGCAAATAAAGAGCCAGCGTACGCTTTGTTCGTTGTGTGAGGTACATTGTGGTGCTTGCATGGTAAATCGTCCGTAAAATGTATTCGTGAATACGAGCAGAAGAACCCAATTTCCCATAATGCCATTTATTTCAACAACGAGGATATCCGGGCTCGTCATCATTTTACAGATTTCATGTTTGAATTCAGCATCAAGCAATTAAACAGTAAACATACAAAAAACTTGTAAACAGACGAAAACAAACTATAAACTTATTAAGTAGCCAAAAATTATTGAGAAGTTAAATGTTCGGTACATATTTTGTTGGTGTATGTTTTCTATAGACATAGTTCGGCTGTTTTGTGCCATTGTCCTATAATTTCAGGTAAATTTGTATTAGTGATTCACACTTAACCTACATATTTTCCATCACAACATTCATATTTTTTAGTTTACAACTGCTATATCTATCATACTCTTCCTGTCCAGCCAGAGCCACAGGAACATGGATGGAGCACAGAACATGTCATAGCCTACAGTGCCCTCTAGTGGTATGTTTGCGAAAGTTCACTATTGTGAAGATGTGTAGCACAATTCGTCTTGTAAACAGGCATGTAGGCTATTTTGTAGGGTTAGGGTTAGGGTTAGGGTTGAGTCAGTAAATCTATCAAAGTCAATTAATTAGACCTAAAACAAAACATAGGCTTATCTATGGATAAATAAACTAGCATTTATTAGTAAGCCAATCAAGAAAATACAAGATTAGAAAAAGTGTCAAAAATCAACTTCATCAACAGGCGTTTAATAATGTATTGATAAACGACAGCTTTGTCTTTAAGCTGTTGTTAGTGGTAGGTCAGATCTGCAACCAAAAAGTAATTATCCTTAAAATGCTATCCGGCTGAAGACAAATGTAAATAGGCTTAAAAACAATTATTGTTTATTGTTTATAATTAAGTTATAGGCCATATAACCTACATTTGAAATCGTGTGAGAGTGTTGTCTTTGACCTTGCAGAGTAAATGCTGTACTTTTTCTTTAAAAATAATAAATGTCCACAATCTTTGAGCCTACTTCCATTATATTAATTATAAATAGCCTATAGCCTATAACAAATAAGACATGAACATTTTGTCTGAATCTGAATGTAAATCTCTACATGCAGAATTGTGCACGATTGGTTGAAGAATTTCTTCAGCAAGGCTACCATTTATTTGAAGAAACGCTTCGCATTAACTCAACGATTTAATAGGCCATAGGCGATTAATCAGTGTAAATTGAGCTTCTATTGTCTCACAATTGAAAGAATTTGACTAAGCATATCTGAACTCCGCCGTTAAACGATCTTATGAACTAGGTTCGCCTAGGCCTTCACATAAAATGCCATTTTTTTGGTGAGCACCAAGGATAATCTCTGTAATGCCGGTGTCACTCGGGTTGTTTGAACCGGGGAAAGTTCAAACCAGAGGATTATACTCAGTGAAATTATGACAAAAAATCCTGACTGCTGGGTACTGGTTAAGCAGTAGGCTATTTGTGTTCTTATGCTGTTACATTTTGGGGTTGCCTTTTAAACCTTGATCAGTAGACTAATCTGATGATCTCAGGCCATACTCTTTAATAACCATATAGCCTTTTGACGTTAATGGGACATATAGACACAATGAAAACATAGGGAAGTGGAATGGGAGGTAGACCATGCGGTTTCTGTGTGCCAGCAATAGAATAGAATCAAGGCGGAGCATGGAGCCTTTGAGGGATGAAACGCGGGCCGAATGAGAGAAACTGGGCGGAGAAAGTTAGACTGTTGGTTTTCACACGTTGCGTTGTGCCATAGTTAATTTAAATTTAAATTTGCCTCAAAGACAGTTTACTACTGTGGATGTTTGTTTGGAAACGTTTTAGAAACTCTGTAAAACAGTTACTTTGTAAAGGAGAACGGGAATTCCCTTGGAGGAGTTTCTTTGAGAAGTTCTTTGTCAAGAAGGTATGTGATGAGTGAAAACATCCTTATTAATGTGCTGTGGTGGACTCTTCGAAATAAGTACACTTGACTCGCATTAGTTTGACGAGATACAATTGTGATTTACGAAATGCTTCATACAACACGTGTAAAATATATGTGCGTTAAAACTCGAGTTGAAATCGGCTAATGAAAGCTATAATTCAAGTCAGCTTTAGTGTCTCCAAAGGCCAGTAGTTGTGCGTACACTGTTGTCATGACGATGGTACGGAAACACAGCCTATGGCACGTTGGATACAATGGACAACTTTTCTATTCAACTAGGCTACACACTAAATCCGTTCTACCGATAATCTTGTATTCAAGATTTAGTCGGTATTTTATATGCAGCCAACATGCAAGGACAACAGGTGTTACACTACAATCTGTCATTTAATTCAATCGAATGAGTAAAACTTAACTGTTGTGACTCCTCTCCTCCATCAATATGGTCACCTATAAAAACTAGTATTGATTAAGTAAATATTTTACCCCAATGTCCACATTTATTCACTATAAATTAGAGAAATGTGTTGTATCGGTCAAGGTTCAGGGTAAGTAGGGTATGAGGTGAAGGAAACTGTTGGGTTAAGGTGTGTCCTGTGTTTATAGCAGACAGCTTGTGACCCCTCTGCTCAGGAAAGGGATGCTCCTAGGCGGACCTGGCCTTTTTTCTTCTTTTTATGGCCGGCACACATGTGGAAATGACAGCTCTGACAATAGGGTCAGGAAAGAGTTAGGGCAAGCAGCCGATTGTCTTGGCGAAAAAAGGGAAATACAGAACTGTGCGTGTGTATTTGTATGTGTGTTTGAGATAGAGATATATGTATGTGTGTGTGTGTGTGTGTGTGTGTGTGTGTGTGTGTGTGTGTGTGAGAAGAGGGAGAAATATAGGCTATAGTAGTGTGCGTGTGATGTTCATACTTGTGAATGTATGTAATGCAGTGTTTACATGAAGACCTATGTGTTTCTATAATGTTCAGGTGTGCGTGTGCAAGTGTGTGCAGGAAAAGATGTGTGTGTGTGTGTGTGTGTGTGTAGGTGGGAGGTCCGGTGAGATTACGAGGTCATGTGACAGGGGATGCCAGTTCACAAGGGGGTTTCCTTTGTGGCCCGACAACAAATGATGTCATGATTGGACCAGTCAGACCTATCTAACATGATGACAGGGATAAGTGACAAACAGGAAATGAGCCCTCTGCTCTGTTGAGTGTCTGATCAGTTTACGATGCCCTAGCACACTGGTTTTACAAGCCTGAATCTGATATGTCTCATTGCGTATGGAAATGTAAGTGGTATCAAAGGTGCTAAATGTCACCTTGCACTCAGAAGGACTGTAAATCATTTTTTACCACAGGTTGTTGTGTACTTTCACTGTCTGCCTGTCTGTCTCTTTCTCATGCTCTCACTCTCTCTTTCTCTCTCTCTATGTCTCTCCATCTATTTCGACCTCTCTCCCCCATCTTTCCCTCTCTCTTTCCATGCTGTTTCTCTGTCAGGGCACGCATTAACGCCTCCTGCTCCTGAGTAGGGCTGGTGCCCTGAGGGCACGCAGACATACAGACACACTCATACCCACACACACACACACATACACACACACACACACACACTCATACCCACACCACACACACACACACTCATACCCACACCACACACACATACCCACCCACACACACACATACACACCCATACACACACACAATCACACATACACACACTCATACCCACGCATACACTCGCGCACAGACACACACACAGAACAGAGGAGGTTAAATGAATGCATCAGAGATACATCTGTTTCCTATGCATGTTTGATAGATTGGGCAGGTCACGGCTGCTCATTCCCCAGAGTTACAGTACAGATCAGTATGCATGACTAGACGAAGAGTAGAAGATTAGAATGAAGAAGACTGTGATGAGAAAGTGGAGTACAGTCTGGTCCGAGCACTCAAACACACCGAACAAGACTACCGTCGGGGGCTTTAATGGAAAAACGATTTAGTGGCACTTAACATATAGCGGCATCTTCTGGGACATTGCACATCCTCTTATAGTCCTGTTATGTAACATTCATAGACCCCAAGGCCCGTGGGCAGAGAACACGAATCAGGCTTGAGGACTATCGATATTTGGTGATATATTCTAAGCACATCACAGCTAAGGGACGTGAAACAGCTTTATTTACATCTTAGAAGAACTTGCTTGCTTGAGGGTGCAGTTATACTGAACAAGCTCCCTCATATTGCTGATTATGTAAACTACAGGTACAAACATATTCAGGGCTGCCAACTTTTCCAAAAACCTTGGCGTGAGATTTGGTAGCAACCCCCCCCCAGGCGAGTTTACACGGCTGTTTGCGCGTCAATGATGCTTCACTCCGTTAACCTGCGCCTCGTCCGTTACTGTTTACAACGTTAGCTTGGCTACTTGTTTGGCGTTGCCTTTTCAGCGTGAGATATACAATGTGTGGCGTGAGAGCGTGAGAAATGGTTGAAATGCGTGTGTCACACTGGCGAAACCGTGACAGTTGGCAGCTCTGCATATTCCATCACTTGATGTTCCAGAAGATTCCTTTCTCATCAAAACAATATTTAAGGGAGTTTCTCCACACCTGTATCTGTGTGTACGTTAGTATATCATTCATAAATATTCTATACTCTGTTCCATCACTGCAGCTGGACCACACCTGCTGCCTGCATCATCTCAGTGTTCCCATACAGCTGGGCTGAGTCTTATGTGTCTAAAGGACAGAGTGCCCCTAGAGTTCAACCCAATTTTCCCCCCTCTCTCAGGCAGATGCTGAGTCTGATTGCTCAGCCAGCTCCGGGCCAAGGAGAGCTCCACCACTGGAGAACCCTTTAAGCAGGTGCTGTGCCTGTGAATAATTCTCTGCATAATTCTTCAGAATTAACACACGCATAATATTAGGAATTGTATTCATGAAATGTAAGGGAGAAGTTTGAGATGCTGGCTGGAAGATGAATGTGTGCTGTTACTTGTAGGATGATCCTAGGGAAAGTTGGTTGTGCGTACTCCAGCCATGGTTAGGGTTAGAATCTGTCCACTCTATATCCGTAATCCTACACCAGGTATAGGGTGAGGTGTGGTAGCAGAGTCAAAGTAAATATTAGAGTCACCACCTAGCCGTAAAGCTAACCTAACCCTAAGATTTTTAGGGTTAGGTTAAAAAGATTTTTAGGGTTAGGGTTAGCTTTACGGCTAGGGTGAGCGGTGACCATAATGCTGCTAATGGTTGCCAGTTCGATTCCCGGCCGTGCCAAAAAAATGACGTTGTGTCCTTGGGCAAGTCACTTCACCCTACTTGCTTCGGGGGGAATGTCCCTGTACTTACTGTAAGTCGCTCTGGATAAGAGCGTCTGCTAAATGACTAAATGTAAAATGTAATGTAATGCTGACTTTGACTCTGCTACCACACCTCATACCTGTTGTTAGATCAGGGATAGAGCCAGAACCTAACCCTAAACATTCTAGGGTTAGGTCTAGGTTTAGAGTTAGTGAGAGTAGAAGGAGAGAGGCTAACAGTCCAGATAGGTTGAGAGGTTACCAGCGTGATAAATCAAGTGGTCCCAGGGACATCTACTCAAAACCCTATCCTCAAAGATAGCACCACAGAGACCAGAGAAGGGTGTGGGGGAGGACAGGGGACGGAGGGGGAAAAGGAGATGAAGAAGAAGTCAAAAGAGAGAGAGACCGAGTGGGAGAGTGAGAGAGATAAAGAGAAGGGGAGAACGGGAGATAAGAGGTGAAAGGTAAAGGGGAGAAGTAGTGAACCCTGAGATCAGAGATGCCTGACTGACGCCTCCTGAAAGAGGGACGACAGTTAAAACGGTTCAAGAGGCCCCCACACTCATCACTCAACCCCAGGGGTCAGCCTGGGCCTCCTCTCTCTAAGCCCCCCAGAGCCACCCCCAGGTGGACACTGGCCCACCAAAGCCTCCATCAGCTGCATGCTAACTAGCCTCTCGCGTCTGTGTGTCTGTAGGGAAGGGCCATAGGGACACCATGATTGGATGACCACGTCAACTGCTGGACCCTGATGGACTCACAATGGAGGATCTGATAGGGTAAGACAGTACATGTTTTTTTTTCTGACAGTGGTGCAGACTGAGTGACAAGCTTGTTTGTGTACAAATGTGTGTGTTTGTTATTGTTTTTGCCATGGTAAGTTCCTCTTTCTTGTGGTCTTTCCAGGGATCGTCGCGGTTGCGGTTGTTGCAGACATGACATCACGGCTTGATGATGTGTTTTATAGGCGTGCGCTATTAAATTGGTAATACGTTTCAGAATGCCACCGGGCTATTTGAAGGCTGTGCTATCTGACTTTGTAATAGGCCAGGGCTCAATGCTCTTTAGAGTTATATCCCAGGGCAAATCCTTCTGCTTCCAACAGCCATTTTGAATAAAGACTTTAAAGAGCTTCCGATTTTATTGGTTTTTGTAGCGTCGGGGTGTAACTGCCGAAGTTCATTTTTACCGTGGTTATCTGAGATAAGGAAATAAAGGTTACTTATGGATCTAGTTGTTTTTCACGTTTACTGCCGTCAAAGACAACGTCTTAACAGGATTTAAACTTGAGCTTGGTAGTATTGCAAGCCGAAGCGTTTGGCTCTAACGCTTCCCTTTCCTTCTGTCTTTAATGTTGAGCAGATATCTTGTGTCTGCTCCTTAGGACAGTTGATGTGGGACTTGGAGGTTTATAGTCTGGATGTTATTTATAGCTAATCACTTTATTTTTAGCCACTGAGACCTAAATGCTTTCCAAACTGGCAAGAGTGCTTGCTTTTCAATCACACACACACACACACACATACACACACACACACACGTGCGCACACACACACGTGCGCACCTTAATCACTGCATTCCCCTGACCGGTGGGAGCGGTGAGTCAGCAGAAACTGGAGAGCCTCAGTGTGATGCCCCAGAGGAGCGATAAGCTAGCTGTCTCACAGAGAGGAAGCCTCTTAAAGGGCCGGAGGAGTGGAAGGAGCAGAGGTGGGGGTAGAGCCTTGCATACCTCCAGTTCTCTGTGGAGCATCCTGACCACAGCCTGACAGGCCACAGAGATGGCGTCTTATCGCCTCAGAGCCACCTCTGACATTCACAACCTTCTGACAACCTGGTTTTTAACCTACAAGCCTCACAGCTGAAGGGGAAAGCCTGGAAAAACTTCTCGTAGCTGTAAAGGTTTTGCTCACTTGTGTTGCACACCTAACAGTTTGAGTAGCGTTGTATCTGTGGCTCTTGAACGTTCACAGCTCTCGAAGCGTCTCGATGACCCACGCAGAACCTTCGAAAACCCCTTCGATACAAACGTCCTTTCCACATCAGCAGGCTGTGGAAACCTCTCACGGCGCATGATCAAACGGCCCTCCTCCACCTTTCAACTCCAGCTGCTGCTGTTCAGCTGCCAGAGCTCTCCCTGTACGGGCTGCGCACGGCCAGGCCTCGTTAGCTGCCCTGCGCTCCGTCAGGGAGTCGTGTTGTGATAGCGCGGAGAGAGATAAGAAACGAGAGCTGTACCTGGAGGCATTCATTACATGTCCACTCCTCCTCTTCCACTTTCAACACCCGCTGACGATAACGACATAGGATCTACATCGTGTTGCCACTGATGTAAGCGTGTGTGTGGATTTATGTGTGTGTGTGTGTTTGAGTGCGAGTGTGTGGCTGTGCAATATGTGTTTGTGTGTCTCCTGTCATGGATCAGCTGTATTCATATTCATGCTGGCTCAGAGCCAGGTCTGTGCTTCTTCTCCTGAATCAACAGTGACGCATCAGTCAAGTCTGAATTATTACCTCACTCTCCCCCACCCTCTTCTCAAACACACACA